>QKWP01000203.1:357036-371305 GCA_003550325.1 Gigaspora rosea | reverse complement strand
AACAAGCCAAAATATAAACAACTAAGTACGAAAGTCTCAACGAGTCCAGACAGCTACTCATCCTTGCTCACTAATCAAAAGAGTTAAAAAAAAAAAAAAACAATTCAAAAAAAAAATAATAAAAACAAAAAAAAAAAACTACGATATACCAGAATCAATATAACATCTTTGGGCAGCCACTTGATTCTAACATCTCTACGGCCGGCTTGCTTTGGCAGGCGGGAAACCACCGGCCAACAATCAGCTTGACTTCGCTCAAGCCATTCTTAACCTGGTCTGTGATAGTGAATCTCAGCGCAATAAATATTGCTAAAAATTCAGGAATCTCACTGTTTCTAGCACCTATAAAATGTATGTACAAAACACCACTATACTCTTGTACTATTGTTCACACGAACAATATTTAATAAAAATCTAATAAAATTTGGGCCAGTTTCTTAGGAAGCTGGCTTCCAGCCATAAAGCAAAGTGCATGCCAATGTTTTTCATCGTGTTTATACACTAGTGTACAAATAGTAATTGCCTTTTTGTATATTTATTTATATTTTATTATATTCTAGCTATACAAAGTAGAGTTGCTGGTGAAACTAGTTAGTTTCACAAAGACCATCCGGCAGTATTGTACATAGGACAGTTGGGACATGCGTTGGGACATTTTGGGTCATTCTGGGACAATTTTATAAATTGAAATTACTTAAAATTTTATTAAGATAATCCAATTAAATTTTTTCAAAAATGTATTCAGCACCTAAAAAAATATATAATTCTATATTTTTTTAAATTAATTTATTAATTATTAAGGCTTGGGACATAGTTGGGACACTTGGGACGCTGGGATGTTGGGACATTGGGACATGCCAAAAAAAGGCTGGGACAGTGAAATATACAACACTGCCATCCGGTACACTATGGTGCACCATCAGTGCACCATTAAAGTTTTGAGTTTTTTATAATTATCGGTGCACCAGTTTTGGTACACCAGTCTTAGTGCACCACGGTGCTCCATTGAAGATTTGTTTCACCTGCAACTCTAATACAAAGCTGTTACATTTTTTAATACTCTTTAAGGATAGGGTGTATGTAAATCATTTATCATATGATATACATTGCAAATTTTTTTGTATAACAAATTCTATAGTAAACACAACTCTGATTGGATAATTACCTGTCTTAGAAATAATTTACTATTTATTTTTTTGTATAATTTTGGCAAATTTGAAGGCTCCTGACAAATTTAACACATAAGGAAGTATACTTTTTTAAAATAGTACACAACTAGCTAAAAATTTTACTACTATAAATAGAAGGTTTAACCTGTATATTACGCAATTTTGGTAAAAATTAACAGTAGTTTTGAAAACTTTTATTAATGGGGTATTTTAATTTTTGCATAAAATTTCATTGTACTACAAAAATCATATTATAAATAATTGATATCACCCTATCCTTAAAAATATTAGTACTAAAATTTATAGTTATTAAAATTATTTTAAAAACATTCTTCTATAAGACTTACTATACTATAAAAATGCATAGCATTGTTAAATCTAAAGCATAATATAATAATCATCATATTATACAAAGGGTGAATTTATTTGTCACTAGCAGTGACAGTTACCGGAGTGTAATCGACCAATTAGATCAAAGAATCATATATAATGTAAAAAATACGCAAACTTTGATTTTTTTTAAAAAATCACTTCTAACTTAAATTTTGCCTATGAAACTACTTTTTTTTATACAAAAAAAAAATTCCTTGCAAAATTGTACTATCTACTATTCTCTGCCTGAACCTTAACTATGGCTCTAACCCTAACCCTAATGATAGTAAATTTGACACTTTGTTTTTGTTTTAATCATAACGTTACATGATCTAATTGGTCGATCATGTTTTGGTGACTGTCACTACCAGCGACAAATACATTTTTTCTTATAAAAATATATAAATATGCATATTTTGTTATACTAAATTAACAAATTTGAATATATATATAAACAAATAAAAGTTTTCAAATTATATTTTTAATCTTGTTTATACAGACTTAGTTAACTTTTGTTATATATCTAAGAACTTTCAAAAAATTTAAAAAAAAAATGTATCAAAAAAGTTACAAATTTTGGTTAAAATATATCTAAAACAATATTGATATCATTTTGTATAAATACTAAAGATCCTATTATATTCCAAATCAATTATTACTAATTATTTCTTAAATTTAGATTTTAATATCAAATTTAATATTATTAATTATTATTTTTTTATATACTAAGAGGTAAATTACATTAATTATATAGCAAAATCAATTATAGCAAATAATAAATATAACATTTTGATCTTAATAACAAACTATATTATATTTTTTTAAAAAAAATTATTTTGATTATTAAATTTATTAGAACATAATCCATAAAATTATTTACTTAAATAAAAATTTTTTTAATATTTAAACTAAAAACTTTACTTATAAATAATTTATTTATGTTAAAATATTTCAAGTACTCTAATAATTTTAATTTCAAAAATATTCCTTTTTTTTACTAATAATAATAATTTTAATAGCTTTATAGTTTTAAATTACAACTATAGTTGTCTTTCTCTAATCTGGCCTTCTATATACCAAATTCTTGATAATCCAAACTAAAACTTTCAAAACAAATATTATATATATATTTTTTCTAGATATATCGAATTAATATAATAAATTTGTACCTGCAGGTCGATAGCATAGCGATTATGCTCCCAGGTCTTTATTCAAAGATTACCAGTTCAATTTCGCTTGGCGGTAAATTGAATTTGATAGTTAGAACCCGATTTGAAAATAACTGAAGTCACAAGACATAGTGAGAGGCCACAGATACTTCATGAACTTGTAGCAGTGTTTTCTATGTAATGTAACGTACCAACAGAGTAGGGAACCGAGAAAGATCAGCTATCCCTGCTAAAAGTATAATAATACGATGCAAACCCACAGTTGGGCGGTGAAAGGCAAGCTAGCAGAAGCCTTGTCACAGTAACTTTACGAGCAGCCGAAGCTCCGTTAATGAGAACTGAAACACCACAGGAGAGGGATCTGAGAGGTCGTCTGGGTGGTGTAAGGCAAGCCAAATGGCTTATCTGAGATAGGTACATAGTGTAGATAGCTCAAACAGAGGTTGTATAACAAGAGTGTTGGGTTTAAGTTTAAAAAAAAAATACTATAATAAATTTGCTATTTCAGATCTGAAATCAAATTAGTTAGTACGTATAATCTTTTATTTAAATAAATTTATTTTGTATTATAAATAAAATTTATTCTATATAATTAATTAAACTAGTGTTCTGACCAGATCAGATAATAGTAATCCAACATACCAGGTATTTAATCTGGGTCATGACTTGGATTAGATTAGAGATGAGCAAAATACAAAATTTTCATTTTAGCATGTACATGCACATGCATTTTTTGCATGCATGTATGCATGTTTTGACCAAAATTATGATTTAATTTCTTAATGCTGGCCAGAATTAATTGCATGCATATAGTCATGCGCATGGTGCCCATCTCTAGGTCAGATAATAGTGACCTAATGTATTAAATATTTAATTTAGACTATGATCTGGATTAAATAATAGTAACCTGACAGATCAGATATCTAATCTAGGCTATGAACCGGGTCAGATAATAGTGACCTAATAGGTAATAAATACAAAAAAAATTAGAAAAAAATAGTATAATATATTTTTATTTTATATATTATATATTATAGCATATAACAGATTATGTATCAAATGGGCTTATTTAAGAGTAGAGTATTTTGTTAGCTTGTGTAATATATAAATTTGCAGATTTTCTATTTCTAATTGGCCAAACTACTAGTTTGGCCAATCAGAAACAGAAATCTGCAAATTTATATATTGCACAAGCCAACAAAATTCTCTATCTTTAATTTTTTTTATTATTACTTTTTATATATTAAATTTCTATTAGTATTTGGATTAGAAAAAATTTTATATTCTATACTTTCTCTATACCAAACAAAATCTTTTGAAACGACCTGTTTAGATTAGAGAAAGAGGTAACTGTATTTTTTACAATTTTATTATAACTAAAAAAATCACTACTTATTGCTAGTAGTGATCATCACTAGTGATTAACAAAAATTAATAAAAAGTTTTTTGCTGAAATAAAAATTAAAATTTGATTAATATTAGAATTAGAGTAAGAACTAGGATAGAGCAAAAGGGCATAGTTTATACCAAAATTTTACAAGAAATTTTTTTTGTTAGAGCCTCAAAGATGATTTTATAGACAAAATTTAAAGATACAAAATAAATATTAGTGATAATCACTACTGGCGATAAATAGCAAACTTCTATAACTAAATATCTAAATATTAAAAGATTAATGATATAGTAAATTTAAACATATTTTTGATTTATACAAAGAAATCTCTCAAATATACCCCCTATAAGTGCACTCTGCTTTATATGTACTCCTTAAGGGAAGTGCAGAAAATCACGTAATTTTTTAGGGGAGTGGGGTCCCAAATATCACGTCCTATATATATATAGTTAAATAGTAGGGATCCACAATTTGATTTGATCTTCAAATATTTGAATCAAATATTTGATCAAATTCAAATTCAAATTTTACTATATTTGATTTGATCAAATTCAAATATGGTCAAATTTGATTTGATTTGACAAATATTTGATTTTATTTGAAAATTACTATTAAAAATTCAAATTCAAATCAAATTAAAATTCAAATATTTGACAGACAACTCTTTCCGCTAATCACCTGCACCAAAATTAGCAGAAACAAAATTTTGACGAGAAAATAATAATTTTCTTAAAAACACATAACAAGATTGAGGAAACACAAGAAACAATACAAGGCAGAAATACTTTAATAGAAGACTACTGACAAACGGAAACTTTTCTCATAGTATATACTGTAGAAAACTCTAACGTTTAGAAAATTTAGACAAAAAGTGGCGATTTGGGTTTGACCCTGTACTGCAAATCAGCAAAATACAACAAACACGTGATCAGATCGAATAAACAAACAATGATTAGAAATCAACACACAAAACAAATAAACAAACAAAGACGCATGTATTACTTAAAACACGATAAACAAGGAAAGAGATAATGGAATACCTACAAGAAGTTAAAAACACTTTCAAATGTGACTTTATGAGAGTAAAAGAACAACTAGAAAATCAAAGAACATACACATTAGACAAAGACAAACAGATAGCTAGATGGTTGGGACTAAACAGCCCCGAAATTATCACAGTAATTAGAAAATCATTAGAAGTATACGATTCACTCTTATACAAAGTCGCAGTAAATCAAGATCTAACCATAGCCGAATTGGAGGTTATTGGGAAAACAAATAAAGGAAAACTAAAAGAAAAAGGTCCTAAACCACCGGAACCAAATATAGAAGAACCCAACAAACAAGAACAAAGGAAGGAAGAAATAAGAAGAAAATTCCTAGAGGACAATGAATATGGCACATGGGACTTTGGACTTGAAGAAAAGTTCAAAGAACTAGAAGAAGAACTGTCAATAAATAGAGAAAAAGAAGAGAAACAAAAAGACCTAACCCAAAGGGAAGATTACAAAATGGAAGATATAGAATTAGCAATCACCCAAAAAACATGTATTGTAACTGATAACACAATAATAACCGGGAACATCTATGACTCAATGTGGGCCCCAACACAAAATGAACAGATGAACTCAAAAATGGAAACAATTCAAAGAACTAAACCTGCAGATTTGGACATTACAGTTTGGGATATACCCAACAATACACGGCTATATAAGATTAGGCGCTGTCTTTCCTTCTTTGGCAAAGCCACAATAATGGAAACACAAACAGTAAACAAATCTATAGCTGCATATATTTACCTGAAGCCACATTCTGAAGCAAGGCTAAACTTGATTAGATCATCTTGGGCTATACACTATGAGGAAGGGAAGATGCTTCGAATAACACACAGAAAATTTGATAGAGAAATACTAGAAACAAGAGGGAATTATAAGGCCCTAATCAGAAACATCCCTGTGATAGCAACAGAGACATCACTCCTAAGGCAACTAAAATGGATAAATGTGAAAGCAGTGTACATATCAGTTAATAGAAATGGCAACCAACGTAAACATGCTACAATCTATTTTGAGAAAGAGGAAGATCTCGACAGAGCAAAGCAAATGAAGATCTACAACTATGATACCAAATTGGAATGGGTACAACAGGATCATTGGGGTAACAAAGAAAACTCCTTACGGCATATAAAAGAACAAGTGCATGTACAGGATGATAGGAGCAAATACTCTCACACGGCTGAAGACAACTCCAAACATAGACACCATATCCTAATCACATAAAAAGGACCAAAGAAAATAAACAAATAAAAGAAAAGGAACCCCTCAAAGAAAAAGACAGAGTATCCCAGACAGAAACATTCCCGTTACTAAATAGTGCCTTAAAGGAAATTATAGAAAGACTCGAAAGACTGAAAGATAGTAAAGGGGTAAATAGCCCTTTACAATCTTAACAGCGCACCAGTTGAACCACAGAATAGTGCAGGACCCAAGAGCCCCTGGAAGAATTAGAACAAATTAATACAAATTTTTGGAAATTGGGTTTTCATAATATTAATGGGATTAAAAACAACATAGGCAAACTTCAGGAGCTTTTAGAAATGGGAAAAAGAGAAAATTTGGACTTTATTGGGATAACGGAAACTAATACATGGAGTAAGGAAATGCAGTATGCAGATCTCGAATGGGGAGACTACAAACTGTACTGGACTAAAAAACACATAGAGAAAAAAAAGTGATCAGGTGTAGGGTGCCTAATTAAAAAACATTGGCAAAAGTATCACACAAGCGTAACATCTCCAGACGTGTATACCCTAAGATGCATATTCGAATTTAGGAGAGTAACATTTATCATATAGACAGTATACATGGCTCCAAATGATAAAGAGGCACAAAAGAAAATTCAGCAACAAATTGCAACAGATGTTTGCAAGAAAGGACCAAATACCAGGATCATTATTGGGGGCGACCTAAATACACACGACCTATCTGAAGCAAACAAAGAACCAAAAACTGAAGCTATAAGCAAACAAAACAGAACCCCTCTAATCAAATGGCTTCAAAGAACTGGCTTCACAGATACATATAAGCTGATTAACCCAAATGGAAACAAACACACATGGTCAAACGGAACATCCAAATCTCGAATAGACTACATTTGGGTTGACTCAGAACTTAAAAGTATAACAGTAGATAGTGATATAGAACAAATAGAATTTTGTACAAGAAGTGATCATAATCTCGTTTGGACGGACCTGTATACTGAACTCATACTAGGTAATCGCTCCCTCAAACAACAAAAAAGAATGAACGTAGAGAACAGAAAAATCTTCCTTTATGATGAAGCCACAAAGGAAGATTGGGATGAATATAGAAACAAGCTAGATAAGCTAATTAAAAACGATATCAATAATAAAAAAAAGAAAGAGGGACCAAACTGTCTAAACATGGAAGAAAGGATTAATGAAAAATGGGATAAAATCGTCCAGTGGATTCAGACGGCCGCAAACAAAACTATACCATACAAGCAGATCAAGGGAACACAAGAAGAAAATCGCAAACAAGTGGTATGGAACCCCGGTTTAAGTGGATAAAGAAGCTCAGAAAACTGGGCTGAAAAGTACAGCAAAACTTAAATAGGGTCATAGATAGTCAGTACAAAGCAAAAGTGAACGCAACTATACTAGAGGTCAACATGCAAAACGACACAGAAATACCCTTACTATGCCAAGAAATTTGGGAAACAAACTGGCTAGACCAACTAAAGATCTGGATCCGAATCTTAGAAAGGAAAATGGTAGCAGAACAAAGAACAGCAAAAGAAGTAGAAATTCGGGGTTATATAGAGAGAAGATACGGCCTTATAGGGAAAGAAGAGAAAAAGATGTTGAATAGCATCCTGGAAAGACCCTGGAATAAGAATACCATCGACCGGGTATTGATAGAGATAGAAGGGGGAAGAAAGAAAAGACGCTTAATCACAGAACCAGAAGACGTCAAGAAGGAAGTTAACTTATACTTCGAAAAACAATATATGCATAAAAAAGAAGCAATAATAAGGCAAAAGAATCATGGACCAAAGAGTATACTTCCAAAGAGTGGATCAGAAAAGATTGGTATCTCCCAGTTCTACATAAAATTAATGTAAACGATTGGGAGACAGCAATAGGAACTCCTCAGCACCAGGTGCATCAGGCATCGGTTATACCCTACTCAAAGCCTTAAGTAAAAAAGCAAAAGAGGCTATAGTAGAGCTATTTAACATGATAATAGAGACAGGAATATTACCAGACAAATGGAAGCTTGGCGTAATATTCCCTATATCCAAGATACCCGAATGGGATTTGGCTTTACAAAATATGAGACCTATAATGCTATTGGAAGCCGGCAGGAAATAGCTAATTAGAATCATACAAGCGCGACTTAGTGAGGTCATCACAAAACACAAGATTCTAAAGGGACTTAACTTTGCTGGACTGAAGGGAGAGTGTACTCAAGAACCCATACATATACTAAACCCATTAATAGAAGATGCGCAACAAGAAAACAAGGAGCTATGGATTACATTACTAGATATAAAAAAAGCTTTCGATACCGTTAACTTGGAGCGACTGGAACTAGCCATGAAAAGAATTAACTTCCCAAGACAGCTTGTTAGAATATTCATAAATCTCTTTAGAGACAGAAAGGTGCAGGTCATAACAAAGTACAGAACGACGGCCCCCTTTATAGCGACAGAAGGAATTGACCAGGGGGAGGTAATATCATCTCTCTTATGGAGAATTTACCTTGACCCGCTACTACACAAGCTAAGGTACTCAGACTGGGGAGCAGAAATATCAATCAACTGGCCTGTCGATCTCAACACAAATGAACACAAAAAGGAAAGCTCCAAAGTAACAGCTATCACGTATGCAGATGATACTGCAATACTAAAAACTCACACGATGATATGCAAAAGGCGCTAGACCTAACAGAAAGCTTCTTCGAAGCAAACAGAACTCTTCTAAACCCAAAAAAAAATGGAACTGGTGGTCATAAACCAAAGAAGATTGAATAGCCCTAAAGAACTAGTGTGGAAAAAAGACCAATCCAAAATCTTCGTCAAAAAAGAAACCGAACTAACCAGATACTTAGGAATATGGATAGCAGAAAGGAACCTGAGTAAAAGCTACAAGAACAGACTTAGAAGAGAAACCATAGAACTAGTGACCATACTGAAAAGGAAAAATATCTCCATTGCGCAAGCAAAATATATTAATAATGTAGTATGGCTCTCCCGCATAGAGTACAAACTGAACAATATCCTACTCACTCAGCAAAAATGCAACCGAATACAAAGTCCTTTGCTAAAAGTAGTTAAGTGGAAGGCAAACACAGAACAGACAGCTCCCAATGTAGTGTTCGCCCATTCTGATATGTGCGGAATTAAGCCCTTGTAGCAACGGCACATGGAACACATGATAACAGAATGGATAGTCCGTATAAACAACCCTGACATAGTAGGAGATATAGTGAGAATCTGCATGAGAAAGGCACAACTAAAGCTCATGGAAACAGAACCAATATGGACCCTTAACATAAAAGATCTCACAAAAGAAAGATGTGACAAAAACCTAACTGTGGCAATCATAGTCGAGGCAAAAAAATTAGGAATCGATCTAGAAGGAAAACTGTCTAAAGACACATGGAAAATTAAAGGTGATACTAACAAAGAAAGACGTATTAAAGAAATTCTTAAAAATGCAGGTTGGGAAAAAAGAATAAGAGGCCTGGATGAGTTAAGAATTTGGTACCTAGATCACTTAACGACAGGTGAAAACCAGGAACTTCTAACGTGGCAACAAATTAGAAGAATAAGAGATTTGGCTGTATCCGGTCGAATTCCTAACTGGTTTAAAGAACTGGAAAGAATCATATTAGAAAATGGGCGCTCCAGAAAAATAAAGAGGGAATTCCAGCACAATACAGATAATATTAAACCTTAAGTTAGGATGAAACAAAGAGCGATCTCTGATAAAAAATCCAAGAAGGAATGGGTAGTAGGAACAAACCAGGAAAGTAACCAGAATTTCTTCGGAAGGGTACTTCAGAAAAGGAAAAAGACTCTCAGAGTAGTTGAGTGGAACGCTCTAAAAGAAGACAAAGAAAACACAAGTCCAAAGAAGCATAATAAGGTTCCAATTCAAGAAAGAGAACTTCCGAACGAGATTCAGGTGAAGAAAACGGATGTAGTGGACGTTTCCTCCTGGATAAGAAGACATGAACAGGGTTGGAAGGTGCTTATGGAGCCCAGAAGCTTAATCGAAATCTCCAATATCAGAAACAAAGGAAAAAGAAAGAAAACAACTGAAAGAGAAATAGAGACAAAGATAGAAGTACCAAACTGGGACTACTGGTGCATAGAGAAAACCATAGGTAACACAAATCGCAAAGAAGAACTCTGGAAGGCCCTTAAGGAAAACCAGAGCATGAAAGAGGTTATTTTCTATACAGATGGTTCACTCGGAGGAAGTGGTACAGAAAATCTTAGGATGGGACATAGTTTGGTACAGATAGATAATAATGGGAAAATAGTTAGGGAAATAATAGATAGAAGTAAAAATTGGTTCTCGTCCACCAGAGCTGAAATCATTGCAATCTTGAAAGCTATTTTTATATCCCTCTCAGGTAGTAAAATAGAGATACACATAGACAGTCAGACAGCAATTGACAAGATCAAGAGTCTAAACGGAAAATTCACCCCAAGAAGTTGGTTCAAGACCAAAGATGCAGGAATCTTAGGCCTGATAAAAGAGAATATAGAAGTCAAAAATATACAAGTCCATATGAAAAAGGTTAAGGTTCACACAGGCATAAAGCATAATGAAAGGGCAGATACACTTGCGAAGCAAGGTGCTGCTCTATGCGAACATACAAGGTACTTGCCTACTGAAACACAAGGAATGTTAAGGTGCTGCGATAGAAATACCAATAAGAAAATTCGTCAACATGGTTCTGGAAACATATTATAAAGCGGAATGGACCTTTTACAAAAATCAGAATGACAAGCTGCACCTAAGTAGAAAGGAAAAAAAAGACTGGAAGGCCTTTCGCGATCTTTGGAAAGTTACATGGAATACCAAGGCAAGCACATTTAAAGAACACAGAAAGTGGACTTTCAGACTCAAGACAATAAATGGGCTTCTACCGACATTGGGAAAAAGACAGCGGGACAATATAAAAATATATTTTTCAACCCTCTGTCGTAAAAGTAAGAAGGAGACTGAAACATCAGAGCATTTAGTAACCTGCGCGTCGGACAATGATCTATAGAAAGAAGAAGAGGGGAGAATAGCGGAGGACATCTGGCTCACATTACCAACGGATAAAAGAGGTTTAGTAGAGAAAGAATACTTGTGTAGAACTCTAACTAACACAGAATCGAATACCAAAGAAAGAAGGAAAAAGCTAGCAAGAGGAATCATAAGCACAGAGATCCAAACAAGTCTTAAAAGATTGGGGCTCAAGCAAAAGACTATTAACGATATCCTGTGTTCATGGCTAATGAAATAGTTGGATATTTTTCAAGAAAAGGTATGGAAGCATAGGTGAGATGAGACCATTGAATGGGAAAAAAAGGAGGGTATTACTAGACGTGCGAAAGTTGGAAAAAAAGATAAAAATAGAAGGAAAACGACAGATAAAAACGATACTACCCCTGTAGAAAAAAAGAATAAGAAGGTCGACATAGTAAATTGTATACAAATAGCAATAAATGAAATGAATAAGTGGGTAGAAACAGGGGTATGTTCTTTATGGAATAAAAATTAGGTGGTCACGACAGGCTGTAGGTCCATACTAATGACCCAGTCTTTGATTCGTCATTTGACAAAAAGGGATGGAGAAGCAACACCTACTTTGGCAAGTCGCATTTAGATACCAATAGTAACTGGGTGAGCCATACTTTAGGTTTTAAATATTTAATATCAGAAGTAGTAATAATTTTATAAAATAAAGTATAGCGTGATTGCCAAAAAAAAAAAAAAAAAATTCAAATATTTGAATCAAATCAAATTCAAATCAGGGTCAATTTGATTTGATCAAATTCAATTGATCCAATATTTGATTTGATTTGAATTTGAGGAACCCTACTTCTGGGCCAACTGGTTTGGTAGTCTGAGAAAGATCGGTATAAGGTTGAAAGGAAGGTTGGATGTGAGTATTGGGGGATTGAAATGAACCTTGCAAGGGAGTTGGAACTCTCTAGCCAGTGAGAGGTTGAAGCATGGAGGCGTGTATATATGAAAAGATCTAACGGGCTCTAGTTGTACCCATATGGGAGTTTTCGGACAATAAGAATGGCTGGGACTACCAATATAGGATAGCTGGTACAAGTGCATGTAGTAGTAACTAGGGTCACCTGAGCCTCGTAATGCCATTCAACTATACCTGTACTGAAACATTTGCGAAACATGCCCAACATCTCGTCACCATATTGCAAAGTACAGTCGTTCATACACTACCGTATTCGGAACGTTAAATCCTAGGTCCTAAAGGCACAGGAACCCAGTTAGTTGTGGCAGCATGCAGGCTTGAGATACTTACTCAATGTGGTAGAAGCAGCTGCATGGCTTGAGATATGAACTTCTGAGAAGTACACCAATAGGGGAAATACTCAAGTACACCAATCTGAAAGCATAAAGCACCCATCTGAAATATCATAGCATATTGGAAGGGATGATACTAGTAGTATAGGTAAAGTAGTGGACATGTGAATACCAATTGTAGGTTGAAAAGGAATGTTAAGGCCAGGTCAGTTATATAAATGGGAATTTGAAAGGCTCTGGTAGGTTTAGATCACAGATAAATTAGTCCTAGTTTCGGTACTTAGTAGATAGTATAGAAATTGTACAACAATATTGTAATGATTGATATACATCTAATAAAAGACCAGAAGCATGACCTCATTTTAAAAAAAAAAAAAAACAAAATTATGGTCTTTAATTTTTAAAAATTTGATAGTTTAAAATAATATATAATGAAAATATTCAGTAATAAAAAATTTTTCAAACTTTTTCAAATTTTTAAAATAAATAAAACTTAGCACAATAAACAATTTTATTTATGTATAAATCAATTTAATTTCACTATAGTTATTTTTGTATTTTTTTGCAAAAAACAAATCTTGCCAATTACTAACCCAAATTAAGCAATTTTTATACTATTTGATTCATCTCAATGAAACAAATCAAATAGTATAAAAATCACTATACTATAATTATTAGAATCTGAGCAGTGTTGGGCTGGACATTGGACATGGACATTGGACCACCCATGTCCAGTCCAGTCCAATCCATTGGACCAAAGGGGTTGGATATTGGACATTGTATAACATTAAATTAGTATATAATCATGTGACAATTGGCCAATCAAATTATAAATTTTTGCACTATTATACTTGATTCATTATAATATACTTTTGATACAAAAATAAAATTCAAATAATTTAACAATTTAAAGATTAACTATAGTTACTGCCATATGTTTTTAAAAATAAGCTACCTCTTTTTGACAAT
Organism: Gigaspora rosea; assembly: GCA_003550325.1. Lineage (NCBI taxonomy): Eukaryota > Fungi > Glomeromycota > Glomeromycetes > Diversisporales > Gigasporaceae > Gigaspora > Gigaspora rosea. The sequence goes on along the minus strand of QKWP01000203.1, from coordinate 357,649 downwards.
TTTGAACACAAAAAAATCTAAAGTAGCATATTTTCAGATATAATTAATTTTTGGTTAATCACCAATAGTTGTCACGTAGTAAAGTCTAAATTCTACTATGCAAATTGATTATTAGCACTTAAGTAAACTTGTTTAGGAACTACAATACACATAGGTATTCTGAAAGTTTTATCAAAATAGGAGCACTTTTTATTATTTGACTTTTGATTTTTATATTCTATAAATATATTTTATTAATAAAATTTTAATCTTTTTATTGAATATAGAAATTAAAAGTTAATTAATAAAAAGTTCTCCAATTTTGTTATAAATTTTAGATTATATATTTTAATCTCCTTAGTAAGTTTACTTAAGTGGCTTTAATTGATTTGCTTAGTAAAGTTTGAACTTTACTATGTAGTAAGGGTGGTGACATATATTATGTAATATAATTTTACTATACCCCCTGCCCCCTCCCCCTACATAAGAGAAATTTGATTGGCTATTATGAACTTCTATATTTAACGTAAGATTTTAGAGACCCCCTTCCCCTCTAAAATATTACGTAATATCTGTCACTTTAGCAATTGTGAGGTAGCTCATTTTTGAGTTAAAGATGTTTTTGAGTTTTTTG
>QKWP01000203.1:325133-356127 GCA_003550325.1 Gigaspora rosea | reverse complement strand
AAAAGCTAGCAAGAGGAATCATAAGCATGGAGATCAGAACAAGTCTTAAAAGATTGGGGCTCAAGCAAAAGACCATTAACGATATCCTGTGTTCCTGGCTAACAAAATGGTTGGATATTTTCCAAGAAAAGGTATAGAAGCATAGGTGTGACAAGACCATTAAATGGGAAAAAAAGGAGGGTATTACTAGACGTGCGAAAGTTGGAAAAAAAGATAAAAATAGAAGGAAGACGACAGATAAAAACGATACTACCCCTGTAGAAAAAAAGAATAAGAAGGTCGACATAGTAAATTGTATACAAATAGCAATAAATGAAATGAATAAGTGGGTAGAAACAGGGGTATGTTCTTTATGGAATAAAAATTAGGTGGTCACGACAGGCTGTAGGTCCATACTAATGACCCAGTCTTTGATTCGTCATTTGACAAAAAGGGATGGAGAAGCAACACCTACTTTGGCAAGTCGCATTTAGATACCAATAGTAACTGGGTGAGCCATACTTTAGGTTTTAAATATTTAATATCAGAAGTAGTAATAATTTTATAAAATAAAGTATAGCGTGATTGCCAAAAAAAAAAAAAAAAATTCAAATATTTGAATCAAATCAAATTCAAATCAGGGTCAATTTGATTTGATCAAATTCAATTGATCCAATATTTGATTTGATTTGAATTTGAGGAACTCTAAGGGGAGTAACAAAAATCAGGTGATTTTTTAGGGGGGAGGGGGATAAAAAAAGTTAAAATTATATATAAGAACCTGACTATTTATATATTTAGAAAGAGGAAGGGGGGTAGGCCTCTGATAAAAAATAATCAGGTGATTAATGACACTGCCCTAATAAATAGCCAATCATCGATTTTTAGTTAATTACAGATAGTTGCTACATAGTAAAGTCTAAATTTTACTAAGCAAATAAAAAAAAATCGCTTAAGTAACCTTATTCAGCAGATCAAAATATACTTACCACAAAATTTTCATAAGTATTGGAGAACTTTTTACCATATATTCTAGAGATGTTAAATTGCTTTTAAATTGCTTTGTATAACACAAATTTAAAATAATTTATTAAACTACAATGATAATCAAATTAATTTTTTTAATAAATAATTAGATTAAAAATTATATAAACAATAGATCTAATTACAAAAAAAAGTTAAAAATAATATTTGTAGTAAGAAATTGTCTTTAAGCATTTTATAAGCAATTATGCTTCTGAGCAGTACTTTAATGACATAAAATAATTAATATTTGCAAATTAGACCAAATTTTTATTTTTTTAATAAATATATTTTTTAAAATTATTATAAACAATTTTAATACCGCAATTTTACAAAAAAAAAATAGAAAATCATAAAACTAACAAGAAAACTGTGTTAAGCAGTTTGAGCATTTTATAAGCAATTTAACATTTCTAGTATATTCCCGAAAATAAGCTACTCCAAAAATAAGCTACCCCCTGATTTTTTTTAAAAATATCAAAAAACATGTTGGCAGTTGCTACATATAAAACTTTTTTTCTACTAAATAAACTTCAAAAGTTCGATTAAGTAAAGTTGTTCAATACATCAAAATACACCTATAGTAAAAATATAGTATCATTTGGACAACTTTTATTAGTACGTTTTTCAAATTTTCAAAAACGGCTATATGCTAAAAATAAGCTACCCACGTTTTTTTATATAATTTTTGGTCCAAAAAAGGTAGCTTATTTTCGGGAATATATGGTATTATTTAACTTTTAACTTTTAAGTTCGTTGAATATATTTTTTTAAAAAATTTTAATTTTTTCATCGAACGTAAAAATCAAAAGTCAATTAATTGGTGATTCGCCAGTCAGCTAAAGAATGATCATAGTGTAACATGACGCAAATTACTATGTAAATCACATATATAGTAAATATGGCGTTCATCCAAGGAAAACTTTTTTTATACTAAGCTAATCGTCCTTGTTGACTAATTGAAAATTGTAGAGCTCGTCTTTGTGGTCCTAACAGTAGTTAAATCATCCAAATCGGCTCCTCGGCATCCACTGGGCCGATCTGGATGATTTAACTAACGTTAGGACCGCAAAGACGTGCTCAATTAGTCGACAAGGATGATTAACTTAGTATAAAAAAGTTTTCTTTAGACGAACGTTAGAAATTTTTCATATTCACTATATATGTGATTTACATAGTAATTTGCGTTACATTATACTATGATCATTCAATAGCTGACTGGCGAATCACCAATTAATAAAAAATTCTCCAATACTTATAAACATTTTGTGGTAAGTGTATTTTGATCTGCTGAATAAGTTTACTTAATTGATTTTTTTCGATTTGTTTAGTAAAATTTGGACTTTACTATGTAGCAACTTTTGTCAATTGTAGGGTAGCTTATTTTTAGATCAATGACGTTTCTGAGTTTTTTTAAATTTGATTGGCCAATAGTCCTATTACTAGGGGAAGGGAATCAGAACCTATGTAAACCCCAATTACGTGATTTACTGCACTTCCCTAACATGGTTTCAAGCTTGGAACTTAGACTCTAAATACACACTCTATATTCTGCATATACAAGTATATACTTGGTTCCAATATATATAAGGGAGCTTCTAGAAATCAGCTGATTTAAAGAGTGGGTGAGTCAGCAGAAGTATCAGGTGTAATTCCGGCCAAAATTTCATAATTCCGGCCAAAGTTGCAAAACTATTTTTGACCAAAATTATAGATTTATTAATACTATTTAATAATTAATAACTTTTGATCTACTGAACCAAATTTGATGATTCAACTACCAAAATGATCCTCTCAACGAGAGGATTCTAGCCAGCCCAAAATTGTTAAAATCCAATCACAGGATCCTGTGATCAGAATAGATTTGTGTTACTATAAAAGTTCTATAATTTATTAAATAATTATAACCTATTTATAGCAACACAAATTTATTTCAATCTTAGGATCTGTGATTGCATTTTAACGGATTTTGGTCTTGTTAGAATCCTCTCATTGAGAGGATCATATTGGTAGTAAAAAAATTATCGAAATCGGCCCAGTAGATCAGAAGTTATTAACAATTAAAATTTAATATTTAATTGTTAATAGCTTCTGACTGAACCAAATTTGATGATTCAACTACCAAAATGATCCTCTCAACGAGAGGATTCTAGCCAGCCCAAAATTGTTAAAATCCAATCACAGGATCCTGTGATCAGAATAGATTTGTGTTACTATAAAAGTTCTATAATTTATTAAATAATTATAACCTATTTATAGCAACACAAATTTATTTCAATCTTAGGATCTGTGATTGCATTTTAACGATTTGGGGCTTGTCAGGTTCCTCTCATTGAGAGGATTCTAACAAGCCCAAAATCATTAAATTCTAATCACAGAATCCTAAGATCGAAATAAATTTGTGTTACTATAAATAGGGTTATAATTATTTAATAAATTATAGAACTTTTATAGTAACACAAATCTATTCCGATCACAGGATCCTATGATTGGATTTTGAAAATTTTGGGCTCACTAGAATTCTCTCATTGAGAGGATCATTTTGGTAGTTGAATCATCAAATTTGGCTCAGTAGATCAAAAGTTATTTACTATTAAATGTTATATTTAACTTTTTAATAATCGTAAAATCTGATTGGCTAATTGGGTATCAGGTATGGGTGAGTGGGGGTAGGCTCATAGTAAACAAAAATCAGCTGATTTCTGGAAGCTCCCTAAGTTATTTCTTTAATTACCAATCCGGATAAGATCAGCACTATAGCTATATTATTACTATATTTGGAATTGGAGATAAACAAATATATAAACAATATATTAGTAAATCTGTTTTAGGCCTAATAAAAAGTTTTTTTTTGTACTAAGTAAATATTATTTTTTAATATAAGTAAAGTTGTAGTGCAGGTTCTTGTGCATCTACTTGTAAAATTTCATTAAAATCGGACCAGTAAATAAGAAGATATGAGTAAAAATGTCTTTAAAATTCTTTAAATCATATAAAAATTTTATATATACAGGCCTGTTTCAGATTTTGTACTATCTTGTTTATATATTTGTTTTGCTCCAATTCTAAATATAAAAATATTGCCAATCTTATCTGGATTGGCAATTAAATGCTTTTCACATAACTTTATATAGTATAGATAATTGGATAAATGTTTAGTTTAGTGATATTTGTATAAGTATCAATATGTTATCATTACTATATATATTATATGGGATCTTTCTAGAAAAATGACCTTCTGAGGCTATGTAGACTTTATAAACAAAATTTAAATTTGCTAGCAATCCAATTATCCGATTCACATAAACTTTTTTTTATATTATAGAGACTAGTGAGCTTTACGAAATAAAACAAAAAATGTTTAAATTAAACTATTAGATAGCTGATAATTTTGAATTTTATTCATAAAATCTATATAGTCTCGAAGGGTCATTTTCCTAGCAAAGATCCCATATCACTTATATTAATTGTCTGGAGCAAGGCAAAGGAACTTTAGTATCTCTGCATTGTGATACAAAGTTACTATCTTGATGTATCACTTATTAAAATATTAAAAACGTTACTTTGCATTTTCTATCTGTCGATTCACATGATTTTTAACCTATTTTTAATTGGTCATGTATACCAATTTATGGATTTGATAATAACTTTTGATATACTAGTCCAGTTTGGATAATTTTACTACTAAAATGTTCATCTTAATGAGATAATTCTAACTAGCTCAAAACTGTTAAAATCTAATTACAGGATTCCAAAATTATTCAACTTTTGTAAATTTATTTAACATCAAATAAGTCTTGATTTACCAGCCTGTTTTGAATGATTTAACTACCAAAATATTTTCAGTGAGACGATTCTAACAAGCCCAAAATCATTAAATTCTAATTACAAAATCCCAAAATTGATAAAGATTTGTATTGTTAAACGATTATTAGTTTTAGAGGGCATCCATAAAATAATGTTATGTACTCTACATAGTAGTGCTTGACCCCTCTCGACTATATAAAAAAATTTTTAAAATCTGTATATTTTATATATAAAATTTTACAAAAGCTTGAATATCTTGTGAAACAGTAATTCAATTTGGATGATTTAGGTACTATTTGATTTGTCTCAGTGAGATGAATCCAATGATACCAAAATCATGTCATTTGGATCACTAGATAGCAAGATATTCACAAAAACTATTGGTTATATAGTAATTTTATAAGAAAAGATATGACCAATAGTATTTGGCCAATAACTTTTGACCTAGTAATCCAAATAAAATGAAATTGGTACCATTTGACTTCTTTCACCGAAACAAATCAAATGGTATCAAATCATCAAATTTGGACCACTGAATCAGTTTTTAGACAATTATTTTAATAAAATTACGTTATATTTTTTTGACCTCTTTTACTTATTGAAAAAAACATTATCTTTCATCTGACCCCTTTGTATAACATTATTTATGGATGCCCCCTTATATATAAAACCAATTTTGATTAAATAATTGTCAAATTTTTATCAATCTTGGGATTCTGTAATTGGAATTTAACAATTTTGGGCTTGTTAGAATTGTTTCACTAAGACAAATATTTTGGTAGTTAAATTATTCAAACAGGCTAATGTTAAAGAACTTTATTTAGTAATTTTAAAAATCACTATTAAAATTATACAAAAGTTGAATAATCTTGGATATACATGCTGACAAAATTGATTTCTAAAAAAGATCTATTTTGTTTTCATTAGAGAAATTTAAAATTTTTTATAAGAAATTGCAAATAAAATTTATATAGTTATATTTTTTTTAATTTTGTCTATTCAAAAAAAGTATTAAAAAATTTTGTCTTTTAAGTAAAACTAGATCAAAACAATTTTGTCTTCAAATTTTAATTTCAGGTTTTTGACTTCAAAATAATTTCGTTGGCATCTATAATTTTGGGGTTATATGTAATTTTATTAATAAATAAAGAATTTTTTGTCATACAAGTTTCTTTTTTTAATAAAAATTTGGATCTGTATGAGCTAATTTTTTGATTAGTTTTGCAGGATCTGTACTTAAAAATTATACTAAATCTGGTGCAATTAAACATTATTCATATTTATTTTCGATTATTAAAGAACATTTTTCTCTTTGACAAATAAACATTTTAATATTTGATCAAAGATTTTATAGCAAGAAAGTTGTATATTCTATATTAATAAAAAATGAAAAAGATTATTTAAAATTAAACAATCGAAAGCTTTACTAATTTATTTTTTTTATACAAATTAATATAATTAATATAATGTAATATGCATAGTATAATAATAGTTTAATAAATAGAAAATAGACTAAGTAATAATAACAAAACCTTGTTGTGTCCAGTATCTAGTTTAGATACAATAACCTGGAATTAAAATATATAGCACAAATTCATATTAAATATGTATTTTGAAACCTAAGCTAAATATATATTACAAAACCCAAGTAAATATATATACCATGAAACTCATGCTAAATATATATCACAAAACCCAAACTAAATACCAAATTGCTAATACTAAATATATATCAAAAATATATTATGAAGCCCAAACTAAATATATGTTACAAGATCTAAACAAAACTAAATATGTGCTACAAGATCTAAACAAAAGCTAAGTGTGCATCATGAGATCTAAACAAACTAAAAAGTTAAACTTTGTAAAGTTTAAATTTTTAAAAAACTTAAAACAATTTTAAAATAACTTCTTTTACTTTTTATTAAATTTGATTCTTTCTAAAAAAAACTCATGGTTTTGAGATAGGCTTATGGGTTTTATTATATTCTCTAGGAAGAGACAATAAATTTGATATGTGATTTTAGAGTATGTTTTTTATTTACATTTAATCAACATGTGACTTTTTGCAGATTATTGAATATTTTGGGGACTAATTTAAGGTCCAATTCTATAAATTGGCTAATATGAAAAACTTTAAACTTTATTGCTTTAAAGTTTATTAATAATTTTAAAAATTTTTATAATATTGGTACTGAAACCTTTAATACCTCTTAGAAATGTTAATTCAAAAAACTTTACAAATATCCAATTAGATACATTTGTTTCAAAAATTTTTTTACTGTTTCTAAAGAGCTGCTTTTTCTTGCAGCTTATTTTCTTTTAGTTTGATTTTACTGGATAGTTATAACTCATTTTTTGCATAAAAAAGTTGATTTAAAATACTAAAATTTTATTTTTTGTTCTGTGGGAATAAAAAAACAAGTCTACATATCATCATTTCATACAGGTGAATTATATGTGAGCTAGATCACCAATTATTGTCATCCTCTTTATATGATTTTATTGAGATTTATAATGGTTACACATTAAAGATTGGTTGGTTTTTGAGAGAAAAAATTTTTGCAGAAAATATTATAGGTTATATGATCAATACTCAATGTATAAATTCAGTAAAAAAATTTGTGAATTTTGTTTTCATTATAGTGAAAAATAATAAATGGGTAGTTATTGAAGAGAAAGAATTTTTGTAAAGAGCATTATAGACTAGATGGCCAAAACATAATATCATATATGAATTGGATAAAAAATTTTTATAAATTTTGTTATCATACCACATGTTTTTTAATCAATTTTTCTTTACTCATTATACTTGAATAGATCTTTTATTATTGTGTATTACCTCAACATTTTTATTTTAAAGAACATAGCTTCATGACTCATGAGATCTTTAATCGAGCATTAGATACCTTCAAGAAAAAATAAGAGAAGTTTAATAGCCATAACTGATAATGAGTGTCTAATATGCTAAAAAAATCTAAATTTTCAATGTGATTCAAAAATTCCTAATTACATTGCTAAAATATATATGAACATAGAATTCATTTGTTGGATGTATGTAGTTCTAATTTGTATTTATGATTTAGACTTGCATGTAACAATTTTTTTGCTTTTTTTTTTAGCATCTTTTCTATTAATCGGCCAAAGCATACCAATTTTAAACATCTCTTTATTATGAATAAATACATATTATTAATTAATAATTGAATAAGGGGCATGCCATTTATCACGTGATATTTTTTACTTAGTAGCTACTCCTAACCATGTATAGTGTGATCACTTTATCTAATTTTGATTAATTAATATAATATATAAACGTGATCACTACCTCTAACCATGTATCCATGGTAAAAATCACGTGATAAATGGCATGCCTCTAATGATATAAAACATTTTTATTAAAACAATTTCATTAACTAATCAAATTAGAGGATTTTTTACGTAGTCTGAAAATTCATTTTCAAAATACGAAGCTGCGCTCCGAAACCCAACGGGCCCTGTTTCCTAGTATTTAGAAAATAAAAACCTGTTTTTAACAGAGTCAACACGAATTATCAAAATAGATTAGTAATCATATTTAGCTATATAGTCTAATGGTGATGTGATTAAAATCACACACATGATTTTATCCAATCAAAATTAATAAAAATCATGTGATTATGCTTAACTTTAAAAATTTCGGTTTATTCATTTTCTTATATTTACTTTTCCGGGTCCCTGCCCGTGTTCCTGATTTGTAGCCAATTGTCCCATAGCTAATTATTTTCACGTAATCAAAAAGCGATTTTGGGTCAATAGAAATATTTTTATTTATAGAAACTATATTGTTAAAAATTGGATTTTGTACAGTACAAAAAGTACTTAGAAAATTTTATTTCAAAAATTTTTCCATCGCCCCCTCATAAAAAGCGGTTGTATTAACTTACCTGACAATGTAACTTACATTGTAAGTTACATCGTAAGTTACATGACCTCATGTAAGTTACAAATATATAAGGTGATAAAGCAGGCCAGCATTAAGAAATTCTGACCAGCATTAAGATGAAAATAAAGAAAATTTTAATTTTAGGCCAAAAGTTAAAGCCAACTTTAAAAATATTGGCCAGCTTAGATTAGTGTAACATATGTAAGTTACGTAAGTTACGTAAGTTAAAATCTAAGTTAGGATAACTTACCGTAAGTTATACAACTCGGCCAGTACCCATGTGATTTTTTTGAAATTTCAGTTAATTTAGAGTTAGAGCCTGTTTAGCATTAGGTAAGGATCAGGGTTAGGACCAACATATAAGTAAAATTGCCTTCCTAGCACTTTTTATTAATGGCCCAGACTGTCGTTTTTATGATCTTGCGCTTTTTGGTTGATTTACACAGTAGGTACATGGCTTCATATTTGGCATTTGGATTGGTCGATTGCTTGTCTTGGTATTATAAATCATCTTGTGTTCAATTGTTTTCCTTTATTATAAATTGCTGGCATAAGATTTAATAATTATTTATGACTCGCTTATAAAGAGCGTTATATAACTGCACTTCGGGGCCCTGGTTGATTCAATTTGCTCACTTCTAAATTTTTCTACTTTTATATAAATCATTCTTACCTTACTAGTACCTTACTACATCAGTTTTTGTTAATTCATATAATGGTTAAATTATGGTCAATAAATTAAAAAGGTTAACCTGCCAAAGGGAAATCACCTCTGGTTTAAATAAATCTTTAACTAAAAAATGTAAAGGATGTGACAAGAGAAGGCTTCCTAAAAATATAAAAAACATAAATTCTCAATATTGTAATTTTTGCAATCAGATAAGATTAAATGGCAACGAAGTTATTGACAAATGGCTTATTAATGTAAATAAATCAATAAATATAGCTTTTCTTGGCTGTTTTGAATTTATTCCATATAAGCAATTTAATAATATTATTTTTTTGGAGAAAGGAGGATTTAGCAAAATTTATAAAGCAATATGTATTAATGGCATTAAAAAAGAGTGGAATTCTCGCAAACAAATTTTCATCTTTGATAAAAGTTGTGATGTTATTCTTAAAAGCATTAAAAATTCTGAAACAATTGGCTTTAATTTTTTAAATGAGGTCTGCATTATTATATATTTATATAATTGATCTTGAAGACTATGAACTAACATAACTCTTTTTTTTTCTAGTTAGAAAATTATTTGAAATGTATGAAAGGGCATTATCCAAATCCAAATTATAAAATATCTAATTATCTCGGCATTACACAAGATCCCGAGACAAAACAATTTATGCTAGTTGTCGAGTATGCTGAAAATGGGGACTTGCATAATTTTATTTCAAAAAATATCTATACTTTATCTTGATATGAAAAGCTTAGAATTCTTCAAGATATAGCATATGGAATTGAAAAAATTCATAACAAACAAATTGTTCATCAAGATCTTCATAGTGGCAATTTACTTGTTTATAGCAATACTCAGAGAAACTATGTAAAAGTTGCATATTTTGGAATAAGCAAACCACTAAATTCAGAGTCCAATATGAAAGGAATCTTTGGAGTAATTCCATACATCGCACCAGAGATATTTATCGGTGAAAAGTATACTAAAGCTTCAGATATATATAGTTTTGGGATGGTTATGTGGGAAGTTACTAGCGGAAAGAGGCCGTTTGCTGATTGCGAACATGATTCGTCTCTTATTTTGAACATTCTCGAGGAAGATCGTCCAATAATTGTTGATGGCACACCACAATTTCTTAGAAAATTGATGGAAAGTTGCTGGGATGCTAATCCAGCAAAAAGGCCAACCGCAACTAAAATTGTAAAAGTTCTTAGAAGTGTTTTAAAGAAAATACTCGCTAAAGAACTTATTATTCCCGAAATTATAAAAATGCCATCTGTCGGATATAAAAATTCTAAATCAATATACACTAGCAGACCATTAAGCTTTGTGATCAGTGAAGCATTACAAAAATACCAGACAAAAAGTATAGTTATAGATTTTAACCTACCCTAAAGGGCACGTGAATGGTTATGACTTACATAAAACTTAGCTATTTATATAAAATAAAGTAAACATATATATTTTTAGTGTAATTTTAGGTTTGTTAGAAACATTGATCCCAACAGCCTAATCATAATCGATATATTTCTTCATTAACAAAAAAAACTTGGAATACCTGGTATGGAAAAGTAAATATATAAATTATGTGTACACATTTTATTTTTATATAATTACCATACATATATTATAAATTAATAAAGGAAAGCTTATTTGACTACAAATAATGGATCCTATTCATTGAGTCATTTTTTTTTAGTATTGATCAATTCTTTATAACCAACTTAACCATTGGGTCAGATAATTTCTTCACTGCTCTAAGGGAGCTGACAAATATTAGAAATTATAACCCCTAGTATATGCAAAAGGTCTATCCAATTATACATGTGGTCGAAATTTTTCTGAGGTATTTTTAGATTCAAAAATCAGTTGGAATTATGTCGAATTCGAAATAATTGAAAATATTTATAACCTACAAGCGCGAAATAACGCCCACCTACACGTTAATTAATTGACCTGCGCGTTATTTCGAGTACGCATATGCGCGTTATTTCAAAACAAGAATTAAATTCGCACCCTAACTATAATAAATAGTATATATTTGTAATATGAATAAAAAAAGTGTTCCAAAATTGGATTTGATATTAAGTAAAGCAATTTTTGGCTTCTGAAGAACAACTTTTATTAAAGTAAAAAATAGATTTACTTAATACCAACACATTCCGAAGCATTTTTTACTCATTTATCTTTTTTTATTTATTTATAGAGATGCGCGTTAATTCGGGACACTCATGGGCATTAATTTGAAGTTACATATTCTATTTTAGGGGTATCTGATTTTTGAATTAATGCCTCTGGGCGTCATTTCACGCTTATATGGTATGTATTTTTTAATAAGCTGAAACTTATAAAATATTCATTGCTAATGTGTTATATTATCGAAAAATGTAATTATTATCGAATTTTATACAATTTCACTATATTACTTAAATTATCCAATTATACTGTATAGTCTATATCATAATACATACATATATTTGACAGTTTATGGAATGGTAATAAAAAATTTTTATTTTATAAACATCGGATTTTATTTTTTAAAAATAATAGATTTTATTTAATATTTGATTTATGCAGGGGTTTAATTTAAATTTCTACAATTTAGACTAATTTTAATTTTAGACCAAAATTTTCAATTTCGAAAAATATCATGAATTAAAAATTAATCGAAATTGTAATCGATAAGTTGACCAGGGCGGCCTCCCAAAGTACGGATCGATGGCGCAGTCACAGTATAGAAATACCAATTGATAACAAACCTTGAAGCAAAAGAAATAAAATTTAACATCCATCGTATGTCTTCAAAATTAGTTACAGCTTGCCATCGATTGGTTATTCCTGTGCTGCAGCTGTGCTATCTGATTCACGATTTACAAATCCATGTAACATAACTTAAAAATTATATAAACCAAAAATTAAACTGATTTAAGGGAAAGGTTTATAGTTTATACTAAAATTTGACAAGGAATATTTTTTATATTTTTTGTTAGGACACCCGAAAAAGGTTTTATATCAGGATGTTGAAATATTAATATATCCGTGTTTTATACACTAGCATGCAAATAGAAATAGGGATGCTAAGTGGTCCGCGGGGAACTGAATACTGCTAACCATATCGATATTTTTGTTCAAAATATCGATCATATTAGTGGATCAGCATAATTGGGCCTTTTTTCGAGGTCGGCTAAAGCGGAGTGAAATTTGGTTAGGGTTAGGGTTACCTTTTTGATACAATTATTGTTAGAAGGTTATATAGGTATCAATAATGTAATTTATACAGTGTGTAGATCATATATTAAATTAACTCCGCTTTAGTCGGCCTCCTTTTTTCAATAACCTGTTATACGAAAATTTGCTCCTAAGTGACATTGAAAAACTAACAAATGAAGCAATTGTTACAACTAACAAAAGGGCTTCTTTGACGTCTAGACAAGTTAAAAAACCAAAAGAATTCAATAAAAGAGCTATGCTAAGCTGTAGAAAGAAGTACTTTTATCGGTTGTTGAAATACTCAGGTGTTTTAGGATGGGTTGGGCATTGTAAGATGGGTTGGTAACTATCAAAAGTAAATTCGGATGCTAATTTTCACCTTTTTAATCTACTTTTGGCTTATAATTAAATACATGAATTTCATAATGTTCTACATATTCTACGTACTTAATTATAAATGCAAAGCTAGTTAAAAAGGCCATTTTTGTGAAAATTTGCTCTATAATAAATTTTCGTGCAAAATTTTTTTGATAATCCTCGATCATGATTGGTCGATTTACCCAATTATACCGATCCGCTGATACATTTTATATTAAAATTTTGAAAAAATTTTCGGTATAGGAAATTATATTTAACGTTAAAAACTTACAATCGACAAATTTGGACCCTTGATTGTAATTTTTTTCAAAGTTTTAGCCCTTATATGTAGTTTCCCAAAAATTTTAACATTGTTATATTTTTATAATGTTAAACGAAATCGTGAGACTGATTCTAAGACCGAAAGATAGATTGATCAGATTATAAAATCGTTTCATAGAGACCAACCCTAAAATTTTTTTCTGATAATAACAAAAAATTATAAATTTTGATAAATTTAATTTAATTTAGAAATTTCATAAGTTCATTTTTTTGAAGAATGTATTATAACTAAAAGCTTATAATTTGATTTAATGCAGTATAAAACTGATTAGAAATCAAATCACACTAGTCATATTTCTAGATCATGGTATCAATATTCAATACAAACTAGTCAGACTCTGTATGTATTAGAAATTGTTTAAACAAGTTTGTATAAAATTTTTATTAAAAATAAAACACGTATCACTAGAGATAGTCAAATCAAAGACCTTCTAAATCTACCCCACAAACTCACACAATAGTAGTTTGCTGCTAGTGCGGACCAGAATTGTTAAATTCTGAATATTCTGAAATTCCAAAATATTCCGCATGCATAGTCTCATTCTATGTATCACAACTATAATGTAATATAGAAATTTTTAGAAAATTTAATTTTAATGATTTTAGATATAATTCTCTAAAATTTAATAAGTTTAGAAAGATACTTGAAATTTTGGATTTTTTGTGAAAAATGTATATTGAAAATGTTATGGGTCTCAGCCGGGACAGAATGGACCGGATTGGTCTGTCTCTAACTCCAGGGGGTGCTGAGTGTCTTATATCAACTACTAATTTAGGCTCAGAAACAATAAAAATTGCAGAATCCTCAGATCTCTGTATAATGTAAACAACTACTAATGCTAAAATTATAAAAACAAAGAAATCGTAAATAGTACAAAAATTTTACCAAATAAAAAATGTGCATAATGGAATTTTACTTATAAAAAGAACACTTTTATATTTAATGGGTATCTGTTAGCTGTACTAAATTTAATACAAAAGGCTTAATTTAGAGTTAAAAAACTGAAATTTAAAAAAAAATTTATTATGTATTAACCTTATATAGTATCAAATTTTTATAATAGATAAATAAAAATCTATTTAATCTACTTGCAATTTTAAAGTATATCTTTTTTGATAAAATTTATATTTATTAACTTAGACATAAATTTAAAAATAAACTAGAAAATAGCGACATTTTAAAGGCTAGAACCTCAAATTCTTATGTCTTACAATTCATATAGAATTAAATTTAAGATAGTACATATTTAATTCGTGATTCATGAGAAATGGAAAGAATTTCTATATATAAAAATGGGCAATTTAATAGTAAAAACAATTAATACCCATAATCTGGAGCCGGAATTAAAATCCCAATTCCTGTTAAGTTAACATCTTTTGTATTTTTAACAAAACTTGTAGAGGTGATTTTTCTCTTTCTAATGGTACTAAAATCATCAAAATTGGCCTGATAGTTCATGAGATATTTTTATTTTTGTCTTTGTGGTTATATGAAATTTTCTTCACAAATCTGCAAAGAAATTTCATATAACCACAAAGACAAAAATAAGAATATCTTATGAACCATCAGGCCAATTTTAATGATTTTACTACCATTAGAAAGAGAAAACTCACCTCTACAAGTTTTGTAAGAATAAAAAGATATTAACTTGACAGAAATTAAGAAATTCAATTCTGGCTCCAGATTACAGGTATTAATTGTTTTTTATTATGTTTAATATCCTTAAGTTATATATAGTATTACTATTGTACCTCTTTCCATCTCTCACGAATCACTAATTAAATTTATAAATTCTTATTATTCTTAATATTATATTTATACCAAATTCACAAAGAAAGTAATCTTTGTTCTTCTAATAATCTTTGTTGCAAATGTGTACTCTAATCTAATTTTTGTAATTTGTCAAGAGAATGTACTATTGAAAAGAAGATCATTAAGGGTATGAATCCTTGATACACCTATGAATATAAGACCTGTCACAAATTCTTTATTTCCAATATTTATGACAGCTTGTGGTAATGTCAAACCTTGTGATTTATGAATTGTAATTGCCCAGACTATGAGAGCAAATACTAGATTTTCCTTCCAAGTGTATTTGATAGATTGAATTGGTACTACCTGATTATAATTTGATATGAATAATGTTGGACCTTTATAGTTATCCATTTTGAGCAAAATGACTGTAAATAGCATGGGTAGTAACTTTTCTAGTTCATATATAATATCAATAATTGTACCTAGTGTTGTCATTAAATGTGTCCAACACTATGTTTTTTGTCCAACATCCAAGATTGTCCAAATCTGTCCAAGCCTATGTTAAGGCTTAAATAGTTAATGAATTAATTTAATAAATATATAATTATATTTTTTTTTAGGTGCTGTATTCATTTTTAAAAAAATTAAAATAGATAATCTTAATAAAATTTTAAGTAATTTTAATTTGAAAAATGTCCAAGATGTCCACAAAATGTCCAATATACTTTACTGATTGTACCTATCACTACATTTATGAATCCTTGGTTAGTCCAGAAATTGAAAATAAATATTATACAAGCACCAATTGGCAGATATAAAACTGGTTCAAGACCATTTGTTACTTCTGAGAATGCATTTCTATAGCACTAGTACTGCTATGTGCAGCTTTTACTTTAGTAACAGATTGATTAAGGTTTTTTAATTTAGTAATATTATACTCTTTATTTATATGTTCAGTTTGATTAGTATTCTCCTTTTCTTTAATATGATGTTTACAACAGGCTTGTCTTTTTTCTATATTTATTTTTTTTCTATATTCTAGCTGCTGTTCTTGAGTCATTAAACTTTTTTGTTTTCTTTTAGCTTCATTTTTTATAGCTATTTGCTTAGGTGTATAGGTTCTTTTGCCATTTTGTATTTTAAAAAAATTGCCAAATCAAAAAGGTATACATATTCAATTAAACAGTAGCTACTTATTGTAAATCCAATTAGTAACATTCTGCACTTGTACAATACCAAAGGTAAGTTCTTTATACTATGTGCAAAGAGTATAAAATTGATTTATTAATTAGAACAAAAACTGACTAATGTATTTTTTTTTTGACTTTTACATAACTCTTGAATTACATTATTTACGTTATTTCCTATAAATTTACATATATTCCCTAATGTTACCATATAATTTTTAATTTATCACTTATTAATCAACCCATCTATTATTACTCATTATACCATATTAATGCACTAAATTTCAATTGATCGCTAATATATCCTAGAGACATTATTACTGCAATTTCGACTCTCACACTTTAATAGGCCAATATTTTGTTTCTTATTTATTTTAATAAATTTTTTTCACCTTGTACCAAATAGTAAATTTTATCAAATGTGCTTGCAATCAAAATACATATTTATTTGATTTATGCATTGTATAAAAATTCTTTTTTACTCCATGTATTTTAAAAGTCAGCTGCAAAATTTTTTATTTAATTTTATTAAATGCTCTTATTCAATGTGTTTGCTAAAAAAATTTTCTTTATTATTTTTGTTACAATAATTTTAATATTAGCAGCTACATTTTAAATAAATGATATAGTATCCAAAATCAAATCTAATTTTATATTCAATTTTTGGATTCAGAATCTAAATCAGGACCAGCTAAATTTAATAAAAATTAATTTTTTTATAAAATGGTTTTAATATTTTATAATAATTGTCTGAAGCGTAGCGAGGACGGTTTTTACTTCTACTCTATTTTATGCAATGCCTGTTAAAGAAATTCAATCAAACCTTTAGATTAGATAATACAACATATCTCTGCATATCAAAAAACAAACCAAAAAACATTGTGATCAAAATTACAGTATACAATATATGTATTTATTATTGCTTCAGACATCTATCAGCTCCTGATAACCTAGTTTATAATAAAATCAAATTTTTTAAAAAAATTATAAATAGCGATCCCTATATAAGCAACCAATTATTTTTGAAATTGGCGATTATATAAAAATTTTTTAACATATATTGTTTTCTTCTAAAAAAAACTACCCTGAAAGTAAGCACCTCCTATGATTTATATATACCTAAAAATAAGCACTCTTTATATAATAAAAATAAGCAACTAAATATCAAATCATTCAAATTATTAGTTAAAATTATACCCAAAAATAAGCACCTCTATAGTAAAAAAAGGTGTTTATTTTCAGAGAAATACAGTATTACAAGTATTGCTTCTTGTTGTATTCTTTTTTTTTTGTTTACTTTGTGCTTGTTTTTTGCTTGTTTTTTTTGTTTTTTTTTGCTTTTTTGTACTTATGCTTTTTGGCTATTTTTTTGCTTTTTGCTTGTTATTTGCCCAAAGTTATTTGTATTGTTATCATTAAATTAGTTTTTGTTCATTTTTTTGGTCTTTTTTTTTATTTTTTTTTTATCACATTTCTTTTTTTTTAGATATAATTTTGTTGCTAGATTTATTGCTATTAGAGCTTTTTGTCATTACTTTACTTTTTTTTTTGTCAACCTTTTTTTTCTACTATCTATTACTGACATTTCTTTTTTTTCAAATATGATTTTGCTACTATTGTTTTCACTATTAGAGTTCTTTTTGCTATTACTATCAGGTAAAGTTTTGTTTGTTTTTTAGTTGTTACTTTGTTTTTTTTTTATCTTTATTTATTTTTATTTTAACCAATGCTTCACTTCTTCTAGATATATAATATTTTGCTATTGGAGTTATTACAATAGAAGTTCTTGGTGCTGTTATCCTTGTATAAGCTTTTTTATTTTTTTTAGTTATTAGTTTGTCTTATCTTTCTTTTTTTTTTTATAATACTAATTTTTTCTTCTATGTATGTTTTCACTATTAGACTTGTTGTTGGAATATTTGCTAGAGGCTTTGTTGAAATTATCATTAGAGTTATTATATGATTTTGGTGCTATCTTTGAAATTGTTAGAACTTTCATTGCAGAAAATTGTGCTATTAGATTTTTGTATTAGCAAATTAATTCTCATTGCATAATAAATTTTTTTTTTTTTTTAGTTATCAGTTTGTCTTTTTTTTTATAATTACTACTATAATTCTTTTTTTTGTATTTAACTATTGGAGTCTTTATTAGAGTTTTTATTAGAGTTGTTATTAGAATCATCTTTGAAGTTATTGTAGAATTTTAGTACTATCTTTGGAATCTTTAGAACTTTTATTGCAAAAAAATTGTGGTATTAGATTTTATATTAGCAGATTGATTCACAGTTTGTTGTATAATAAATTTTTTTTGTTATACAATGATATTTATAAATATTTATTTTGTTTTTGTTGATTTTTTTTTTGTAAATTTTTTTTATATAAAAAAACTTATTTGATTTTTGCAGTTATAGTTTTTTTTTATATAAAAATCTTAAAAAATTTTATTAAATAAAGAAATTGCATAATAATAGATTGATTTTAATTGGTTGATCATGGGTTGTCATAGTAATAGGTTGCTATAAAATAATGCCCAATTTTTAAACTAAAAATTTTTATTAAAAAAATTTAATTAATTTTTAAAGATTTAAACTAATTTATAATTATTAAAAATTTATTAAAATAATAGTTTTACATATTTAATTAAAATTTGTAAAGCTAGTTTTTCTGATTTTAATAATAATAAAATCATTAAATTTGACCAAAAATTTACTAAAATACAGATATTTTTATATTTAGTTTATATATCTGATATATACACACATATATCTATATAAATTTTTAAAAAATATATAATTATAAAACTAAAATTTATAAATTTTATAAAATTTTTAGTAAAATTTAATAAATTTATTTTTACTATAGTGCAGAATGCTTAAAGTTGACACAAATTTTAAAAGGTAATCATCTTTAATATAAAAACAATATCACAAAAAACAAGCTACTATTTTGTAGTTTAGCTCAGTGATGTATGAACAGTCGTGGACATAAGTTTGGACAGTTTTGACCATTTTTAAACAAAAAAATAAATTGAATTACTTAAAATTTTATTATGAACATGATTTAAAATTAAGTAAAAAAGATTTATTACTAAATTTTACATATAATTGCATATTTTTTAATAATATATACTTTATTATAAAATGAATGGACACTATGAATGCTTTGAACATGGATATAAACATGAACATGAACAAGCCTAAAAAAGTTATAGACTAAAGCTACTGGTGAAACTAAACTGTAATGGTGCACTGATTTTCACCAATCACCAATTACCAATTAGCATTGGTGAAACTGGTGAAACTGGTGAAATTGGTGATACTGGCGATACTGGTGAAACTGGTGAAACTGGTGATATTGGTAAAACTATAATATGATGCAAATCACATATGAAAATTACTTATAGGCGGAATATGGTATGCATACATATAAAACTTTTTTCATATTAAGTTAACAACTTGTGTCAATTAATTGAAAGCTGTAAAGCTCATTGAGATGCATCTAATGGTAGTTAGATCATCCAAATTGGCCTAATGGATATTATTAAAAAATGATTGGCTGACTATATGGGCAATGGACTAGAAAAACCCATCTTTGAAGTGGGGTTTCCATTTTGAGAAAATGCTGATTATTGTTTGTAAAACCTTAAATTTTACTCCTGAACTTTTTGTTTATTTTTAGATATCAATTAGGGCAGTGTCATTAATCACCTGATTATTTTTTATCAGAGGCCTACCCCCTCCCACTTCCTTAATATATAAATAGTCAGGTTCTTATATATAATTTTAACTTTTTTTTACCCCCTCCCCCCTAAAAAATCACCTGATTTTTGTTACTCCTCTTACTGAATAAACAACATTATGTGATTATAAAACATTGATTGACCAATCTAATTTAATTGAACTGTCAATCTTTTGCTGTTGATCTATTTTTAGAACATATATGTTTAAAGATTGGTCTACCTTCAAGTTAAAATATCTCGATAAATTATTATATCATTGTAGAGTGAAAAGTGAAATACATATAAGCAGAAACTGGCACTTTATTTTGAATCAAAAATCTCGAACTTGATAAAAAAGTGTCAAAGACAGGTTTTTCTAGTCCATTGCCCATATAATATCTTTATGCAAACTAACAAAAGATTTTATATAGTCAGCCAATCATTTTTTAACGATATCTCACTATTCACTGGGCCGATTTGGATAATCTAACCACCATTATATTTGTCTCAACAAGCTCTATAACTTTCAATTAATCGATACAAGTTGTTAACTTAGTATAAAAAAGTTTTATATATATGCATGCCACATTTCGCCTACAAGTAATTTTCATATGTAATTTGCAGACTTATTAATTAATATTACTAGTTTTACCAATATAGTTTTACCATATCACAGTTTCATTAGTTTTATCAGTATCACCAGTATTACAAGTATTACTAATTCACCAGTTTCACAGTATTACCAATATAACTATAATTACCATTTTATCAGTTTCACCAGTTTCACCAATTTGGCTATTAAGTTTTGACAGTTTCACCTGGTGAACCTAATTAGTTTCACTAGCAGCTTTAGTATGGACATAGTAAACATGACATTACTGGTTTAACTAATTTGCTACAACTTAGCAGGCTTATTTTTTAAAAAATCATTGTATATTTTTTCAATTAATGGGTTTAAAAGTATAGTATTTTTATATGATACATAAAAATTTGGCCAAAATAGAACAAGTTACATGTTTTAACTTACTGCTATTGGCTAATTTTAAAATTAATTTTAAAATATTTTTTAATAATTAATTTTTAGCTAATCAAATTGCGAGAATTCACAAAGACATCAAATTTTACTATAAAATTTTTTGAAAATGTGACAAATTTTATAATTTCCACCTTTAAGTATTTCACTATATAATCAAAAAAGCTAGCTTTATAACTAGTTAAAATTTAATCTAGATTGGCTTAATAAAATTCTTTAATATTAATTTATTTTTAATGTTTTAAATTAAATTTACTAAAATTCACTATTAGTTTACTATTAATTTTTCAACTATTTTTGGATATTTACAACTTATAACAAATCTATTAATTTTATTTTGTTAATAATTTTTTTAGGATTTTAATAATTTAGCAGGTTGTGATTTCACAGGTAGTGATGTAAATTGAATTCGTGCAGTAGATGCAGCACATATAAATTTAAATTTGTATGTAAGTCGGCCTCCCTGTATATATAACACACATTTAAATTTTTTTTGTGCATTTTTTTTTGCATTTGCGCCAATAAAATTTTTTTTGAATTTAAAACACTGATCACGGGTTAATATTTAAAAAAAATTAAAATGATTATTAGTTAGGGTTTGGGTCCAAACTAGTATTAATATTAGATTAGAAGTGTATATATATACAAAATTAAGTGCTAAAAACTTTTAATTAGAAGCCCAAGACTAGTTAAATTTCAAGTTATTTAAATTTTTTGTAATTTTACCTAATTTTTCGTTCATTAGGTTATACAAGATCCTGTGATCTAATTGGCCAATCATATTAATCTGCAATATAGCAACCTGCGATATTTTAACAACCTCTTTTTATACTTTTAAAATCAAATATAGATTAAAAATAATTATATTTTTATTATTTCATTATTATATTATAAATTTATATTCTATAAAGATAAAAGCAAGGTCTCACCTTAACATTTAAAAAAAAAAAATTTATATTCTTAAATATTTTTTTATTACTGTGCTAACTTTAGTACATCAAATTTTGTGAAATACAAGTTTTGTTTAAAGTTAATGGATAGGATTTAGGCCTAAAGACTACTGGTAGTACAGTTAGAAGAATAGGTTAAAAATCTAGAAAAATATATATATAAATAATTTTTGTATATAAAAATCTGATTAATACTATAGTTTAGTTTGGCAGAATTTTTTTTAATATTAATAATAAACTTGTTTAAAAAAAATTCCTTTGTAACTGCTATTTTTTGTTGCTTTAAATGTACTATGTGTAGTACACTATAAATACTAAATTTTTTATAAATTTTTTAATAGAATTAGTAAATTTAAATTTAAATTATATAAAAAATGTTTATAGCTTACTATATTAAAAGTTTTATTATTAGTTATATTATAAAAAATATTATTTCTGCTATAAAGGTTTGTAAGCTGTTGAAAATCATTACTATTTTAGTATTTCATATAGGTTCTTTAGTTTTTTAACCATAATTTGAAAAAAATTTATTAAATAAATTTTGTTTAAATTTATCAGAAGTGGTTAAAAACAAACTTTTAATTCTAATTTATGAAATTCATCAACATTTAAGCTAATATATTAAGAGTAATATAAGTTTAAAATTTTAAAAAATTAAATGTAGTTTTTAATATAAAATTTATAAGTAAAATTTACTAGTAAAATGGCTAAAAATAGCCAAGTTTCAAAGGTCTTTAAAAAATTTAAAAGACTATTTAAAGTTATAATATTTTTTTTATATAATGCGATTTACCCAAAGTATATTGCAAAAATATTTTAATAGATTTTTATTATTTAGTCAATAATTGGCCTTAAATGGTGTCACTATGTAGTACAAAGTTCTACTAGTAGTACGCCTAAATCCTATCCATTAATTTATTCAAAATTTTATATATAACTTTGATTAGAATTTTGCATAATAAAAATATTAGTATTAAAGTACATTATAGCAAAGTTAAATAAAAATTATTTTTTATTATTGTAAAATAATTTTTTTAAACTATACTAAATTTAGTACAGAGGACTAACGGATACCCATTAAATAAGCATATCTGATATATTAGTCAAAATCGTGTTTTACATCGGATGTAGATCCATTTTTTTGACATAAGATCCAGCCCTATGAAACGTCGCCGGTTTATTACTAGTTTATATTACCGGCACAAATGTTCATCAGTGAATAAGGAATATCGAATATCCGAATCGCATTGCAAAAATTATTTATCGTCCTGGATATGTAGCGTCATGTATCATTGATCGCTATATATCTATTTTTATCGGTTTCCCGACAACCACTTCCCGACAATGTCAAAATCCCGACAAATTATCCCGTATTAGGTTAGGGTAGGGATTGGAATCGGCTTAGTCGACTAAAAAATTTATATAATGGAACTACTATGTTTAGTTGACTAATTAGTTAACTAAACATAATAGTCGACTAAACCGATTCCAATCCCTAAGTTCCGGTCAATTTTTGTCGGAGTTTTATTTTTCGGGGGTAGAGACCTATTTTTATTAACGTTACTTTATTAATAACAGTGATATTTCATTTAATGCTCTGATCTGGATAGGATTGTCTGGATATCCAGGCTAAATTAATAAATTATCTGAATTTATATAAATTTAACGGATAATGAAAAATTATCAGTTAGTGATTTATATATACATAATTTATTTGCATATTAATCATATTATGTCTAACCTCAAATATATAATTTGTTTTGGGATTTTATTTTATCAATTTCAGATCGTTAAAGCTCACGGGAATTGATAAAACAACACCCTATCTATATAAGTGTTAGCGAAAGGTTTGTTTAAATTTCCAACAGTAAACATTAAGTCAGAAAAGTTTAAAAAAAGCTTAAATTTGTTAATTTAATAATATATTATTTATAACGGACAACGAATTAGCGCATGGCATATTCTGATCTAATACAGATATGGATAACAATAGTGGATAAGCAATTAACCAGTTAACGAATATGGATAAGCAGATCCATGAAAAGACGCCAAAATTGTTGGCAAATTAATGAACCGAATCGCGTTATTCTAAAATTCAAATGAAAATGAGACTTAAATCATATAAAATTTAAGGTCACATTTTTCTTGGCATCACTCATTTAGACATTTAATTAATGAATGATCATTATAAAATTTATTAGTATGATAATTTTGGTGTTTAGGCCATTTCGCACATGCTACAAACGATGATACAAATTTTTTATCTGGTAAGACAACCTATAACATAATGTATTTACCTGTTGGTTAACGGCCATCTAGGTCCAATTTGCTAAGCAAAAAGTGATATATTCATTTTCGAGCAAATTGATTCAGAGCAATATAAATCAAAAAGTTGAAATTATGAAATTATGATAACTCAAACAAAAATACGTTAGTCGATTAGGTCAGATTTCTATATTTCATTCTATAGGATGTGATCTAAACTATATATAATACTATTAGATTACTAAAGAGGGGAAGTACATGTGAATTGCACTTATGGACTACGTAATGAAACGCTACAAAAGTGATGGAATAAAAGGATTTTTTGGAGTATATATTTGGTATATATTAATACGCGATTCCTTTTTTAAACATATGGTTGATTTTTGCTACCTTAAATGAGAACGTACCTTTTTATGTGCACATAGAAGAATATCCAAATTTGAAGTTAAATTGTATAAGATGAAAATGTCATTAAATGACTATTATCACATTTTTGCGTAGTGTGAAACCGGACATCCGTCAATTTTTTTCTGATTTTAATTTTTTATAATAATAATTAATTTTTATTAAAATTGTAAACAAATGAGTTGGATATCCGGTATCTATAATGAATTTCGGTATTCTTTGACGTAATTCATTATATAAATACGATAAAACACAGCATTATGTCTTATCTGTGGATATTCGTTAAATTTAGATATGCAACGGGATAGGTGGATCCACCTTGCGTATGTCGATACTTATTTAAGATTACAATTTATGAAGAAGCACTGCTCATTTCAAAGCCAAGATAAAAAGACTACAATAATACTCTATTTGGCCGTACATTTTGATATTTTTGTAAATAATGAACTGCTGAATAGAGCATGGTTAAATAGAATTTCTAGTTTGAAATTCTCAAGATCATGCAAATCGTGCATAATAATTCCATAAACTTTATTTATTATCTGAAAAATTCATTTGATGGAAAAGTTTTAAGAATATGTGTTACAATAAAGATTCCTGAAACGTTAAATGTTTCTAAAAAGAAATCATATTTTTACACAATATAACTTGTTCTTTAGAAATTTTTTACTTTTTAAATCTTACGAAAAATGATATATTTTGTTAAAAATAGTCTCGTAATTTTTACGCTTCTTTTCGTATGTGTTCCTTTGGTGTTTTCTGGTAAATTTTTTAATAAAATTATTAATCTGTGAATATTAACACGATCTGGCAGGGAATGGCGTATTTATTTACGTATTTGTTGACAATAAACATTCTTTTAATCAGATATAAACATCAATACTCCTAATGGATTCATATTTACCGGAAGTTTAATTACAATTAATTGGAATATTTATGGTCAACCACCGACACAACCTGTTTCGTTAACAATTCAAAACAGACATACTGGCGAAATTACAGCAATTGATGATAATTTAAATATTCAAGCTTTAAATAAAACATGGCTTGTTTCAGTACCTGAGGGTATTTATTTTTTGTCAATAAATGATGGTAAAAACAAAAAAAATTCTTCCGATTTCACTGTTTTAACTGCTGCAGGTAATCAAATCATTGTCTTTATTAATAATTTATTATTATTATTATGATTAATAATAATAATATTATTTTTACTGTATTATTATTATTATTATTATTATTATTATTATTATTATTATTATTATTTATTTATTTTTTTTATACCAACTTTTGTCTAATGCTAAAAGAACTTGTACCTTTATTTTAACGTTAACAGTAGATCCTCCACTAGCCACAGATGTGAAATCCTCGACTCTCATTGTGATTATTGCAGTTGGAAGCGGTGTAGTTTTGGGTTTAATACTTGCCGGAATTTGGTATTTTAGATGGAGGCGTAAAAAAGCAAAAGATAATGGAAGCGATATTATACCTTCTACAGGAAATACTGATGAGGAATATATTTTATCAACCGATGAAAAAAAATTTGGTTCCGTTTTCACATAATTTAAAACTTTTCAATTTTTATAGTAGACAATTAATTATTTGCTTATTTAATTCTAACATTTTTTATATTATTCGAATTGTAACATAAATTAATTTTCCAACACCTTGATTAATTATTACAAATATAATGTTTGCCGGTCAGTAGAAGTTCTTAATATTATAAAAGCTGCAGATTAGAATTTTTATTAAATATAGAACAATCCTGTAGACTTTTAAATTATTGCAATTACTTGCGATATTAATAGATTTTTAAATTCACAGTATGCATTTTATTACATTCATTCATAAAACTAAGATATCTTTTTATCTATATACATATTGTCACTATCGAACTCTAAAGCTACGGTTTTGAGATTAATGATTGTCGATAAGAAGTTCGATATACCTTTCTTAGGGAAAAAAAAAATTCAATTCATACACAATTTATTAGAAGATGTGTCTTGCTTCTGTGCATTTTAAAAATACCGCATCGTCGCGTAATAACAGTCATTGGTGTTAATTTGAAAATTTTGCCCCCTAAAAATAATAATAATTAAAAGTTCTCTTAAAGTAAATTTATACTAAGTAAACCTTTTGAGATGCATAAAATTTATATTTATTTCAAAATAATGCCCATGCACTACGTTCGTACGTACGTACGTACTCGACATAACGAGCGTATACTTAACAGTTAAACCTAATCCTAATACCGTAATTCGTTTTATTTATCGGTTTAGTTTTTCGTACCCGATCAGTTGCCTCGGAATCTACATGACCCGACACTCCGTTTTAAAATTCAGCAGATCGACCAAAATTATAAGGTCGGGTGCATTTAAACTAGGCCGGAATAAGCAAAAATACTAGTAGGGGGGTGAATGGCTTTTTTTTGGAAGTTAATCTGGGACACGCCATCTCATTAAGTAAAATTCCCAGCTAATAATTTTGTTATAGAACCCTAGCTAACCACTATTGCTATGTCCCGTAAAATTTTAGATATAAATTTTTTACAAAAAATATATATTTAAAATTATCAAATAAAATTAAAATTTTCTAAAAATTTTCCATACTACATTATAGTTTGTGATATATAAAATAGGATGCTACGCAGGCAGAAGATTTTAGAATTTTAGAATATTTCAGAATTTCACAATTCTGGCCCATATTAGCAGCAAACTACCATAGTATGAGCCTGTGCAGTAAATTCAAAGGATCTTTGATTTTCCATCTCTAGTGATATGTATTTTATATGAGAATTATATTTTGGTGCACAGTGCACCATGGTGCACTCCTATAGTAGCAAATATAAATACCGTAATAACTAGAGTTAGTGTTAGGGTTAGGATTGGAATGATTAGAATTAGGATCAGATTAGATTTAGAGTTGGATTAAATTTAAAGTCTAAAGTAACTTCATAAGAGAAGCATTTTTTATTAAAAATACAATAGGGATTACTTTGGTAAAATTTTGAGAAATATAAAAGGGGTGCACTATGGCAGTGTTGTACATTTTCACTGTCCCAGCCCTTTTTTGCCATGTCCCAATGTCCCAATGTCCCAGTGTCCCAAGTGTCCCAACTATGTCCCAAGTCTTAATAATTAATAAATTAATTTAAAAAATATAGAGTTATATATTTTTTTAAGTGCTAAACACATTTTTAACAAAATTAAATTAGATTATCTTAATAAAATTTTAAGTAATTTCAATTTATAAAATTTGTCTCAAAATGTCCCAAAATGTCCCAACTCATGTCCTAACTGTCCCATGTACAACACTGCACTATGGTGCAGGTTCACCATTTTTTAAAATTCTTATATTAATAAATTTTATACAAATTTATTTAAATAGCTTCTATGTAAACAATATTTGTTTACATAGAGATTTTACACATAGTCAGCCAATTATTTTTTAATAATATCTCACTTTTCACTAGGCCAATTTGGATTATCTAACTACTATTAGATGCATCTTGATAAGCTTTACAACCTTTAATTAATCAACATATATTATTAACATAGTATCATATATTCTCAAAAATAAGCTACCTTTTTGAATAAAAAATTATATAAAAAAATATGTGGAGCTTCATATGCGCCAATTTGTAAAATTGGGCCTTTTTATTTATGTCACCAAATTTAGATTTACACGTGAGCATTGACCAATCAAAAAATCATACATTTTTGTCTGAAGCATAGCAAGGACTTACTATGGAGACATAAATACACAAAATGTCTTGGGTTCTGCTTACGTGATAATATTCAATCAAAATATAATAGATGGACACGAATTATCTCAACAAAAAAGAAATCCGTTAATATTACATATTAGCTTCGGCCACTAACAGCACCTGTTTTACTAGTTATATATACAGTACTAGTTACATTTATTATTTTATTTTCAAGAAAGTTAAGAGTACATCTATTTAAATTACAATAAATTCTATTATCTATGACCTCAAACTATCACCTATGGGTAACAAACCCGGACACGTTACAAAAACCAAATAAACTTACATTCACTACATCTAGATCTAAGTTTAAATACTCAACGGTATTCTTTAATCCCTAAAAAACAAAAACTACAAGCTATTCTGTTAGGAGTTTATTTGCTTAAAATAGTACAATTCAAAAACTTTTTTCTTTTATAAAAAAAAAATCAACTGCGTTCAAATAAAATAGTTACCACTAACTCTTTCACGATTACAAATCGTATAGGTTCATTTCAACAAGATCTGTTTTTTATTGTTGTTATAAGCTATGTCTGCAGTATTTTTTGATCAGGTAAAAATATTTTTTGATCAGAAAAGTTGAACTTAAGGGTGACTGTCTGACAAAGTTTCGTGATAGGTTATTACGTGACTTATCTGAAGTTTTATATGACTACTTTGTCGTTAATAAGATTGATTATGTAAAATTCATTGATTTGATTGGATGATCGCAAATTTGGGGTTACAAAAATTTGGGGTACTTTGCAAATCAGCTAATATGTATTTTGAATTGTTGAATTTTTGTAAAATTGAAAAATATACTAATAAAAAGTTGTCCAAATAATACTAAATTTTTATTATATATATTTGAACAAGTTTATTTAATAGCATTTTTGAGGTTTATTTAGTAAAATTTATTTTTAAAATAGCTTATTTTTAGGAATATATGGTAAGAAAAAAGATTTAAATAATCACATGCTACCTTTGGAACTATATGATTTTTATAAGTGATTGGCATTATATTTACTATAATTATTCTTTATATAACTGGTGGATCATTAATTAAAATATTTTTTAAATAAAATTTAGTATAATAATATTTCTATTAAGAGTATAGTAACTTGAAAAGTTGGTAAGTTGTTATCCTCCAAGTAGCAGATCTAGAGTTCAAATCCTACTAATAATACTTCAAAAAAATAGAACTGCGTTTTATAACTGCTTCTCATCAATTGGTTGAGTATATTACCTATAGTCTTGGTTGCCATTCAAATAAGAGCTTTTGGCAAAATTGTATTTTGTTATACAAATAAATCCAAAGAACCAAA
This sequence comes from Gigaspora rosea, assembly GCA_003550325.1. NCBI lineage: Eukaryota > Fungi > Glomeromycota > Glomeromycetes > Diversisporales > Gigasporaceae > Gigaspora > Gigaspora rosea. Next base: position 326,429 of record QKWP01000203.1, on the reverse strand, counting down.
GAAACAGAAACCTATTTGTCAAGTTCTAAGTAAGAAAATAACAAAGATCTTTAATAGTGCTACCAAAAACTAGAATATTAGAAACTGAAGCCAGTAAACCAGATGACAAAAGATCTTTGAAGAAAGGGTCTACTAACCTGGCTACCAGAGTTGTACTAGAGAAAAAGAATCTATATTTCAGAAATAGGTACTATTAGGAAATTTTTTAAACAGATATTAATCAACATATAACACTTAATTGTTTTATATCGATAAAAAATATTATTATATATCAATTAATTAGATAAAAATTGATAAATATTTATAATTGATATATATCATTTTCAATATAAATCGTTATATATCTATAAATCAATTATAATTGTATTTATTTGGAATGATATATAATGATTAACAGATTTTTAATGATATTTGCTCTGTAATCTGGCATAGATCATAAAAATCATAAATATATATAGTAAAAAATACAAAAAAAACTTAAAAAGAAAAGTCGTTTTATACTATTTTTACTTCTCTCTCTCTCTTATTTCTCTCTCCCTTTTATTTCTCTCTCCCTTTCTCTTTCTCGCTTTTTTTTTCTCTTTTTATTTTTTTAATATTTTGAATTCTTTCGAAATATTTTAAGACTAAAAAATTAGCAGATCTGTAACCTGGATCACATCAAGAGCACATTTGACTAATAATTTTGAAATGTTTCAAAATCATATTACAAAATTAAATTAGATCTTTGTTTATTTTTTTTTGTTTATAATTTGGAACTTCTATCAATTTTACATTGTTTTTTTATTTTCGTTTTGTTTTTTTTTGGGTTTGTTTTATTTTTTTTAGTTTTGTTTTGTTTTTTCAATTTTTTTTTTTATTATTTTTTATTTTTTTATTTTATTTCTATACTTTACAAAAACACCAACTCTAACTTCTCTAGCACTTTGCAATAAATCTAATAACTTTTTAGCACTTTGCACAAGCCAACTTAGCCTTTTGACACTTTGCAAAAACACACAACTAATTTCTACATCAATTTCTAAATTTTCAAGAACGCAAGTTTTCGCAAGTTTTTGCAAGTTTTTACAAGTTTTTGCAAGGTTTTGCTTTATTTATTTTTTTGTTTTATGTTTTTTGTTTTTGTTTTTTTGTTTTATTTTTATTAATTTATTTTATTCTGGCACTTTGCGAAAACCTTTGACAATTTCTGAATTGCAAGAACATAAACTTTTACTTCAAGGAAATAGAGATTTGGGGCTTCATTTATTTTTTTATTAGTTTGCTTACATTTTTGTTTTTTGTTTGTTTTTTTTT
>QKWP01000203.1:309541-320260 GCA_003550325.1 Gigaspora rosea | reverse complement strand
TTTATAATTTTTTTTTTATTGGATTTATTTTTATTTTACTTAAATTTTTTATTTTTATTTATTTATAATAGAATCGTCTACTAGATCTAGATCTAGATCATCTTCGCCTCACTAAACCGGGATAAGATAAGTAGCTTTTTTTTTTGTTTTTTTTTTATTTATAGTATTTACCTGAACTTTCTTTCATTAGTAGTTGGTGTCGAAATCATCAGTATTAGTACTCCTGTTTCGGCAATGTCGTTCTTTGGGGTCAACTTTTCTTTCGCATCGTTAGTTGAACATTCCAGAAGATGCAACTTCATCGTTGGTGCCGGGTAGTGGAGATTACAGTTGGGATCTTTTAAGATTAGGAGTGAATTTCTTATTGTGTTAGTAATTCAGTAGGTTTTTTATTTTTGTCATTTTTCTTGTGTTTTTTCGTAGGTTCATTGTTTTTAATTGAAATTACACTAGGTTTTTCGTCAGTTATTACGTTTGTTCTATGTGTTGATGGCAGTTGTAGTGTCTACGATGATTCTATGGCGTTTGTAGTATCTACGGCAATTGCGTGTTGTCATTACGGCATTGTGTAGTGTTTCTACAGTGATGCTTTATGGCGTTTGTGGTATCTTTTCAACGATTGTAGTATTTTTATAGTTGTGTAGTGGTCTCTATAACATTTGTAGTGGTGTATCTCTATGGCATTTGTGTGGTGTTTCTATTGTGTATGTCTTCATGGTGTTTGTGTAATGTCTCCAAGGTGTTTTGTAGTATCTCTTGTAATATGTTTTTGTAGTTTTTTTTTAATAAAAATATATTATTTTTGTAAAATTTTATAATAGGCCAGTGAAAATGGCATCTTTTGATATATATTATATTATATAAAAATATAATTAACCAAGTTATGCACAAAATTTATATTTTTAAAAATCTTCGCAGTTTTGCACTATAAAGATTTTTGCAGATTTGTATATATTTAGAGATCTTTGCAAAAAATTTCTTCAACAATTGCGGATTTGTGCTGCATAGGGTTGCATTAAAAAAACTTTCCCGATGTATTTGAATTTTAATGCGCAAGTTTATATGCGTGAGAATCTAAAAATTATAATTTTATATATCGCTATAGCTTATATAAAATTTTATACTATAATCAAGGTTAGAATTTTATTTTGCGTATTTTTTTAATTTTTTTATTGTAAGGTATAAAATTTGCGTACTGATCTTATAAAAAAGTCTTGCGTACAGCACTTAATAAAAAATTTAAAAGTCACCTTACCTATCTATGTATATTTTGGGGTCCTAGTAAATCACTCTATTAATACTATTAATGTAAAATAGTTTATACTCTGGAGCCACTATTATATCAACTATAAAGTGGTTTATACACTGGAGTAACTATTATATAAATATAAAATCCTATACTATAAATATATAAATTTACTCTGGATTATATACCGGATTATACTTTGGGTTATACTTCAGAGTATGCCCCGACTTATATATTTGGCTTATAATAGTTTAATACTTCAGTGTTTAATTATAGAGTTTGCTCTGAAGTAGTATACTCTAAAGTGGTGTGGTTGTGGGTATTACTCTGGTAGAGTATGCTCCACACTACCCTGGAGCACTCCATTAATATCCCTATCCCTTGTACCAAATTTTTCAAGAACACTGACCTACAAAAACTCTATTCTATATACAACAAAACTTTACCAAGCTGCTGTTGGGTACAAAGTCTATTTACTGATATTCTGCGCCTAAATAAAGATGAAAAAATATGCAGACTTTTAAGCGAGGCACCTTGGCAGGCTTTGGTACTATTGAGCAAAGATATAGTAGAGAAACTCTGAAGCTTTGTCAAGTTCTATAGATATGAAAATGGAAGTAGAGGCTTGGTTAGATATGTTATTCTATATAGCATAACTCCTTCAAACTCTTTCAAGTTTGGTACTTTTTCCTGCGCCCCTTTAGTCTTTTCAAAATTTCAAAAAGTGGGCATTTTGGTTTACCCCCTCCAAAAGATCAGCAGTATTTACTCCTTCTGAATTGGGAATGTGTCTTCCAAATTGGAATCAATATCATGAATGAGGTCCGTTTCTGTGTACATTGATAAACAACAAGGACATGTCAGAGATTGGGAGAAATGACATAATGAAATTTCTTTCTAGAACATCCTTTTAGGTGTATAGATTTTTTTTTTCTTTTTTTTTTTTTTTTAATATTAAGGTGACCACTTAGGTACCCTAGCACTTTATTGATCCAAACGGGTTGGCCCGGTCAATATGACTGTGCCACATATTACATTTGTATAACGAGAGTACAACTAGCCACACGTACAACTTTTGGTTGTCTAATTTAAGTAGTCCGCCCGAAGGTACTACACTAGATGCCATACCTGCAACCCAGCTAGGGGATTGCCTATTTAAACTCTCTGGCTTTTACCCATGTTCAATGTTCCTCTCAATATACCCTTTCACGAGTAATTCACTGTGAAAGTACCCTGAGGCTTTAGCCAAACACCTATTGGAGGGCTTTTTCCCTTTTGTTAACCTGGTAGAGTGATACCTGTCCCCCACAGGTATTCATCTACACTTTCGGTAACTTACGCATTCACCGAGACAAACAACTTGCAGTCAGGGGATTACCCTGCAACCGCTACCATTACCTACTACTGCCCTTGTAAGGTTCACTCCAACCCCGGCACCCACTATCATTTTCCTCCGGTCCTTCACCGGTATATCCCAGACTTCCAATCCAGTTGGCCCAGAAGGGTTGATCTACCCGGCATTAGGTGCCATTATGGTTTTTCTCCCCTTGGTCCCCAATTCCTCAACATGGGTCCTTTTCCTCCGGTGCGACTCCGGCGGCCAGGTTGGTAGACCTTGTCCCCAAGGACAACGTCCGGTTCTCCGGTTTCAGTCCAAATTCCAATTTTTTGTAGCACCGTCAAAGATCAGAGCTACCTCCTTACTTGGGACTTGCCAAATGGGATTCTGTTTCTCCGGTTCCTTGGATTTGTCTGTATAACAAGACACAACTTCGCCCAAAAGCTCCCATTCAAGATAGTAACCAAGGACTACAGGTGATGTACCCAACCGATCGACAAGAAACAGTTACCGGAACACAGGTCTATTTTTTCAAAAGCATCGCCAGTGGGATTTGAACTCAAGACCTGCCACTTGGGGATTGACAACTTACCAACTTCTCTAAGTCGCCACACCCTTAGATTTTTTTTTTCTTTTTTATAATGTATATAGTATATAGTATAAGCCGTTTCCTTGTACAATACTATATAATTTTTATAGTCTTGCACAGACATTGTTAGTGCTATCATGTATTTTTTTCTTTTTGCTTTTTTCTTCTTTCTTTTTATTTTTATTTTTTTTGTCAAACTTGGTTTGTCGTTTAGATAGTAGTTGGTACTCTTCTATTTTATTTTCTCCTTTATATATTTCTCTTCACTTATTGTAGTTTTCTTATAGTAGGTTCTTTCTACTAGAAAGGTTAAGAGAGAAAAGTTTAAAAAGAAGGCAATTTTGATATGGTTAGCATGTACCAGCTGGTAATAGGAGGGAACATATTCTCAGTAAGTTGAGAATCTGAATTGAGACAAAATTTTGCTAGGCGGGGCGCACTTGGATGAAATCGGGTGAGCTTTCTGTTAGAGTAGAACGTAATGTACACACAAATGCAATCATATAATAAAGTCTACAGATACAAAAAGCAGAATTGCTGAATTAAAAAAAAAATAAATAAATAAAAAAAATAAATTTTATATTAAATTGTAAAAACTTGCGAATATTGTATATTTTAATAATTTAAAATATTATATAATAATAATAAATAAATAAAAATTTATATTAAATTGCAAAAACTTGCAAAAATTTGCAAAAATCTGTAAAACATTTAAAAATTTGCAAAAAGTATAATTATATGAATATAATAATTATTAATTAATATCATATTAGATATATATTAATTAATATCTATATCAAATATATATCGATTACTATCACTATTGATAGAAATCAGCAGGGGTATTGAGTATCAATATATATCTTACTCGGTTAGTAATCGATATATATCTATATATAACATTTGCTAATAATAGCTATTATATTATTTTAATTTTAGGAATAAAAATAAGTAAATTTAGTAAATTTTTATCAAAAATACAATTTTAGTTGAAATAGTAAAAAAAATTAAAAAAAGAATATAAGGGGAATCAGGATATTATGACGAATTTGGTATTGTAACGAAATTTGGGTATCTCGTAGAATAATGATCAGAATTGAGTAATTTTTATATCGCTCGATTCGTCTCAATAAGACGAACTGATTGGTGGTTAAATCATTTAATTCTAATCACTAGGTTCCAAGTTATAACCAATTTCGTTTTTTGGTGAGATTTTTTTATAAACTTTTTTTCGTACAGTATATATTTGGTCATATCTTGTAATCTAATGATCAGAATTAGATAATCTTACCACCATTCGATTCGTCTCATTGAGACGAATCGAATAGTATAAAAATTATTTAATTCTGACAACTGCATTACAAGATATCTTCAATTCGTCACAATACCCCACCCTCCTTAAATTTTGACTTTATGATACGATGTATAAAGTCAGTTATTACTATCCAAAGCAGCTTTTTATGTTACTATTTTTATATTAATATTATGTACTGATCTTAAACAAACAAATAGAATTTTTTTTTATAATAAAATAAAAAAGTTTTCATTTCAACAACTTTAACTTCGTCATAATACCCGATTCCTCTTATAGTATTTTTTGGTACTAAACAAGTTTGCCAAAATTTATAATTTATTAGTAAAATTATGCATAATGCTAAATTTTTTATATTTTTATTAAGGGTAGAGGGTACATAGATCATTTATCATATAATTTTACAATGTGATTTATATAAAAATTGAAAATAAAACTTTTTATAGTTGCAACAGGACCTGGACATCTCTCATATAGGTCATACCTGGATTTTGGCTAATGTTGACCTAATTTGCTAAAAATAACAAACCTATATTTACTTAAATAACTTCTGATCCAGTAATCAGAATTAAATGAACTTTTTTCTGTTATATGCGCCTTACTGAGAGCTTCATTTTAAAAAAAAAGTTCATTCAAATTGGACTATTGAATGCCAAGATAATTGCCAAAAACTTTTTTTTTGCTTCTCAAATTTTAAGAGTTTTTGCTGAAATATGTAATGTATGATCTCTGTACTAGATGTTTGGGTCCTGTTGCAACCAATTTTGACTAAAATTTTATAATATATAGAATAAAATGCACGGTTTTTTTTTTTTTTTAAACTTTGGCTGCCTTGCCGTGATCTTTATTAATTATTTTCATAATACATTGTATACATGAAATGAGGATACAACTAGCCACACGTGCACTTTTGGTGCCTAATTTAAATAGTCCACCTGAAGGTTCTATACTAGTTGCTATACCTACAACCCAACTATGGAAGTTGTCTATTTAAACCCTCTAGTCTCTGTATACGCCGCATTACTACTTCTTAACAGACCCGACTCACTCCATTACCTCTAGAATAATCAAGTGCGACCAGCCACACTAGCCTCACCCAGGACAAATCTAGGTTCGTCTAGACCAGTCCAACAACTGGTTTGTATACCATGAACAACCACGTCCCATTTCATAGTCATTCCTGAATTTTTAGTACTGATGCATCTGCATTATACAGACACTCGCAGTCCGGTTTCGCTCCGAACCGCTAAGCACATCCCTTGCCCTTATAAGGTTCGTTCGGGTCCCAGCACTGACCTTATTTATGGTAGCACCGTCAAAGATGCTACTCTACCTCCTTATTCGGGACTTCCCAAATGGGTTTTTGTTTTTCCAGTTCAATAAAATGCACATTTTATAATAGTAAAATTTTAATATAGTATATATTTAAAAAAATTATACTTCTAAATATTATAAAGTTTTCCAAGTTGGCTTAAATTTCTCTAAGTTACACAAAATTATTAATTTTAATTGGTCGATATCATATGATCATCATATGATTTTTGTAAACAACTTTTGATACATCAAGTTTAAATCTTAATAACACGAATATTCAACCAATTTTAATAATTTTACTATTTTTAAAATTATAAAAACTTGCTCTATGATTTGTTAAAAAAAATTTTACTAAACTTTAAAAAGAAAAAATCAATACCACAAAAATCATATAATAAATGATCTATTTACTCTAGTGATGTGCAAATGCAGATTTTTTTTGTCTTTGCATTGCATAATGCGATATTATACAGCATAATGCATTATGCAATCCTGTATCTTTATATAATATAATTACTTTATTAGTTTTTTATTAAGAATAACACTAATGCATATAATAGTAGTAAATAGTAATTAGCACACTTCAAATTGCTAAAATACAGATCTATTGATTCAGCTTGGTTTTCTAGACCTAAAATATTTCGAAAAGGTTCGAATATTTTGTAAGAAATTTAGCGTAAATTTACGATTTCTTATGGTTCATAAAAAAATTGTAAAAGATTTAGCGTAAACTTTCACAAGTTTTTACAATATATAAGAAAATCATAAATTTACATAAAAAAGTTTAGTGTAAAACTATGTAAGTTTTATAGTGTATAAGAAAATTGTAAATTTACGTAAAATTATTACGTAAATTTACGATTTTTTTACACATTGTAAGACTTACGTAGTATTATACTAAATTTTACATAGGTTTACGATTTTACCATAAAAACTTGCAAAAGTTTATGCATATATATTTTTGCTGATGATCGACCTGCAAGCCCATTCTAACATTATTTAATTTTTGTTTAACAAAAAAATTATAATAATTACCTTGAAATTGGAAAAGTTTAACTATTGCACAAACCATATGGGCTGATTGGACTCATTTGAGTAATGTTTAAGAATTTATTTTAAAGGTCATCTAAAATTTATTTAATTACTGATCATCAAATTGATTTTTTTTCTAAAAGGCTTAAGAACTATAAGTTTGTAATGAGTTTGGAGTTGGTAATGAGTAGGTAATGAGTTTTGACCATCAAGTTTAAAATAATATACTTTTTATATCTATATATATAATAATTTTTTTTTGGTTTAATACTTTTTTTAACAATGCTAACGTAGCTTTTTTGAAAATAACTATGAAAAACATTATTATTTACTATTCTTATACTTAAAAATTTAAAATAGTGCTATAGAACTTATGTTTAAAAGATTTTTACAAATTTTTTATTAAAAAATTAAATCAATATTGCGTATTACTATTCTTATTCATGAAAAGGTACTATGTTGTTATTGTAATATTAGTATTAGTATTGAAGTATTATTATATTTTACATTCCAAGCATTAGAAATTTTAAATATGTAATAATCATATAATATAAAATAAAAAATTGTTTACTTTTGTATAATGACAGATACATTGATTGATTGATCATCAATTTTTTTAATATATAGATATGTTTAGTACCTAAAAAAATCTATAATTATATAATTTTTAAACAAATTTATTAATTATTAAAGCCTGAACAAGCTTAGAACAATCTTGAATATTTGGATATTTTGAATATAAACTAGGTTAAAAAAGGCTTTGGACAGCTAAAACATACAATACTGCCCTAACTCTAATAATAATAATTTTATATATATTTATATTTGTTTTGATTATATATTATACAAAAAGTATTTTTACTAGTAACAAGTACATTTATTTTAAAAAATATAAATTTATAAATAAACTTTAACTTTGTTTAATAACAAAAATTTTTTTATAGATAGAAATAAATTAATAAAAATATTTTAAAAATTTTATAGTAAAAATTTAAAATTGGCTATATATATATATTTTTTTAATTGATAGTCCGCCAGTTAATCGGAGATCGATCATAGTGTAACGTGACACAAATCACATATGAAAATCACTATAGTGTGAATGTGGCGTGCATACATATAAAAGATTTTTTCTTACTAAGTTAACGACACATGTCCACTAATTGAAAGTTGTAGAGCTCGTCGAGGCGCATCTAACGGTGGTTAGATCATCCAAATCGGCCCAGTGGATGGAGAGATATCGTTGAAAAACGATTGGACGACTATATAAAATCTCTATGTAAACAATGTTTATATAGAGATTTTATATAGTCGTCCAATCGTTTTTCAACGCTATCTCTCCATCCACTGGGCCGATTTGGATGATCTAACCACCGTTAGATGCGCCTCGACGAGCTCTACAACTTTTAATTAGTGGACATGTGTCGTTAACTTAGTAAGAAAAAATCTTTTATATGTATGCACGCCACATTCACACTATAGTGATTTTTATGTGATTTGCGTCACGTTACACTATGATCGATCTCTGATTAACTGGCGGACTATCAATTAACTTTAGTTCTATTGCTAGGGGCGACAGTTGGCGCTCTTTTATTAATTCAATTTTCAAGAGTCATTTATTATACATTAGGGGTCTCTATTCTAACCAACCTATACATCCCTCCTATTGTCTGTTTATCCCAGTGAATCCAGCAAGACCACTACGCCCTAGTGCCCCATACTTCGCGGATCTTAGGTAGCTTTAAAGAAGTCACTTTCTGCCGGTGCGCTACATAGGTCGGCCGTTTTTTATACACTCCGGGAACTACTTTTCATTTTCGGTCGGTGCGGTATTATTAGATACCTTTTACATATTTCTCTATTTTCTTTTTTATAGTAGATATCCCTTATGTTTACGACATTTCTTGTTAGATTTTTTTCTTTTTTGGTCGCTGCATGACCTTCGTGGCTATGTCACGCAGCTCTTATCGCTATAGTACCATATCCGTAAATGGAAAAGAAGTGCGAGTCCTCGATATAGATCCTGGCTATTTATGGTTCCAACACAGTTGTTGTCATCCACTAGACTCGAACCGGCGACCTTGCAAATACGACCTGGAGCGCTAACCATAGCGCTATCCACCCAGGGTCAATTGGCTATATTTAAACTAAATAACTTTAATACTATTAAAATTAAATTAAAAATTTTACTTAATATTATTAATTAAAAATATTTTAAATTTTTATTTTAGCTTAGAAATAAAAGATATATAGTATATATACTTAATAAAATTTTAAATTTTTATAACAAATATATAAAAACTTAAACAAGCATATTTGGTTACTAAATAGTTAAGAATATATATGGTAATGAAATTATTTTGGGTTTTGAACCCCAAAATTAAATTTTTTTCTGAAATTATTTTTGACCTAAAACCTGAAATTTTTTGATACTTTTTGAATAAACAAAATTATAAAAAATATAAATTATAAATTTTATTTGCTTTTTCTTATAAAAAATTTTAATTTATTTTTGGAAACTGAAATAGATATTTTTCAAAAATCAATTTTGGTGGCTTGTATAATTAAGGAATAGTTTTTTCTTAGTATCTATTTTTGAAGTATAGGTTCTTTTTTTCTAATATAGGCTCAGTGATGAACATTTTTTTTTAAGATTTTGTTTTTTTGTTTTTTAGTTTTTAGTTACTAAAGTTTAGTTTTAGTAGCATTATTGAAGATTTTTACTATTTCCTTATTTAAGAATTGCCAAATAGTTTTTATTTCTTTAGTATTTTGTATTTGATTGTATGGCCTTATATAACGACTACTAAAAGCTCTTATTCAAATAGTGAAACCAAGGCTATAGGTAATATACCAACCAATTAATAAAAAAATTACCAAACACAGGCCTATTTTTTCAAACTATTGCCAGTAGAATTTGAACACTAAACCTGCTACTTGGAAGTAACAATTCTAAGATTCAAACCAAATTTAATATTTTAAAATAAATTATCTTATATTTTTTATATAACTTTTTGCTTCTAAAATAGTTTATTATAACGGAAATATAGTATATAAATTATAATAATTCTAGTATAAAATTAAAATAATTTAATTAAGAAACTTTATTTGTATAGGTGGGTATATAAAATTATTGTAGAATTATAATATATAAACCTATCTATTTTAAGCTTTAACTCTTACTCTAACCCTAACTTTTTATAAATTTGTTAATTTAAATTAAAATAGTTAATTTTTATATATAAAATTTTTATAATAATTCTATATGCCCACCTTTACTAAAGATCAACCTAAAAAGGATTATAGAAATTACAATTATTCCAATATAAAACTAATACATATAGCCATATCATATGCTACCATAATAGATAGTAAATACAATACAATAATGAATTTTTTTACAGTAAATTACTATAAAAACCATGATCGTTCCAATAGCATGGGGGTCCAGAGGCGACCATCCCATCAATTTGTAGATCGTTACACAATTGACAAAGATTTTTTTATATTGTTTTACAATACTTTTTTAGGAAGCTCGTGTAACTTACTCCGATATTAAACTCAAAAAAAGCTACTAAGTAAACTTGAAGTATTCGAAGTGCTCTACAACATATTTCTTTAATCCCTGTTAATCCCACGTCCTTATATTGCTATTGCCTAGCAAAGTTACTATTAAAAACATATTGTTGAAAGTATATAAACTACTTGGTTAACTAAATTCTACTTGTTGAATTAAAATAAAAGTATGAAAAGCTAAAGGTAACGATTCAGCAAAGATAATATATCGAACATATCAGTTTATTTTATTATTATTATATGTATTTGTATAGAAATCTTTTAATTAAAGAATAATAGCAGCTTAGCTAACTATATATTTCTTTTTTTTT
>QKWP01000203.1:290606-308748 GCA_003550325.1 Gigaspora rosea | reverse complement strand
AAAAAAAAAAAGAAAAATAACGTTAAGCTTCACGAATTAAGCAGTACAATATATTTTTATTACCTCTTACTATACAGTAGATAGTACTTCAACTCTCAGTAAATCTACCTTTTATTCGCGTGATGCAACATGATGTAACTGGTTTTCTTGAAGAGACACTCGTTACGAAGCTATTTTACTAGTAAAGTATTGCACCGACAATAAGTTTTTTTTAAGTTTGCTTAGACTTGAAAATTCTGGTTTTACAATACTACGCTATATAAATACTTGTGTAATGTCGATCCCGGAAATTATCGGATTCGAATGTCCCCCATGCTCGTTCTCCAGGGGCGACCATTCTCAGTTACACAAATTACGAAAATCTCCGAAGAGGTGATAACTAATCAAAATCGTAGATTTTCAAAATAACAAAATCGTAAAAAATGTTAAAATGAAGCGAAATAAATTAAAGATTATATATTAAAGACTATATTAAAGTTTATAATAATCCGGTTGCAGTAAGTAAGTATTTTTATTTATTTATTTGGTTATTAATTCATCTATTTATTAACAAATTAACTAAGTTTTAACTATCGATAATAAAAATTTAATAATTTTTGATACGATAAAGCTCTATATCTAGTTTAAAACATAATACTAAATGTCTTGTGTGATCTTTACAATGCAATAATTTTTCTATTGATGAATACATTTATGACCTTGGTACAGTATACAACGTATTTATATACAGCTTCTATTTTAAATAAAAAAAAAAATAAATATATAGTTAGCTAAGCTGCTATTATTCTTTAATTAAAAGATTTCTATACAAATACATATAATAATAATAAAATAAACTGATATGTTCGATATATTATCTTTGCTGAATTGTTACCTTTAGCTTTTCATACTTTTATTTTAATTCAACAAGTAGAATTTAGTTAACCAAGTAGTTTATATACTTTCAACAATACGTTTTTGATAGTAACTTTGCTAGGCAATAGCAATATAAGGACGTGGGATTAATGGGGATTAAAGAAATATGTTGTAGAGCACTTCGAATACTTCAAGTTTACTTAGTAGCTTTTTTTGAGTTTAATATCGGAGTAAGTTACGCGAGCTTCCTAAAAAAGTATTGTAAAACAATATAAAAAAATCTTTGTCAATTGTGTAACGATCTACAAATTGATGGGACGGTCGCCCCTGGAGCTCGTTCTAATACAAATCTAAATAACCCTGTCTAAATTATTTATGCTACTACAATGGTCGGTAAGTACAGGATTTTTTACAGTAAAGCACTATAGCTAATATGACAAGTGACATGTCATAGGAGCACGATTATTGCGAGGAATCAACAGATGAGGTTATATTAGTATAATCGAGAGTTTTATACATATTTTCTGCTGTTACCCGAAAGTGCAACTTTCTGGCTCTTAGCAACTGCGAACATAGATTACACTAGGCAACGAAAATAATGTTACAAAATACGTAATCTATGAGGGAAGACACGGAAAAAAAAAAAAACAAAACACACACACACACAAAGAAAACTTATCAGGCCACGCCAACTATATCTGCTCTGCATATGCAAAGTCTACATATATAAAGCCTTCATATATGAATTATAATAAAAAAAAAAAAAAAAAAAGAAAAGAAAGTAAAACCGGGGCAGTCACGGGCGAACCACCATGACACAAATAAGAAAGATAATCTAATCGATTAATGTGTTCTGTCAAACATAAACTGAAATTGAATAATAATCGAGAAAAAATAATTTAGACTAATCAGAAAACAGAAATGATCAAATGACATTTAATTTATTTAATAATTTAAATATATATAAATACATATATGTTGTGCCTCAGATTAACGCTTGCATCAGATGTCGACTTTTTGGCCCGCATTAACTGATCGACATTGATTGACCTAAATTAAATCCTAACCTTATCCTTAATAACAATTTAAACACGAGTACATGTACCTAGAAAGCAGGATCGTCGAAATAAATATTAACTTGAGCGAGTAACTTGAGCAGGTAGTTTGAGCGAAAGACATCATTCTAGACCTTTTAGAATTTCTAAACTATAACGGTAAACAAGAGATTCTAGATCTTCTATAGTATTACATCAGAGTTTAAAATATGGTACATTACAATATAACGATACATACGTTGTAATGATATGGTTTAAAATATGCATAGTGATAAATAGTAATGATCATTATGCATATTTTTACTGATAAAATAATAATATGCCGGGTCTGGTTCGGGGACAATGAAAATCAGGCTGAATCCGATTGATACAAACTTTATTAATATACAATTACGTCATTTTTAGAAACACAAATATTTAAAATCGTAGTCAAAAAAGAATTTTTTTTTTTAAAAAAAAAAAAACTAAGAAATAGATTTTTTAATACATAATTGTAAAGACTAAAATGTAAATCATTCCATTATCGTTATCGTTATTAAATAGTCTTTTTTTCTTTTACCATATTTAATCAACAGAGTAAAAAAAAAAAAAAAAAAAAAANAAAAAAAAAAAATAGAAATATACGTAACCTTACATTTTCAGCATTATCGTTATTAAACTGCAGAAATATTAATAATATTAATGCCGAAATATTTTAGACATGTAATACTGTATATATTCAAAAAATTATAATTTCGTATATAGAAAGGAAAGTAAAATTTTGATGTATGCACAAAAAGCAAAGACTTGCATCATTCTAAAATTTAAGTAATAAATTTTTCTGACAATTGAAGATAAATTTGGTTCAATATAAAAATTCGTTTTTTTTTTATTTTTTAAAATATTAGACTAGCACTAAGTGATCTTTATTATTACAAAGAAAAAAACGAGAAAAAAAAACAATTGAAGTAAATTTAAACAACTTGGTAAATTTAAACGTCATTAGTTGATATCATTTCTAAATTCGGTTGTTAATGATAAATTATCACAGTTATGACGCAAAGATCGATCAAATAAATTTAATTTGACTGATATACATATCAAAATCATCACGCAGTATTATATATGATAATAGTATGCGTTATGATGAATTCATTACTATTTTGAGAACAATCAGATAATTATTATAAATAGTGTGCGCTTTTTTCGTCAGAAATTAAAAAAAAACCACATTTTTGACTAAAGTATTTGAGTACTAGAGAATTTATTATTTTATTATTACCTGGTTCATAAAATCTTCATAATTTATCCAGAATCTTGTTAATAAACAATTTTGCTTTGATTTATGAAGATGGACGCCAGCCAACACCTAAATTCATCATTAAATGAACCTACCGAGTCTATGATAGAAGCTGCCAAAAACGATTACGCTAATCGACTTTACATGCATACTCAACGGCAACTTATACGCGCAAAATCGAAACAACAAACTAATAATCAAAAGTCTAGGAGAAAAGAGAAAATTTCAATTAATGTGGGCACTACAAATTTTATCACACACCCAAGCACATTAATGATCCAATGTCAAAATGCTTATAAACAAAATCATAAATCTGATCGATAACTTACAAGTTTTTTTTAAAACTGGTATGTTGTTCGTAAAATTGAGAAAAACGGAGGTTGAGGACATTGGCGATAACGGTGGATCATTTTCGCTTCAGAATTTAATAATTTATAATAAATTATTTTCACACTTTGACTCATTCATCAGGACAATCGTGACGCGTCAGTATGAAAGTCATAATAAAAAAAAAAGAGGGAAATATATGTTAAGTTTGTTGATGTTTTTTTCTTTGAAAAAAAGTTATAAATTTTGTATTTTTCGAATATTCATGCATCACAATGAACTGACAATTAGGATGTACACCTTTTATTGTAATAAAAATTTCATTTACACACGCAATAATTATAAAGTTAACACAACGGTATTTCAATTTATGTTCTCTGAAAGATGCCACTTGTCATGCATAAAAGTAAGCCTGATACAGAAACCGTTGGACAAATGCAATCTGCAAATATGCACTGTTCATATTTCTATCATTCATTATTTATTATACGTATGTATCAAATTAACAATATATTTGATATCAGAAATTTCGGTTACACAACCTATCAATACTATTATAGACAGTTGCCAATTTTTGTTCTAAGTCGTCATTAACTGAACTTTTTGTCAGGTTTCCTTAAGTAATTTGTTATTGATAATTTGAATATATATATAGATGGTCCGTGCTCTAATAATGTTGTCCAAAATATAAGGTACATGTTCATCAGAAATTGAGATAACGGTGTAAATTCTACCATGTGTGATATACTCAATGTCGTACGTACGTACTTGCGCGCAGTATATCTAAAAAAGTATAACAGGTAATGAACATGCATGATGCCGATATTACTTACGTACGTACGTACTGTACGTACGTTTTAGCAACATATAGTTACAAGATAACTGAAAAGGTACGAACTGTACGTACGTACGTACGTACATTTAGACTGATTTTGTACTGACAGATTTAAATCAAGTGACGTTTATTAAATGGCACCTTGATTTAAATCAATAATATTTTTTTTTATGCATTCCTAATATTATCGTCATAATCTGCTTCTGCAGTTAATAAATTCTGTAATTTCGGCTATAAATAGTTTATTCTTTTTTACTATTTCCGGTATCTACAGTTGTTTTCAAAGCGACCCATGGTGGGAAATTAAGGGCTTGGAAATTCTGATTAGTAAATGCTATTACTGTTTTCAAAAGGGTGTGAACGGTTTAATTACCTGGTGGATATAAATAATTAACTTCCACCGATAGTAAACAAAATAAGGGGGTTTGAAGATAAGTATAAGCGTGGGTTTATTGATAAAGTTATGTATAATAGGTAAATTGTTATTAATTTTAATTGATTAATTTTATTAGGGTCGGATGTTATTATCAAAGGACTTGTAATGACACGATATTGGGGAAACGATGGTTAATATTCAATGAAATCGTAATTTTATTAGTTAAGTAAAATTACGAATATGATTATACAATTAATACTGACTAATACTAATACTCTATCATTATCGTTACTTGGTTATATTACAACAAGGGTATTATTTTCTAATCTAAATACACCCGGAAGCAGTGTTGGCAATGGAGCCAATGGAGCTCAATGGTTGTGCGAATAGAGCTCAAAAAGTTAGTATCCATTGGCTCCATTCAGAGCTCCATCGCAGCTCCATTCGCAGTTCCATTGAGCTCTATTGCCAACCCTGCTCGGAAGGTATCGTTTATATACTTTTTTCTACTTTGTTGGTTCGAAACCTCCCTTGGTGGTTAATAACCTTCTTGGATGGTTCCAAACCCTCTATGTTGGTTCGCATCCAATTTCTGGTGGCTTGTACTAAATATTGATGGTTTGCAACCACTAGACCCGTTTTCCAATTCCTTACAGTTTACCAACCCCATAATACAAAGATATCAATATAAAATAAATAAATAAATAAACAAAATAAATAATTTTTCAATTCCATATTAGGCACAGATCAACAGACATCAATACCAACATGAACTTAAAAATCACAATTGTTTGATTTTTAATTGTTTAAAAATGGTTTAATATGTTTTAATATATCATCATTATACTGATACAATTCGATTTATCATTAAATAATATCTATTGATTACTAATGCTAATATTAAAAAAAAATAAAAATAAAAATAAAAATTATTGTGAATAAATGTCTTGTGGAAGATTTATAAAAAAAGGTCATTTAAACTTTATGAATTTGACAAGCATGGTTAAATAAAATCTTGCCAAAAAAAAGTGAAGAGAACTTTGTTGATTTAATAAAAGCTTCCAAAAAAATATAAAATATTATTAAAAAATTCAAAGCTCTGGTTCTTTGATAGACAAATTATTTATTTAAAAATATATATTATAATTTATTATTGGTAATAAAAACAATAAAAAACTAAATTAAATGCCAAAATACATTTTTTTAAAACTCTTGTTTTTCTTATATGTATAGTAATATTTGTAATATATTCGTAATTATAAATATATTTTTTCTGAAACTGAAATTAACAGTTAAACTAGAAGTAGTTTTAACCAAATTTTAGTATTAGCTGCTAATGTTTTAAAAAATTTTTTTAACCCAATAAAAAAAAGTTTAAAAAACTATCTAAAATATTTTTTTACTATTTTTATACCCATGTGAAAATTAATATTCTATATAGTAAAATTAACAATTTAATTAAAGCAAATCTTAAAAACTCTAAAAATCTAGAAGATATCAAGATATTAGTAGTAACAGAAATTATCTATAATACCATGATTTTTGAGCAAAATATGTACAATAAAATCTAGAATATCAATTATATATATAATAATTAACTATGAATTTTTTTTGCAAACACTCTTCTTTAAATTGCTTAGAAATAATAGAACTATAGTAAGGTTGTTCCTACTACTACTAATCTATCTAAAATTTTTATTACTATAGTATAGTTGCCTGTATCTTTTTACAAGTAATTATAGTTAATAAAAAATTTATATATTTGATCAAATTAATATTTTTAATACAATTTAGCTAGCTTAGTCAACTATTAGTAAAATTAAATTTTTTAAAATATTTATTTTTTTATATTGTATATAATATAAATTTTATTAACAATATATTACCTATTAAATATTTTAAAAATTACTATATTCCAAAATTATCTACTAACTATGCCAGTTTATAAATTACTAACATCTGAAAAATTCTAACTTCTTTTATATTAGTTTATTTATATACATAATAACTAAGCTAATTTTTTAAAAAATTGACTATTTCAAAAGTTTTTAAGTACCTCTTTTAATGGAATTAGCTACAAGATAACCAAATTTGCTATAAGCCAAGCAAAACAAATAAAATTTTTTCTCTAACCCAGCCGGATCAATTTTTTAAATGTTAAAAATTTTTTTTATATAAAATTTTTTTTTTAAAAAAAAAAATTTATAAAAATCTTTATATTAAAAAAATTTTTAAATATAATATTTTTTTGCTTGCCAGCCAAGTCCTATTTGCTTGTCTCATGTGACAAAAAACAACTAATTTAATTTGCATGGCCTGTTGCTTTTTTTTATCAAAATATTCTTTTTTATTTTATATATATTTGATAAAATTTAAAAACAAATCTTTATCTAAATACTAATAATTAATAACAAAAAAAAATTTATAACCTTTTTATTTTTTAAACCTTTTGATATATTTAATAATCAAAACTGCTTGTAATATTTTAATACTATTTTTTTTTATATTAAAGTTTTTGTTTTGAAGTTTGGGCCTTTTTTATTCAAGTATTAGATCAAAAAAACTGCTTGTAAGTTCCTAACATTTATTATATAAATGAGAATACAGTTGCTTCTTTCTAATTTAAAAAGGCCATCCCAAGAAATTTTGTTTGGTATAGAGAAAGTCTGAAATATAAAATTTTTTTTTCTAAACTGAATACTAATAAAAATTTGGTATATAAAGAGTTACTAATAAAAAAAACAAAAAAAATTAAATAAGCCTATTTGATGTATAATCTGTTGTATACCATAAATATATATTGTATAAAATAAAAAAAAACTTAAAAAACTATTTTATACTATTTTTTCTAATATTTGTATTTATTACCTATTAGGTCACTATTATCTGATCCAGATCATGGCCCAAGTTAAATATCTAACCAGTCAGATTACTATTATCTAATTTGTGTTATAGTTCAGGTTGAATATCTAACTCATCGGGTCACTATTATCTGATCTGGATCATGACCTGGGTTAAATATCTGCCTCATCGAGTCACTATTATCTAATTTGGATTAGAACACTAGCTTAATTAATTATATAGAATAAATTTTATTCATAATACAAAATAAATTTATTTAAATAAATGATTATATATACTAATTAATTTGAGTTAAGATTTGAAATAGCAAATTTATTATGTTAATTTGATATATCTAGAGGAAATATATATATTGTAATATTTTGTTCTGAAAGTTTTAGTTCAATTATCAAAAGTTCAGTATATAGAGGAAAAGATTAAAAAAAGATGACTGTACAACTAGATATATACAACTTTGATTGTCTAATTTAAGTAGTCTGTTTGAAGGTTCTATACTAGCTACTATACCTACAATCTATCTAAAAGGCTATTTATTTAAACTTTTGGTTTTTTGTTCCTTTTGCCAAACTTTGTTTTATATATATAATATATTTTTTTTTTGCAATCCTGCCTTTATTGTATAAGATGTAAGTAATAAACTACATATAAAAATACTATATAATATTGTATTTTCCACCTTTTTAACAATAAAGACTCAACTGGTTACCAAGGTACCTAAATGCAATCTGCCACAGTCTAGATTCGTCTCCTTTTTGGGCACTTTAACTTTCTAAGATATCTGTCAAAAATTCATTGACTAGCTCTGCCTGCTAATGTCAAGATTGACCAAAAAAATTGTCTTTTTTCTTAAAAGGCCAGTCTGCAGAGAGCCAGGTCGGCCTTGTGAAACCAGAAATCCACCCGAACAATATACTCTTAGTATCATTGAAAATTCTTTAAAATTTTCCTTGCTTTGTTTCTTTTATGGCATCTTTATTCTTTTCTTTTTCGTCTCTCTTCAGCCTTTTTTGACTCCTTGTAGCTTTTTCCCTATCATCTATTCCTTCTTCTTCTTCGTTTTCATTAATTCTTTTTTTTTTTCTTTTATCCTACTTAATTTTTCCCACTCTGCAAGGGCTTCATATCGTAGTGTCCAAATTTTTTCGTGGAATTTCAAACCCAAAGCTTCAAAAGCTTTGTTTTTAAAATATTTCTCTACCATTGATTCTTTTTCGGGGCTTGCAAGAACTAAGCCTTGGATTCTTAACTTCTGTTTCCTAATTTTTTTCGTACTCATCTTTACCAAAGAGTACCTTTTCGACGGCCTTAAAGATTTCTGAATCAACATCTTTCTTCTTTGTATCTTTGTTAACAAGTACTTTCTCTTTAACCTCACGTTCTATTTTTCTCCATAGGCCTAGGTATATTTCATATTCTGAAAAGTGGTCTTGTGTTCTAATTTCCTAAAACACACTATGCACCGATCGATTTCATACACTTCTGGATATCTTTTATATAGTAAAGCCATTACTAGCAGGGCCTTGTCCATACGTTTAATCCTATTAACCCAGGCCCTCAAACTTTGTTTTAAATTACTAGTATAGCTTTCTATTATATTAGTTAATTAAAATTTGACCAAATATTTAGCTAGTTCTTTGGAACTTTTTCAATGTATCTAAAAGTACAATTTAGTTAATTTTTAATAAAAGATTTGGTAAAGTAGTAACTGTTTCATACAAATATTTATCCATACTTCACTTGTGCTATAGTATCAACCAATACTTGTAATTAGAAATATCTTTGAACTGCTACTATTATCTAATTTGCTTTTATAAAGTTTGTTTTAACTTCAATACTGTTACTATCTTCTTATTGGTTCTTCTCTAATATATTCCAAACTTTCAAACCAGTAAGCCAATTGGGTTAATCTATCTAGACATAGATGTTATTATGATTTTTTCTTTTAATATCTACTTTTATAATATAGAATCTCTTTTTTTATATAATTCTAGTAGCCAGATTAGTGAACTCTATTTTTTAGGTTTTTGTTATCTAGTTCTTTAATATTCTAGTTTTGGTAGCACTATTAAAGATCTTTGCTACTTTATTATTTAGAACTTGCTAAATAGGTTTCTATTTCTTTAGTTTCTTGAATTTGTCTATATAATAATATACAACTATATCTGAAAGCTTCTATTCAAAATAGTAAAATCCAGACTACAAATAATATACCCAACTAATCAATAAAAAGCAGTTAGAAGAGTGACAAAAATTAGGTAATTTTTTAAAAAATTATAAAAAAAGTTAAAATTATATATAAAAAACCTAACCAAATATATATTAAAAGAGAAAAAAAAAGTCAAATAATTAGTACTATATTTCTTATTAAAATACAAATCTATTTTTTCAAAGTATTATTAGTATTTATTAAGTTATTTTTGATTATATAATTAAAAAATAACTTAGATTAAACTATAATAGTCTTAGATATAACGATAAGATTATATATGCATTGCCATTCGAGTGATAATTAATTTGCAAGTTTGTCATTAAGATAAGATATTTATAGTCTGCTTATTAAATAATATATAAATTATATTTGTATCATTATTTGAAAACCATCAAGATATGCAGGTAGTTTGATATACAATTTCTATTTTTCATGTCACTCAAATAATAATCATAGTAAATTTTTATTGTCATACATATGCAATATAATATATGCTAGTTTAGTAGTCATAACTAATTTCTGACACTAGCTCACATGGTCAAAAAAAATATATTTAATAACATATTCAATCATTTGTAGACCTGATGTGAGGGCTATGCCTGAATCTGGCACATAGTGTCTTAGCTTTTTGGTTAATTTTTTAATAAGGGCCAGGTTTAAAGCATATAGTACCTAAATAGTATTTGTATCCTGGCTTTGTACAATATGTTCGAATGCTAATTAAGAATAAGGCATATAGTACCAAATTGTTAGCAATTGTTAAATTCATATAATTTTATTCAAATATTGCCCAATGATAAGATATATAGTACCAAATTGTTATCATATCTGATAATACACCAAAGTATCTAATAATGAGGCATATAGTACCAAATTGTTAGCAGTTGTTAGCTTCATATGATTTACTCGAATATTGTCTAATAATAAGGCATGTGGTACCAAATTGTTAGCAATTGTTAGCTTTATATAATTTATTAGAATATTACCCAAGAATGAGGCACATAGTGCTAAATTGTTAGCAGTTGTTAGCTTCACATAATTCATTCAAATATCACTCAATAATAAGGCACATAGTGCTAAACTGTTATCATATTTGGTAATGCACCAAAGTATCTGATGATAAAGCACATAGTGCCAAATTGTTATTAGTTGTTAGCTTTGTATAATTCATTTAATATCACTTAAAAATAAAGCACATATTGCTAAATTGTTATCATAACTACTGATACTCCAAGGTATAATTTTATAAATTATCCAACAAACTCATATGATCATGAATGTATTTCTTTCTTATGTGTTATGAAATAATTATGTTTATTTGAATTAAAGCTCAGTCAACAACTCCCTACCAATCATGATCATAAATTGTCAGATAATACCATTATTGGGCAAATTTTTGAATAATGGTAAATTGGCTTAACTGAGCAAATAATTGGCTGACATGACCCGCTTTGTAGCACATGTTCATTTGCCCGGTTGAACAAATTTACTATTATTCAAAAATTTTTGCCTTATAATGTATACTTATATATCTTTCTGTAATAATTACCTTGGGTATCACTTTTTTTTTGATATCTTTTTGTAATACCCCAAATATAATTTTATATATTATATATCTTTCTATAATAATTATACCTTGGGGTATTATTTTTTTTAGTCTTTAGCTAGCTTATACTAATATCTAAATCATACTTTTATATATTTTAGAATTACTATATTGAAAACTTTAGAATAATACAATATTGAAAACTTTGATAATACTATTAAAAACTTTAGAATATCACTATCAAGAAATTTGGGATATTACTATAGAAATTTTGAAATAATATAGTGAGGGACATCTAAAGGCAGAAATTATGAAATTTGTCATATTTTCAAAAATTTCATAGTAAACTTTAATGTTTTTGTAAATCCTTGCATTTTGATTGGCTAATAATTAATTTTAAAAAAATATTTTAAAATTAATTTAAAAATTAATTTTAAAATTAGCCAATAGCAGAAGGCTAAAACATGTGACTTGTCCCATTTTTGGCTAAATTTTTACGCATCATATAAAAATACTATACTTTTAAACTTATTAATTGAAACAATATACAATAATTTTTGAAAAGTTAAGGCCACTAAGTTGTAGTAATTAGCTAAATTACAAAATAGGTGCCTATTTTTGTGATATGGTTTTTATATTAAATATTATTAGCTTTTAAAGTTTGTAAAGCCCTTAGGTGTCCCACACTGTACTATATTAAAAACTTTAGGATATTATTATATCAAACATGTATCAAAAAACGTAAACACTATTTATAATTAGAAAATGAAACTTTGAAGTATTACTATATTAAAAACTTTGGAGTATTATTTGTTTTAATACTTTAAAATATTATTTTTATTAATACCTAAATTGGGCAACACAAAAATCTCTTTATATGATCTAGATTTCAAAGTATTAATTTTTTGATTTGAATTTTTTTTCATGCTTATTTGTAAGAGGCAACAAAAATTCTTTTATCTAAAATGTATGTCTAGATAAATATAGTGATATACTCCTAGCCAGAGTATTTTACTTAACTAGAACATATTATTTTGAAATACTATTCTTTATTAAATTCTTTCTCCAGATTAAAAACAATATTTATTCATATTTAATAAGAGCTAAAGATTTATTGTTTAGCTTTTTTTGTGCAGAATAGTAGGAACTTTTATTTTAACCTCAAAATTTCATTTAAATTTCAAGAAAGTGATCTTATTTATACTCTTGTACTCTTTTTTTTTTTTTTTTTCTCAAGTTCAAAAAAAGGTGATACTCCAAAGTATAATTAACTAAAATATCTAAAAATTCTAATACTAGACTATCCAATTTATATATTCTACAGCTAATTACATTTTTTATCTATATTTTATATGCATTTTAATATTACAAACCATATAATAGCAATAATTAATAGAATAAAAAAAATATATGCTGATAGTAGTAATATCAAAGTGCTTGACACAATGGGAAGAGGCAAAGCCTTGAGACTAGATCTCATTGCTCCTATCTCTTCTATTGAAATTTAAGAATATAATTCAATTAATGAGAACATATTATTTTCCCATTGTACAAGATATTGTTATAGAATAGAGTTTTCATTATTGAAAATCTAGAACATTCCAAGAATAGTTTAGCGTAACATAATCGAGACACAGAATAATATAGAAGGATCCTTTATACCTTTATACCTTTATACCTTTATACCTTTATACCTTTATATCTTTATACCTTTATATTTTTATACTTTTATACTTTTATATTTTTATACTTTATTACTATACTTTTATACTTTTATACTTTTACGCGAATATATTTCTAAAAAGATATATAAACCCTAGCTTTCTGACCTTCTGCACATTAGCTTTTTAGCTTAGACTCAGACTTCCCTTCTCCTTCCTCACACGCTTAAAATAATTGTATCTCTTGAATATTATTATCTAAATAAATAAAATATATCTTTGCTCAATAAATAATACTCTTGTTATTTAATAAATATAAACTGAACCGCTCTAGTGAAGTAATATTCCATCTTCACACTGCTTCATATCTTTTCTGACCCTTACAAGATCCCTGTTGCTATGTGCTATGTTGCAAGTACTATATTGAAGGTTATAGTCGCTTGTAACAATATAAAGTTATATTTGGTATTTTTTGAAGTGTATTGTTATTAGTTTTACTAATATCAATTTCATCACTTATCTTAAAAATAATCTTGATATCTATTCTTAGAGATTCTGATATAGAAGTATTTTCATTATTAGCATTATTTAGTATAATAGTATTGATTTTTTAACTTGATCCATACTTTTTTTGTTTACAAAATATTATCTAAGACTTTTGCTAGGTTCACTAACGATAGAAATATAATTAAACTTGGTTATATTTTTTTCAACACTCTTGCCACTTACAGGTGTTGATATAGTTTCTAATTTTAGGCACTCAAGTTTATTGATCTTTGATTCCAATTCACTCTGTATATTTTTTAATTCTACTATTTTGGATTTGAGAGATAAAATTTCAGATTTTTTTTTTGATGAATCATTTTAAATTAAAATAATATCTTTATGGGTTGAAGACAATTTACCTTCCAATATCTTAATTATAAACACAAGCAATCTAATTTTCTTAGATTTTATATTATTTTTAGCTTTGGACTTTGCAAAAGAAATATCTTTTTGTATATTATGAGAAATAAGATTAGTATTTTTATTTTACAGTTATTTATTCTCATTAATAACTTGCAAAGTATAAGTATATAACTTTTGGATTTCAGTATTATTTTGTAATGAATTCCAATTCTATCTCTTTTTTTCTTAATCAAAAGCCTTTACTTGCTTTATATACTGTATTTATCCAGTAATTTCTTATTAAGATTATTAATTTTAGCATTGAATTTGATATCATTGTATATTTTTTTTCTAGCTCTTGTTTACGTATACTACCAAGTCAATAGTTTTTAATATTTTGCAATATATATATGTTAGTTATATTAGCATCTTGTACTTGCTCCGCTAAATAATAGATAATATACAAATATTAAAGATTAGTAATAATTTCTATAATTATCTAACAATATTTAATATTAAATATTTTGAATTAGATTATAGTAATTATTTTTATTTATATTTCAATTTTAGTACTTTGTATTAGTTTTATTAACTAAACGCTTGTTTATACTAATAATATATATTATTTTTATTGTTTTATAATAATAGATATCATTTTTTATTATTCTAAAATATTAAATATCATTTTAGATATTTGATAAAAAAAATCAAACTATAACACCATTTCTAAAATCATATTATCACCAAAAATCTATATATCTAACTTTTGAACAGATAGAAACAATTAGATTACTCAAAGATAAGGTATCTAAGTATAGAATTATAAGAGATTTCCATATTAGTCAACCAACTTGTTTTTTTTTTTTATTGTTAAGGTAAGGTTATGCCTCTGGTCTTTATTGATCATTATACATTACTGTTTACAATTTTTATACTATCTACTAAGTACCAAGACTTGGACTATTTATCCATAATCTAAACCTACTAGAGCCTACTATATTCTCATTTATATAGTCAGTCTGGTTTTGTATGTCCCTTTTCTAGCTGCCAATTAGTATTTACATGTCCGCTACTTTACCTATATTTCCTAGTATCGTCACTTCCAATTTGGTGTTAGGGTTCCGAAGTTTGATCTGAGTTTGATTTGAGTTTGATCAAACCCCAAATCAAACCAAACTCAAACTATAAATTTTATAAAGTTTGAAATCAAACCCAAATTCAAATAAAAAATAATCAAATTCAAACCAAACCCAAATACTATACTAAGTTTGATTTGAGTTTGATTTGAAGATTACAAACTAGTTTGAGTTTGAATAATATAAATATATTTTTATATTTTAAACAAGTTACTTAATTGATAATCCATCTGCCAACTGGAGAGTGATTATAGGTGAAATATGGCGTGCTTCTATTTAAACCTTTTTTCTTATGAAGTTAATGATACTTGTCAACTAATTGAAAGTTGTAAAGCTTGTCAAGATGCATCTAATGGTGGTTAGATTATTCAAATCGGTCCAGTGGATAGCAAGATATCGTCAAAAATGATTAGTCAACTATATAAAAATCTGTGACGGAGATTACATATGAAAATTACTATAGGAGAAATATGGCGTGCTTCCATCTAAAACTTTTTTTTTTACTATGTTAACGATATATGCCCACTAATTGAAAATTGTAGAGCTTATCGAGACGCATCTAATGGTGATTAGATCATCCAAATTGGGCTGGTAGATGGTGAGATATCGTTAAAAAACGATTGGTTAACTATATAAAATCTCTTATGTAACCAATATTTGTTTACATAGAGATTTTATATAGTCGGTCAATCATTTTTTGATGATATCTTGCCATCCACTAGGCCAATTTGAATGATCTAACCACAGTTTGATGCGTCTTGACGAGCTCTACAACTTTCAATTAGTAGGCATATATTGTTAACATAGTAAGAAAAAAGTTTTAGATGGAAGCATGCCATATTTCTCCTATAGTGATTTTCATATGTAATTTCTGTCACAGATTTTTATATAGTTAGCCAATTGTTTTTCAATAATATCTTGCTATTCACTAGGCTGATTTGGATGATCTAACCACTACAAGATGCATCTCGATAAGCTCTACATTTTTCAATTAATGGACATGTATCGTTAATTTAGTAAGAAAAAAAATTGTAAATGGAAGCATGCCATATTTCATCTATAGGATCACTTTTCAGTTAACAGGCGGATTATCAATTAAAATATAAAACTATTTATATTATTCAAACTCAAACTAGTTTGCAAACTTCAAACTCAAATTCAAACCAAACTCAAATTTAACTAAAAAGTTTGCTTTAATTCAAACTCAAATATTTTTTTTAATCATAGTTTGGGTTTGAGTTTGATTTCAAATCAAATCAAACCCAAATCTGACCTAAAGTTTGATTTGATCCGGGTTTGTAGGAACCCTATTTAGTGTATGTAATTCCAGATAAGCACTTTATACTTCCAAATTGGTACACCCAAAGTTTCTTACTAGCATACTTCTTGGGAGTTCATATTTCAGCCATGCAGCTGCCTTTACCACATTGGGTAAGTATTTCAAGCCTGCATGCTACTGCAACTAGCCAATTTTTCTGTGACTTTGAGACCCAGAATTTAACGTTTTGAATTCAGAAATATGCGAACAACTGTACTCCCCACTATAATAATAAGGTTTCCAGACATGTTTTGCCGAGGCTTTTAGTATCAAGCATAGTTGGATAGCATCATAAGGCTTAGACCTACCTGACTTTTCATGCCACTATATGCACATACCAGCTAGGATTCCTCAAATTCAAATCAAATATTGGATCAATTTGAATTTGATCAAATCAAATTGACTCTGATTTGAATTTGATTTGATTCAAATATTTGAATTTGAATTTGATTTGAATTTGAATTTTTAATAGTAATTTTCAAATCAAATCAAATTTGACCATATTTGAATTTGATCAAATCAAATATAGTCAAATTTGAATTTGAATTTGATCAAATATTTGATTCAAATATTTAAAGATCAAATCAAATTGCAGAACACTAATACCAGCTATATCTATATTGGTGGTCCCAAATCCTCTTAATGTCCTAAGACTCCCATATGCGTGCGGCAGGACCCTGAAGAACTCTAATACAACTCAGATAATTTTAAAAAAGGAAATTTTGCATAGAAATTCATCAAAGGTTGCATTTTTATATAGTAAATTTTCAAATTTTGCTTTCTTTTTTTAGATGCTGAACAAGTTTACTTAGTGCATTAAGTTAGAATTAATTAGTATAATTTTGTGAATCATAAGATTTTACATAATTTTATTAGTAAAATTTTACAAAATCTTAAAATTCACAAATTTTTACTAATTAATTCTAACAAAATGCACTAAGTAAACTTGTTCAGCACCTAAAAATACATTAATCAGCAGGGTTGTTTTTATTTTACTTGAAATTTGAAGAAAAGATACATAATTTTGGATTTTTGATCAAAAAAGGCATATTTTCTCAAATTTCAAGTAAAATAAAAACAACCCTATCGATTTAATGTATTTTTAGGTGCTAAACAAGTTTACTTAGTGCATTAAGTTAGAATTAATTAATAAAATTTGTGAATCATAAGATTTTATAGAATTTTATTAGTAAAACTTTACAAAATCTTAAAATTCACAAATTTTTATTAATTAATTCTAACAAAACGCACTAAGTAAACTTGTTTAGCACCTAAAAATACATTAAATCAGCAGGGTTGTTTTTATTTTACTTGAAATTTGGAGAAAAATGCATAGTTTTGGGGGTTTGATCAAAAAAGTCAAATTTAAGCATCTTTTTTCCAAATGTCAAGTAAAATAAAAACAACCCTGCTGATTTAATGTATTTTTAGACGCTGAACAAGTTTACTTAGTGCGTTTTGTTAGAATTAATTAATAAAATTTGTGAATTTTAAGATTTTGTAAAATTTTACTAATAAAATTCTATAAATCTTATGATTCACAAAATTTTACTAATTAATTCTAACTTAATGCACTAAGTAAACTTGTTTAGCACCTAAAAATACATTAAATTGGCAGGGTTGTTTTTATTTTACTTGAAATTTGAAGAAAAAATGCTTAAATTTGTCTTTTTTGATCAAAAATCCAAAATTATGCATCTTTTTTCCCAATTTTAAGTAAAATAAAAATAACACTGTCAATTTAATGTATTTTTAGATGCTGAACAAGTTTACTTAGTGCATTTTGTTAGAATAA
>QKWP01000203.1:265465-290437 GCA_003550325.1 Gigaspora rosea | reverse complement strand
GTTAGACGCTGAACAAGTTTACTTAGTGCGTTTTGTCTAATCCTAGATCAGACTCAGATTGGACCAGACCTGAACTGGATCTAGAAGCACTAGTCACACCAAGATAGTTAATTTGGTAGCAAAATTATAAAGTTATTTATTATTGTTATTTTTTTTGTATGGGCATATTAGTATTAAATTGCTTAAACCATGCGCATGCATGCATGCATGCATGCATCATGCACATGGTGCCCATCTTTAGATAAAAATATATAAAATTTAAGAAAATCTAAAAAAAAATTTTTAATAGTAAAAATACTAATACAAGAATTTTAAGAGTTATATTATTAATTACCTAATTATTTTTTATCAGAGGCCTACTTTTCTTCCCTTTCTTTAATATATAAATAGACAGGTTCTTTATATATAATTTCACTTTTTTAATCTAATTTTTGTTACTCCTTTAAACTTTTAATATACTAAAGTTTTCTAATAATTTTAAAAAATTTTATAACAAAGTTATTAAAACAAAACTCAAAGTATATTTTTTACTTAGAAAATATATAGTTAAAATCAATATTTAAGATTTTATTAAAAATTTTAAAATATGCAGGCAAATTTGTCTATGTTAGTGTCATTAATCACCTGATTATTTTTTATTAGAGGCCTACTCCCCTCACTCTCCTTTAATATATAAATAATCAGGTTCCTTATATATAATTTCGCTTTTTTTTACCTCTCTCCCTCCTAAAAAATTACCTAATTTTTGGCACTCCTCTTACAATCTAAGAGATAAAGTTTGGATTAACAATATATAACTTTTTGAGAACTGAACTTTTTCAAATTTTGTTATATAGTAAAAATTAGCTGTTCTGGCAGTTCAGACTAAATAAAGTTAACTATAGTAGAAATTAATTATAGCAAATAGTCAAAACATCACTTTGATCTTATAATAAACTATACTATATTTTAAAAAAAAATAAATGGCTTTTTTTTAAATTCTACAGAACATTTTCTATAAGATTAATTACTTAAATAATTTTTTTTTAATATTCAAACTAGTAACTTTACTTTATAAGACACACATATATTTGAGCTAAAATATTTTAGGCCCATTGTTAATTTCAATCTCAAATTGATCAAAAAATACTTTTTTTTTATTTATTTCAACAAAATACAAGTTCTATATAGCTTTTTAATAGTTGCAAAGGTATATTACTTATAATTTTTGAATGTTTGTTTTTTTTATTAAGTTTTAGTTTTTTGTAAATTAGATCACTAGTAATAATCTCTTTCATAAAATAATTGTATTACCCATACTATACAGATATTTTGTATTACCTATTTTACAATACTAACAGTTAAGTAGCTTTATAAATTCAGAAAGGTAGGGAAATGTTGCTAAGTCTTGAGTTTTTTCTTATCAATTTATATAATTCTAAATTTATTTTTTTCAAAATAAAAACTAATCTTCTTTTCTAGGCTTTTGCTTCATTGGATCACAAATTAGAATTGACTAAAAAATAAAAATTCAATCTGGGCTAAAAACTAAAAATAATAAATCGATAAATACTAATTTTATTTTTATTTTGGTTTCTTTATTTCTAATATAAAACTAATACTTGCTTTTTTTTTGTAGGCTTTTTTTGTAAAATAGTTAAGATATTAAATAGGCACAGATTTGAGTAATCATAGTAAAACTGGATAAGTGATAAGTATTAGTTTGTTTCTAAATTTGATTTTGTTTTTTTAAATAGAAAAAACTAAAAAGCTATTTTTTTATAGGTCTTTTTTTGGTTGTGACATGTTTAAGTGTTTTGTGTTTTCAATGAAAATATTATTTAAGAATTGAAAAAGTTGCTATAAAATTAGCTACAAAAATCTTTTATATTAAAAGGTTTGTTATAATAAATCTTGTACAAGTATTGATTAGAATAAAAAATAAATTGGATTTCTTGTACTATATAGGCTTTAATTTTGACTTTATTTATTTGCAGAAACTCATTTATAGAGATTTATATGGTATAAGTATTTTGCATTCTTGCTTTGCATAATGCATATATTACTGATTATAGTCTTCTTAAAATATAAAGAAGTTCTGCTATATTTGAGTACTATTAAGAGAAAACTTATATTCTGGCTTTTAGTTATATTTTGTGTGAAGTTAGATATCTATAAAAAATCTATTATAATGATAAATTGCTAACTGTAAACAAAATATAATTGAAAACTAGCATATAGGTTTTTTTTATAGATTTCATAAAACATCTGTAATTCGAGAAATCAAACTATATACTTAAGCATCAGATACTTCTGGTCTTGAAGTTATTATAATTGAAATCTCAACTAAGCAAAAAGCATTTAATAGAATCCCATTTTATACTATAGTTATTTTGTATATTAAGAATTATTAGTAAATCAAAATAGAAACTATTTTTTTTTATTGAAGCCATTGGAATATGAAATAGATGGGTCATAATATGATTATTATGTTGTAGTTAAAAATTATATTTAATATAATGAATACATAATATTCAAATTTTTATTTTAATAATCCAGATAGCATATCTGCAGTAATATACGATAGATTACTGAGAGTAGTGGGTACAGCAAGGCTCTGCCCCCACCATTTGAGGAAGGTAGTGGCTTGAGATACGGGCTAGATTACGGCAGTATTTAAAAGATGGCTTGAGATATGAACCTGGCGGCGGCAGCACTACAGGTACTACTAGTGGGTAATTTTGGGACACCAAGGTTTAGAAAGTAGCTGTGAGGTTACGATCGTCTGGGCAAGGCCCTCGCACCTACTTGGAAGTATAGAATCAGCAATATGAGAGAAGCAGGGAATATAGTGATTAGCCGAATGACAAAATAGGGAGTAGTCCAAAAATCCAGGTCATACAGAAAATGGGGTATAGAAAGCTCTGGTAGGTTTAGGTCACAGATAGTCAAGAATGTCTAAGTTTGTAGTACTTGAATAGTATAACATTGTATCACATAATATATACAAACATATACTCAATAAAGTCTTCGAGGCACGACCTCACCTTAAAAAAAAAAAAAATTTATTTTAATAAAATAAAAGAAATACAAATATATAAAAACTAATACAATTATTATTGCACTACTTAACACTACTACTCATTTTTTATTGCTATATAAATTATTTATATTTATGCCATTTGTATACCATTCAAAATTATTTAGTAAAAAAAAACTGATAATATTATACTATATGCTTTTATAATGATATTGTAAGTCCAATGCTCTTGGTTCTTTTATAATTCTGTTTATATACCCATAAAATAAAATTTGTTATTTTAAAAAGATCATAGTATATGCTATTCCAAAATCCTAAAGATCTAGAAAAAGAAGTATTAGTTATCTTCAAGAAAAAAATAACAGAGAACTGATACTTATCATTATGCTTTTTTTTCAAATACTCATTTCTGCCTAACCATTTTAATAAAGAACAAGCCTATAAAAAGAAAAATTTTTTAGTTTCTGGTTTAAAAAAGAACTCAAACACAAAACATAAAAAAAACTAATATTTGTTATTTATACCAGTTACATAGTTTTCTTACTAATTACCCAGAACTGAGCCTACAAGCACCCATTTCACATTCTAGCTACTCCAATAAATAAAGACTTACAAAAGAGAAAAAGTGGTTTAGTTTTTTTTTTTTAAAAAAAAAAAAGAATACGAAGTAAAGAAAAACCAGTGCTTATTGTTTAATCCAGTTTTTAGCTTCTGGTTAAAAAATTTGGTTTACACTATTTAACTTTGTAGCTAAAACTATTTATACCTAATTTATCTATTGTATTGTATTTTTTTATTTTTGACATTTGTAATGAGAAATCATTCACTATTTTATCTATTAATCTTTTTTATATCTAATACCTGTCATAATTTACTATGAAATGTCGATCATTTTGTACCCTTTAACTGTAATCTACCAATTAAATTATTATTTTCTGCCTTTTCCCATTTTTTATCTTTCAAAGAGCAGAATATAGTTGGCCCAGTGGTTTTACAATTCATACAATGTTTGGAATTGGTCATTTTTTTAAAATGAGCAGATCTAATATATGATTCAAATGATATTATTATATTACAGCATAAAAGCTTCAAGTTTACTTAATGCACTTTACTGGGTTCATAGAAAAGATAGGCTACTATCAATAGAAATAAGGCAGATTGATATTTTAAAAAAAATTAATACCTTAACTTTTACAGTTCATATTTAATGAATTTTGAGGCTATCTTGATAATTTAATATTCAAAAGAAAGCTTAGATCGTAGGCTTTCTTTTGACTATTAAAGAATTAAGATAGCCTCAAAACCATCGAGATATGAGCTGTGAAATTTAAGGTATTGATTTTTTTAAAAATATCAATCTGCCTTATTTCTATTGACGGCAGAAGCTTCTGAAAAAAGTAGTATAAAAAATTTTTTGAATCAATTGAGACGTTGTGTAACGATCTACAAACTCGGAGCTTACTCGGGACGGTCCTACCTTTAGGCCGATTAACTTTGGCAGCCGGGTCGGTCCGAAAATTTGGCATCGGCCCGTATCACTGCAAAAAACTCAATTCTTTATATTTAATTAATAATAATATTTACTAAACTATAATATTTTTGTAATATTTGTATGATTTCCAATATCTATTATAATTTTTTACTTTATATTTTTGTATTGTGTTATTTCGATCAACCGCGCTTAAATACTGTACACCTATATGCATTATTTTGAGATATTGAGTCAATTTCGAAATTCTATTGTTACTACATTATAAATTTACTAATCTTGTATTATTTAAGGACATTATTCCAAAATTAAATATACGACATTTCAGTTTAATAACAGATTAATTGCATTTTCTAAAATCTTAGTATACGTACATTGTCATACCAATGTTTCTTTCTTTAAGTTTCAACATTCACTGATACCTAAAATACAAAACCCCGATAATAACTCCGATAATAATAATAAGTGATAATTAGTACAACCAATCAATTCTTGATAATGCCATTATCGACGGCTTTATTGCCTAGAATTTACAAGCGGATTCAAATTGATTTTTGTCTTGAAAGTTTTATATATACAAAACAAATAAAGCTACCAAGTTTTTAATATGACAGTCTAAAATTTCAAATTGTCTCCAGATGGGGTTAAATTTCAGGACAGCCACTTGAATTATGACAACCAAACCTTGACGTTAGCAGACAATGTGCCCAGAGATAAAAAAAAAATTATATACGTTTTTCTTGATCATAATATAAAAAAATATAATTTACGGATCATTTATTTCGAAATAATACGCCACGTGTTTATTCAAATTAGAATCTGATCATTAATAACGTTAATTCTGAATCACCATATTTAGAAATGACAATTCTTATATATGTTGTAAGAATTTAAATGGTTTCGGAATTTATATATATAACCTATAGTTGGTGGTAGAATTACTGAATTACGGCAATTACGGCATTTTACCAGTGGTCGTAAAAAATTATATGCCGTAATGTCGTAATGCCGTAATGTCTAATGTCGTAATGCAATTCCGTAATACCGTAATGCCGCAATAACACAATATTGTAATAATGCGATACCGTAACTACGGTATAATATTATAATGGTATAATTAAGTCATTACGTGACACCCAGTCACTCTAAACCGGAACTGATGAAAATGTTGTTATTTGCCATACAAGCATTTCATTTATATTAATTAATCGGTAACATAAAGGTTATTTGAAGTGTATTCTGCAGCATAATACAATAGTTATAATAAAATTTAAACCACTTAAGTATGTATGCAGGCATGTGTCATCCTATATAAGCCATAAATGCTGTTAACAAGGATTTCATTTCCGATCAATTAGCTCGCTAAAGACGTATAAAACCTAGACCTACAAACCCTTTTTTCATAGTCATTACGTGTACTAAATCAATGAAGTCGACAGAATCAAATTCGAAAAAATATTTAATAGCATATTATTTAAAGGAAACCATAATGCAGTACAGCATTTTAACAAACGGTATTATAACAGATAGTATTTCTGCATTACGGCATTGCAATGCCGTAACCGTATTAATTTGTAAAATTAATTCTACCAACTATAATATAACCCCATTTT
Organism: Gigaspora rosea; assembly: GCA_003550325.1. Lineage (NCBI taxonomy): Eukaryota > Fungi > Glomeromycota > Glomeromycetes > Diversisporales > Gigasporaceae > Gigaspora > Gigaspora rosea. Next base: position 284,316 of record QKWP01000203.1, on the reverse strand, counting down.
TGGGGTTAATTTTATTATATGTACACCCCTAATTTAACTAGGAAATTCCACCTAAATTCCATTCCCATGACATATAAACTTATTATTGCTTAACAATACGCCCAATTTTCTACATATATAGTTAAAATAATAAGTCGAAAAAAAAGCAATTTTGATCGAGAGTAAGAATCCGTAACAATTACCGTAATTAAAAAAAAAATTGATATTGCTTACATAAATTATACAGTATTACGTTGTCCATAAACATTATTATATGGTTTCAAGGGGTCTCTATCATTTCCCGACAACACTTTCCGAAAAATAAAATCCCTACAAAAATTGACCAGAACTAACCCTAACTCCATTTACTTATTTGCACGGATAATACAAACCAAAAAGGAAATCCGATTTTTTGTAAATAAACTAAGTGCGTGAGATAAAAATTTGGGTTAGAGCTAGTGTTACAAATTGGCAAAAATTTTTTCAATCGATTAGTTGCTCAACTAGTTGGCAATTAGTTGTGATTAATCAATTAATTGTTAAGTTGCAACTAATTCACTAATTAAATTATTAATTTTTCAATCGATTAATAATTAATTCTTTAATCGATTAGTTGCAATCAATCGATTAATCGATTAGTTGGTATCCAAAAAGTTCAAACGATTAGTTGTCAACTAATCAACTAATCGATTTTTTCAATTTTCGATTTGTAACACTAGTTAGAGCCTTAACGTTAGAGTCTATAGGGTTGGATTAATGCTTACTATATGTAAAATCACACTCCCGTTATTTTTCAATAGTGCATCAAAGATCGATTTAAACATTAGTTTTTGCATATTTTCGCTTTTTTCTTTTTACGCATGTTCGGATTCTTTGTCGCTGATTATTACCTCTTCTGGAGTCTGTATTACCCGCGCAAAATAAGTGAATATGGCAGATTAAAATGAAATCCAGATTAAAAAATGAAATTATAGTATAAAATGAAATTATAGTATAAAATGAAATTATAGTATAAAATGAAATTATAGTATAAAATGAAATTATAGTATAAAATGAAATTATAGTATAAAATCTCCGAAAAATAAACTTTTTTGGGGTACATTTTTTAGGTTAGGGGTTAGGGCTAGGTTAGGGTTTAGTTTTAAAGAAAGTTATAATAAACAAGTATTAGTGGGTTTAAGAAGGTTAGTAGGTTAAGTAGGAAATATAGATTTCATTTTAAATTATGATCTGCGACGGTGAATGCACCCTAACCTTAACCTAATTCGGGCTAACTTGTCGGGGATTTTGACATTGTCGGGAAAGTGGTTGTCGGGACAACGATAGAATCCGGGTTTCAAGTTGTTTTAGGATCATCTTCAATTTTAAATGATGTCGTTTCCATAATTGAAATTTTTTTTGCTTAAATACAAAAATACTAGTTTTTATTATCGTTTCTTACTTTAAAATTATTTCGCATTTTGTTTCTGATTACAATTTTTACACCATTATATACTCATATGTAATAGAAAATGTCACCCATAACAGACCGAAGTTATATCATCTATACGATATGTGCACTCGTTTTTTTATTGCTAATAACGATACCATTAGTAATGGAACTCTTAAATAATGAGTATATCGAGGTTCCTATTGAAATTAATCATACAACAAAATTAATAAATAAGCTTAAGATCAAGCCTACCAATTTTACAGAATGGCAACAAAGACATTACATTACAGGCTATTTAAATAAGAATCGAAAAATAAAGATATATATGACTTATGGTTCTTGGTATAAAGATCAAGACTTTCTAAAACTCAAATATAATCATGACGGCACCTTAACAAATTGCGATATACCATGCATCTGGGAAGCAAAGAATTTAGAAAATCTAACACCAAAGGAATTTAAAAGTGCTGATGCTTTTTTTTGTGTTGAACAACCAAGTTTACCTAAAATGAAAGCATGGAAAGGGCAAAAATTTGTACAATATGTTTTAGAACCTAAAACTCATTGTCCACAATGTCATGATAAAACTAATCTATTTGATATTGTTGCAACTTTTGATGAAAATTCTGATATACCTACAAGTTATATTCGAATGGATTCCAAACATTGGCGTTCAATAACTCCCTTTGATATAACAAAACTCTCCAAAGATTCTGCATTTATTTCGTTTATCGCTTCCCATTGGACACAATTCAGAGAAAAGTTTATTTCAAGTCTTGAGTCTCATATTCCTGTTGCATCCTTTGGTAGTGTCCGCCGGAACACTAATTGGGACATTCATCCAGAATGCGTAAATTTAGAACATTTTAATTCAAAGAATTGTATTATTTCTAAATATCCGTTTTACTTATCAATTGAAAATTCTCAAGAAAAAGATTATTCTACTGAAAAGCTTTGGGATACATTTAATTTGGGTGTTGTGCCTGTTATATGGGGTGCACCTAATACTCGTTCTTACTTACCACATCCTAAATCTGCTATTTTTATTGAAGACTTTAATAGCACGAAGGCTCTTGCAGATTATTTAAAATATTTAGTCAATAATGAGACTGCTTATTTAGAATATCATAAATGGAGGACTATGAAGTTATCTGATGAATTTGAGAAGAGATCATACTTGAGTATGCATAATATGGAATGTAACGTTTGTAGAGAAGTTGCCAGGTTAAGAATTATAGAAGGGTATAATACGTGATTTAAAAATTATTGTCTTGTAATCTACAATGAAAACAGAAAACTCTATTTTTTACCGTTTCTGGTTGCAAAAAAATAATTATAAACACTAATTTTTATTATTCTTAATATAGTAATTATCAATATATTTCATTATACGTTGAGCAATTTTACATAAATAATAGGTTAAAAAAGACGATTTGTAAACGTACATTTTTCATTTACATATTAAAATTATAATAGCATAGATATATCAACTAAAAATTTTACTAATAAATTCATTAATACAAATTGAACTTTTATAGAAAGTATATATATTCTTTACATAGGCGGATTTTTGGAATTTACTATTAAAAATTCCAAAAATATTTAACAGTGAATAACTTTTGGTCCACTGGTCCGTTTTCGACGAAACAATTACTAAAATTTTCGTCACAATGAGAAGATTTTAATAAACTCAAAATCAGTAAAACACAATCACAGGATCCCGAGATTTGTTTCACTTCGGTGTTTTAGGATTGGCTTAACCAATTCTAAAACACCCGAAGTGACACAAATCTTTAACGATCTCGGGATCCTGTGATTGAGTTTTACTGATTTTGAGTTTATTAGAATCGTCTCATTGTGACGAACATTTTAGTAGTTGTTTCATCGAAAACGGTCCAGGACCAAAAGTTATTCACTGTTAAATATTTTTGGGATTTTTAATAGTGAATTCCAAAATCTTCCGATATGCAGAAATTTATTAAGGTTGGGTCCACCCAAATTTTTTCTATTCATTTAACCGTTTAAGGTGCAAACCATGTTACGATAACCCTAAAAAATTTCACTGGCAATATCAGGTGTAATGTAGTACAATGTCGGAGGCAACTAGTGGTTCAAGCCTGCTAAGGCAGCCAAAGCTAACTTGTCAATATAATGTGATTGGCTGGCTAATACGGGTAGAATTTAACTATTATAAAGAATCTAATAAATTCCGAAAAGGAAAATAAATGAACATAAAATACCATATAGCACTGCCTATTACCCTGATAGTGATTTAAGCCGTATGGTTTCAGTCGGCTGGCTTAGCCAGCTGACTAAATCATCGGCTAAGCGGCTGGCTAACAGCTGACTATTGGTCTTCATTCGGAATATTTCGGGATATTTGGCCCGACTTTATGTTCCTTTTCGGAATTTACCGGATTCTTATAATAGTTAGCTTTTAGCCGCATTTGCCAGCCGATCACATTACATCGGCTGGCTTAGCCGGCTAAGCCGGCTTAGCTGCGACTGCCTTAGCCGGCTTAAATCACTACCCTCTGATAAAGTACCCCTCATATAGTACCAGGAGTATACCAGGTACTATTCAACTATCTCTTAATGCGTTAGATAGGTGCAGGCAAATTTGCCTGCAAAAAGTTATGTATATATAGGTTTAAAAAATTTTTTATAAAACTTTATGTAATATTTCAATATAATATTTATTAAGGTCGAATGTTATTTTTAAACTATAAATTATAAACATTAATTATACTTTATAAAAATTTAGCATAATTTAAAATTGACCGATTTTTATAAAGTAAAATTAAATAATTAAGTTATTAATATTAAAATTTTTTTTAAATATGTTCGAACCCTTAAAATATTACTAAATCTTTACCTTAAGTATTAATCCATATAAAAAAATTATATTTATTTAATATATATATTTAAAATACATATGTATGTGTATATACATGTACGGACATGCAATATGTATATATAAGATAAATACAACGACAATGTATTTGTATTACTTCCACGCCCTTTCCTCCTTCCTCTAGCCTTTTCTTTATTAATTTGTTTTTTATTATCTAGAATAATCGCATTGGTTTTATTGGTTAATTCTTCCATATCAGCATCACTATCATAGTCGCTATCTTCAAAAATCTCATCTATTAAAGAAGCTTCTTGTGTACGTGAAAAAAATGAAAATCGTCAGGATCCAACAAATCAGCAGGTAATTCTTCGTTGCTTTGCATTATAACAAACTAAAGAACAAATATTCACTTAAAGTGAGCCTGAATTCAATTTAAATTAATAAATGTTTTTTTTTAATTTATTTATTTATAATTTATTTCCAACTGGCGTTTTTAATAAAAGTATTAAATTGGCGTATATATTTTATCATTATAATTTCAGATATTTATAAATATTTATAATGCTCAAGTCAATTTAAACAGTATTGTCTCGCTTTGAATTGACAAGAACACTAACATTTGTTGTAAAATATTAAAATTTTAAATGTGTACGTATGTTTTTTTTAAAAAAATCGATTGCTGCAATTAACAAATAATAATCCCAAAAATCGCTTTTAAAAAGTTTAAAGCAAACGACGAATAATAAAATTTTAAAAAAAGGCACTAAACTTTATTTAAATAATTTATAATGATTTTTTAAGTTCGATCAACATAATGTGTGGCGCAGTAATGCGTGATAGGCATAAATTCGAGTTAGTGTTAATCACCAGTAATGTGATTTATACAATTGACGTTTTACTACAATATTAATGAAGTCTAACCAAATAAATTAAGGTATCTTTTAGGGGGACCTCTCTTATCTCATTTTTTATCAATTACATTAAAATTAGATTTTGCAGGCAAATTTGCCTGCATGACGTATTAAGAGATAAATGCCAATGTTTTGTGAATAGTACCCTTTATTTTTGGCAAATTTCTCCGCATAGCAAATTTTAGGATTTAAAAAAATAAAAGAATTATTCCCATAGATCTTATTATTTGATATACTGCTACTTTTAGTATTTTCTTCTTATATTATTTTCTTTTTATATTATTTTCTTCTTATATTATTTTCTTCTTATATTATTTTTTCTTATATTATTTTCTTCTTATATTATTTTCTTCTTATTATTTTCTTCTTATACTGTCTTCCTCCTATATAGTCACTTCCTCTACAATCACATCATAGTAAAACCTTTTTATAATCACACCAAAATCTGCAACCACTTAACTAATAAAATTATAAAAAATTATAAAGCACATCATAATAAAAACCTTTATACAATCACACAATTTGCATGATATGGACTGTGTGATTATAGAGAGGAAAAAGTATTATTTTTTTCTTATATACAGTGCAAGACACTTAAAGACTACATTCTCGTGATTTGTCCTATTTTCAAAAATTTCATATTGAAATTTGATACTTTTTTGATTTCTTGTATTCTGATTGGTCAAAAATTAATTAATAAAAAATATTTTAAAAATAATTTTAAAAATAATTTTAAAATTAGCCAATAACAAGAAGCCAAAACATGTGACTTGTCTCATTTTTGGTTAAATTTTTACTTATCATATAAAAATACTATATTTTTAAAGCTATATATTTTGAAAAGTTATTATATCTTTTTAAAAAATAAGGCCGTTAAGATGTAATAAATTGATTTAGCTATAAAATAGTGGCCTTCTTTTTAAAATATCTTTTTTAGATTCTAAGTTATTAGCTTTTAAAGTTTGTGTAGTCTTTAAGTGTCGCGCACTGTAGTATCCCCTCCTTACAAAGAGTATAGCAGAAGTTCATTTTGATTGGTTGTTAAAATACCCCAGAAAAAATGTCGGTCATACTTCAGATAGAGTACTGGACAAAAATTTTATAACTCTCGAACTTTTAAAAAATTAGTCAATATACTCTAAAGACATTATAAATTTACAATATACTAATTCAGTTTTGTATTAAAAACTTTAATTTAGATTTTACAAGGGTTTTGTTATTTTTTCACAATAAATACATATAAACATCTACTAAATAACGTGTACGCGACCATTCCTAATACTACTATTACTATTGCTTATTGTGTTTTAAATGTCATATTCACAAACTATACTTGTACTAAATAAACTATAATCAAAAAAATATTAAAATATGGTTTAGAATAATAGTTCAAAATATACTTTTCGTAAAAAAACACGAACAAACTAGTTGAAGCAGAGTCTTTCAATTTCAACTCACCAATTGTTTAGATTGCTGAACTACCTTCTGACCTTTCAAAATATTCACCTCTTATCTAATTTTTGGAACTACTGCATCTTATTGCATCTCAGGTTAAAAAACAATAAGTTTGAAGATAAACTACCAACGACTAAAGTTGGTTGTTATGTTTTGTATTACAAAAAAAAGTTTCATATGACACGACGATTTTTACTATTAAAAGTACTTTAAAAATTACAATTGACTAGATAAAAAAAAGATCATTACCAATCATATTTATCCTAATAACAGCCAATCAAAACAAACTTCCGCTATGCTTTTACAAAGTACTCCCAGACACTATTCAAGTTAGATGAGAGGGTTTTTGAATAAAACCAAGATTTTGCTATACAGTACAGGCAAATTTTTGCAAAATATTCTGAAATGTTTTGAATATTGACCAATAGTTAGCTATTAGCTAGCTGCTTAGCCAATAATATAGTTAGCTGGCTAGGCTAGCTAACTAAAACCAAACTGTTTAATTACTATCAAAACAAACAATACCCAATAGTAATTGACAAAGCTAAGGCATATTATGTATATTGTGAAAACAAATAAATGAATAACAATTTTTATTATATGGGGTGTTCCCTTTTAAAAGGGCCCATTTTTACATATATTTTATTTTGAGATAATTGAGTTTAACCGTTTGTTTTGATTTTGGACTGATCCGGGATTAATCAAATTTCACGATTTTAATTGGTTAAATGTAACAGGTGACTATCAGGTAATCTCATGATGTGCTTGGCCTTGGACAACTTTATGTAATATTTCTTTTACATTATTTCTATTTTTTATTATGCAAATCGACTTTCATTTATAATTTAAAAATATCAATCATGTCAAAATTTATATGAACCTAACGAAAACTCAATTTTCAAAAAAATGTAAAAATGGGCCCTTTTAAAAGGGAACACCCCATATAAACAACATCTATATTTTTTTTATATAAAGATCCAAAATTAATTTATAATAAATTATATATCGAGAAAACAAGATCAAATATTTTAGATTAAACTTGGCATAAATATTATACTGTTTTAATTGTTTACAATTAAAATTTGATTATTTTTCATATTAGGCATTGTATATACAGTCAACCCTCCATAAATGCAACTCGTAGGGACAAGCCTACAACATGCATTTAGGGAGGTTTGCATTTAAAGAGAGCCAATTAAATTGCAGCTGTAAAAATTAGATCATTAAGTTTGTGTAACTTCTACCAAAACTGTATAACCTATCTTAAATACTAAAATTTGATTGGCCACGTGCATTTAGGGAAGTTAGTGTAATATAAAATGTTATTCAAGAGAACGTGCATTTACAGAATATAGAACGTGCATTTAGCACTAATAACATTTTGCGGAATAGAAAAAAACGTGCATTTAGAGAGGTATTGCATTTATGGAGGGTTGACTATAGTACAAATAAACTAGTTTATACTTTTATAATTCTAGTTGTTGATCATATTTTACTAAATATTATTTTTTGTAAAAGTTCATTTATTAGAACTTCTAATATTTTTTTATATAAGCAGACTTTTTTATAAAATTTTTATAGTCTTGGACTTTTTATAAATAGTTTTTTTCTCACCTTTAATATTTTAAAAAAAAAAATAAAAAAAATTAATAGTTTTTTTTTTGATTTTTTGATAAATAGATTAGGTCTTAAATATGGCTAGATGCTAAGAAAAAAAACCAAATTGACAAAACAAAAGATCTTTGGAAAATCAATTTTTATATTAGTCAACCAACTTGTTACACTATTTTGAATAAGGTTTTAATTATATAAAAATTTATAAAAAAAATATAAAATTACTATAAATTTTGAATTTTTGATATTTCTTCCTCTATATATTAACTTAAAATTAAAATTTTGGGAATATAGAACAAGAGGAGAAAAAAAATTGAGCTTAAGGTAGGATGACGTAGATTATTTATTATATGATTTTAATGGTATAATGAGATTTATATAGAAAATAAAAATGTGCTACAAATAAAACTTTTTACAATTGTTATTAATTTAGCCAAAAATTTTATAATATGTAGTACAAAATACTCTTTTTATAGTATTTGAAAAATTATACTTCTATATATTGTAAAGTTTTCCTAAGTTGGCTCAAAATTTTTAGTTACACAAAAATGATTAATTCTGATTGGTTGAATCTATGTTGTTTACAATTAAGATTGGTCGATCACCTGATTTCATATGATCACAATGTGATCACTATTAAAAATAATCTATGTTCACCCTACCTTTAAAAATCAATTTAAAATTTCATACAAACTGAAAATATAACTTTGCCAAAAACAAATATGGGCCTTTGCAATAGAAAGAGCCAATACTGCCCAAAATTAAAATCAGATTTTTATTATATTTGGATAAATTTTGATAAGCACTATATTTTTTAATTATAAATAGAAATTGATTTGCATAATAAAAAATTGAGATATTTAAAAAAAAAATTTTTAAGAGTTTCATACATCCTGGGATTACGTGATACCAGTATAATGAACTAATCAAATTACAAAAATTTTAATAATCTGGATCAGTCCAAACAAAACAAATATGATTTTCTCAAAATCATATATAAACTAGTATTGGTCTTTTTTATTGCAAAGGCCCCATATTTGATAATTTTAAAATAATAAATATATGTAAAATCATGCTCTAAACAACTTAGGCAATAGAACATAGTGGGCTTTCATTGTAATTAGCTGATTTTTGTAGATTATCTTGTGATATTGCAAAAATATCATTGGTTAATCAAATTATTTACAAGGCAATATTTTATACAAAACTAATTATCATAATGACTAAATATTTAATACTGTATAGAATTAATTTGTATTAATAAATACATTATTATAAAATTTAACAACTTAGAGTCTAAAATCATAAACCCGATACAAATAGAATCATATAATCCAAGATCTTATTTAAAAAAAATATTATTATACAAATTAAAATAAAAATAATAATAAGTACGAAAAAAAATGAACATTTATTATAAAAGACAATACAAAATTATACCAAATTTTAATTGTATATAATAACAGTTAATTAATACAAAACGAATTTAACCTTAATCCTAAATTAAATGTAATACTACGCTTTAATATTCTTTAGCATAACTACGCTTTAAATTCTTAGATGTAATACTTTTTTTTTTTTAAACTTTGTAACCCATTTGATCTTTATTAGCAAAATTACATAAAAGCTACATAATTTTATATACTAATAGTAATGATCGACTAAGCCGGCTGCCCAAATTGGTACCCAACTTTGGCTACTGCACTGAAATGGTTTGCTCATACTCAAATGACAGTCTTCCCCATCAGTAAGAAGTATAGCACTGCCTGGCTTCAGAAACCAACTACAGGATCCATTCCACCTAAAAACTTCTTCTCTGAGCTTCTCATTAATAAGAATAAAAAAAGGGGAAAAGACTAAAAGGGGGACAATACCTAAATGACTAACCAAAAAACCAACCAAAAATACAACCAAATGAAAAAAAAACAAAAAAAAAGAAAAACCAAAGAAAAGGCAAAGAAAGAATAGAAACTGTAGATGCTAACACGTCTAGCATAAACGATAAAAATTATAAAATTATATAATACCACAAGACTAATTAATGTCTATCAATGTATTATATGTACAAGTAGCGAAAAAGAAACTAAACTAAAAAAAGATAAAAAATTTTTCACGTGCCCTCCAGATCCAACCACATCATTTATTGTTTATTTGTATATAGCGACCAAATTAACTCGTAACGGTGCTGGTCCCGATTCAGATTGTCCCAATTCGAAAAGAGTAATCACTGCTGATCTTTTGGAGAGGGTAAGCTAGGATTCACACTTTTTGGCGAAAATTTCGAAAAAATCCAAAGGGAAGTAAGATGATACTCGAAAGAAATTTAAAGAAGAGGTGTAGTTGAAAAAACTCAGTTTTTTGTTGTTCCCCATTGTTTTTCCACAAGAAACTTCATCGACAGAAGAAAACTTTAATCTTCACCAAAATTCTTGTACAAGGGCTCCACCTTCTGCCAGTTATCTTGTAAAAGTACGCTTTTGGCTTGCATGTCGAATATATAAAAGAGTTCCCAGAAAGTTAGTTAACCTCTATAAAAACTGTTTTCCTGTGTTATCCTACTATACATTAAGTACAGGCAACTCTCCAACAAAAAACTTCTTGGTTTTCTTCCATTGGTAATTTGGTTCAAGTGATCGTTGGAAAGAGTGCTTAGATGTAATATTATGCTTTAATATTCTTAAATATAATACTATGTTTTAATCTCTTACAAGTTCGCAAGCTTATATTTTCATTGCTTCATATCACTAGCTATTTTACTAGCCGTAGTGTCTGTTTTTAGAATAATAAATAAGTTATAAATAAAATAGATTAGCGATGTAAACCTTTTAAATTTACTGTTATTTTACCAAATTTAATATACTGTAAGTTATATTGGTTAAATAGAAACGTTTAGATATACCTCTCATTTAACTTCCGAATTACCTTGTAGTTTACCGAATTACTTTGATGGTATATAAAGTAAAGCTTGAACTTTCAAATTTTTTTTGTTTTACCTTCATCCGATTCGTATTTGTGGTACTCAATCCATTCTTGTGACAGCAAATCGTTACTTTAATAAAACTTCAATATGTTAAGATGATCTTCAAAATCAACCAATAATAATAAAGCTGGCTATGCTAGGCAACAGAAGTAGATTACCTTGTAAGAAAAGTGGATTACCTATGTACTAAATTTAAAATTTTTGGGGTTTCAATATAAAACCTAAGCAAAGTTGTTTAGCATATAATTCTACTTGCAAATAGAGTTGAGATGTGTTTTCTTGAACCTTTTACTAAGTGAAAAATAGGGTTAAGGGCTTCCAGAACTTACATAATTTTTTAGTGAGTGGGTGGGGTCCCGAAAATATCAGGTTATAATTATAATTCTGGTCAAATTTTTATAATTTTGGCCAAAAGTATAAAATTATAAAATTATTAATAACTATTGTTCTACTAAACCAATTTAGATAATTTAACTACCAAAATGTTTATTTCACTAAGATGATTTTAACAAACCCAAAATCATTAAAATCTAATCACAGGGCCACAAGATCATTCAACTTTTGTATATTTTTAATGGTGATTTTTTAGAATTACTAAGTAAATTTCTTTAATATTGAATAACTTTTGATTCACTAGCCTGTTTGGATTATTTAACTACCAAAATGTTCATCTCACTGAGATGATTCTAACAAGCCCAAAATTATTAAAATCTAATCGCAGAGTCCCAAGACCATTCAACTTTTGTATAATTTTAATAGTGATTTTTTAGAATCACTAAGTAAATTTCTTTAATATTGAATACCTTTTGATCCACTGGCCCGTTTTGAATAATTTAACTACCAAAATGTTCATCTCAGTGAGACAATTCTAACAAGCCCAAAATTGCTAAATTCCAATTACAGGATTCCAAGATCAGTAAAGATTGGTATTGTTAGACACACAATAAAATCTTTATTGATCTTTGAATTCTATGATTAGAATTTACAATTTTGGGCTTGTTAGAATTATCTCACTAAGATGAACATTTTGGTGGTTAAATTATCCAAAATGGGCCAGTAAATTAAAAGTTATTCAATATTAAAAATTTTACTTAGTAATATTAAAAAATCACTATTAAAATTACACAAAAGTTAAATAATCTTGGGATTCTGTAATTAGATTTTAACGATTTTGGGCTTGTTGGAATCGTCTCAATAAGATGAACATTTTGGTAGTTAACTAATCTAAATTGGTCTAGTAGAGCAATAGTTATTATCAATTTCATAAAATGAAATATATGAATAAATTTAAAAAATATAGAATTTGATTAGCTAATAAAGTATCAGGTATGGGTGGGTGGAGTAAAATTTTGAAATTTATTAGTAACAAAATATTACATAATTTCTGGAAGCCTCTTTAAAGCTAGAAAAATTTTTTTTAAAAAATTTTTTTAAAAATTTTTTTTCGTATTTTATCCACATTTTTTACTTAGTAAAAGGTTTAAAAAAACATGTTGCAATTTTATTTGCAAGTAGAATCATGTGCCGAACAACTTTGATTAAGGGCCGAAGTAGGTTAACACTAGGTTACCTAATAAAAAAAAAAGTTTTATATTGAAACCCCAAAAATTTAAACTTTAGTATATAAATAATTCATTTTTCTTACAAGGTAACCTATTCTGCTACCTAAGTAAAGTTGTTCAGGGTATGATTTTACATATACTTATTATTTTAAAAGTATTAAGTAGTAAATTGCAAATAAAGAGTCAAAAATAATGATCATTTTATAATAAATTACAGCGGGCATTTAATAGTAAATTCTATAGTGTACAAATGGGGCTTTTCTACATATAAAAGTATTTTTTTTACTAAGCAAACCTTTTATAATTTCTAATTAATCTTTGCAGAACCAACTTTTCTGATTCTAATGATAGTTAAATCAATCAAATCGCATTAGTATATGATACTATATGAGCATTTATTGTGACAGATCATAATGAAATCTAGATTAAAATGAAATGATAGTATAAAATCTCGAAAACTAAAATTTTTTAGGGTGCATTTTTTAGGGTTAGGGGTTTAGGGTTAGAGTTAGTTTTAAAAAAAATTATAATAAACAAGTATTAATGGGTTTTAGAAGACAAGCAGGTTAAGTATAGAATGTAGATTTCATTTTAAATTATGATCTGCGACATTTATTGATTGTTTACTATAGGTTTTTTATATACGGCATTCCACTTCTATATAAGGCAATTAGTAAATCTCCGCTGATTTTTACTATGAAATTTTGACACTTTAACTGCAGATTACCACTTAAATATTTGTTTTTGGCAAAGTTACATTTTCGTTTTGAGCAAAATTAATAAAATTTTAAATCAATTTTTAAGCTCAATTTTTTTTTCTTGTTCTATATTTTTGAAATTTTTAATTTTTAAATTAATATATAGGGGAAGAAACATCAATGATTCAAAGTTTATAGTAGTTTTATATATTTTTTTTTATAATTTTATACTATATATAAAAAATTTTCATATAACATATCATATGACTGATATTGTAAATTTTACTATAAATTATAAAAAATACAAATTTCAAAATGTTATATAACAAAATTTATTAATACAACTACTTTTGTATTTTAAGTAAAAATGATTCTAATATGATTCTAAATTAATTTATATAAAAAATTATTTTTGAAAAAATTGTTAATTTGGTATCTTTTTTTAGCACTTAGCCCATATTGTTAAAATTATATAGTACAATAGTACAACAAATTTGTAAAATAATTTTGGTTGTTTAATTTCAAGTATTATATAGAAATATATAAATTAGTATATGTCTAACAAAAAGTTTATAGACAATACTTAAAAATAGTACTAAATTATGTAATTAGTTAGTTAATAGGTTCCTCTTCTGATATCCATACACATAAGTGCTACAAATGCAACCTTCAAGTTTATTGCCAAAAGAAACAAGATAACAAACATTATCTTCATCATGATGCTATTTTTTATGCAGATCAAATTTATCACAAACAATGCCTTAACTCAACTCAACCTCAGCAATCTAATTCACTTACTACTACACTTCAACCATTAACTTCTACCAACTCTTCTGCAACTTCTTCTATAATGGAAATTGATCCTCCTCCTCCTTTTTCTCTAACAACAACTACTACTACTCAACAACAACCACAAGTACAAACACAACAAGTACATCAACAACAACCTCTTCAACAAAAAACACAAACTAATCAATCTGAACAACAACAAATGCAATCTTCTCAACAAGAACAACAACATCAACAAACACAATCTACTCAACAAGAACAACAACAAACATCTAAAAATGATACTTTAGGCTTATATTGGTTTCAACTCTATCCTGTTACACCTGATATGGAGCCATATTCTAGACTTAATACATTACTTTCTCAACAAATTTTCGATTTTATTAAACCTTTTCTTATTAACTTTAAGCCTGGTCAAATTAGTAAACAAGCAACTGATACACAACGTGCCTCTAAATATACTTTTAACTACTTACTCAAACAAATGGCTGGTCAACAACCCAAATTTCTCTCTGATCTAATCTATCAACATAACCCTTTAATTGACAGATCAATTACTATACCTTTTGAAATTCTTTTCTCTACCTTTAAAGATATATTGCTCCAATTTACAACAACACTCTTTACCAAATTTAATTACCCTAAAATTTTTACTCTTTATCAATCAATTCCACCCTATACAACCAATAATCGTAACAATATTGCTTTAAATCTAGCTAGACTACATCTTTATCTTAAAAATAATTATCAAACTATTAATAGAAGCAAATTTATTGAAGATATACATATCCATCCACTTAGTCTTAAAACCAACTTTTTTATTAGTGAAGATAGCCCTGAAGCTCCTTTACTTAAAATCCAAAATGATAACAAATTCAATATTAATATTTCACTTAATATACCTAAACAACAATTTCTTGAAACTTTTCGTATTCCTTCTTTAAAACCCTATATATCAGATTTTGACTCTTGGTTCGAATCATTTTACAATCAATATAAACGACAATTTAAAGAATCAGATGAACAACATCAACTAAAAACATATAATTATATCAAACGACAAATCTCTTATCAAGTAGCTACTGCTTGTAAGCGACTACTTCCTAAAACCTTTGATATTACATCAATTTCTTCACTTCATGAACGCTCTCAACTCTGCACTAAAGCAGCCTTGTTCCATATCCATACATGTACTCATAGCACCAAAGAACCATGTACTACTTTACCCCAAGATACAGAACATAACTTCCAAAATCTTTCAAATTTCTTTTTTGAACAATCCTTTATCAAATTCCCAGCTACTCAATCTAATAATCAAACATGGTCTAAACCTACACTTGATTTTTCTATATTTGATAAAGACAATAAGCACACAGCAACATTTCAAAATACTACACCTACAAATCTTTTCCACAAACTTTCTAATGATACTGAGGAAGAGTTCATGAAACTTAACAATACTGAAACCAAAAACAAGCGTAAAGCATATTATTTCTATAGATATTTTAAAGCATATCTTACTGCCGCTGCAAAAAATGATGAATTTATTCATTTAAACAAAAATCAAGCAATTCAAAAGCTTACATCTACACCTATTAATACCTACTATCTTGCTCGTGTTATTACATACTACTTTATTATAAAACAAGAAAAATTTACATATTCTCAAATTCTCCAATACTACAAATCAAATGCCCTTCCTGAAGCAGAAAATATTATTAAAGACAAATTTCAAATTAACTTCACAACTCCCCAAATACAAGATACTACTCTTTTCTTCAATCCTAATATAGTAGCCAATACTAATACTGAACCAGATTCCAAACAATCAGACAAGTTATCCCCTCCTAAACAAACATATGCTAATATCCTTAACTCTCAAATTAACCAAACCTTATCCTACAACCCTTTTTAAATTTGTCTTCTGTAGAACACATGAATGCAGCCACCGCTTCTAGAACTATAATGTCCTCCATTGATAATGGGCCATTTTTAGAAGAGAATGATGTAAGTAGACAGGTGGATAAGTCTATTTACGTGGAAGAACTAATTAATGACGGTCAGACTCAACGTACAGAGCAAACTTTAGCTTCTTGCACAACTGTGAGAACCGGGTATACGGTGAGCGCCTTTACAGAAGACAACTACAGTGCTTCAGATACCATATCTTCATCTCCTTCTGAAGTACAACACTCCTTTAATACTTCTCTATTACTAACTGCTACTAGTTCTAACAACCTCCCAATATCAGAAATTTATGATGAATCCTTACTTGAAAAAGACTTCAGTGATGAAGAAATTGAACTACCTACAAACTCCTTAAGTGAAAGAAACTACATCAACCCCAATCTTAACCTCCTTGAAATATACAACCCAAAAGCATGTTATAACAAATTTCTCTACTACCATAGACTACAGACACTCCCTTCTCCACAAACTGTGGGTTCTTTTTTGCATTATATACAAGAATATTATCCTATGTTCTATTCAAACCAATATATAAAAATCTCTATCAAACCACATCCTCGATTTGACCATTTTTTCACAGAAGCACACATATATCTTCCATATGAAAACTTTATACCAGATCATATAATATTCCCACCTTTTGAAGATTTACTATATTACTCTGATGTAGAACTTAAATCATCTAACTCTAGACAATTACCCACAGACTACCCTCAAAAAATACAAATTAATTCCCTTAATATTAATGGTTTATCATCATATATTAAACAAAATTTTATCTATGATCACATTATAGAAAACCAAATAGATATATTTGGTCTTTCTGAAACTCACTTATCATTAAAAGAATCTAAATTCTTACAACTCTCTAAGAACCTAATTAACTACCAAAACTTTTGGAGTCCTTCTGTTAACAATAGACAAGCTGGAGTAGGTTTATTTATTCACAACCAAATATCCAAATACATTGGCAAAGTATTTGAATACAAAGGTTTTATTCTAAGTATAGAATTCTTTCTACCATCAATTTCTCTTCAAGTTATTCAAATTTACTATCCTACTAAAGAAAAAACACAACAAAGAAAAGATGTACTTAAGCAAATCAATACTTTAATTCAAACCTCAAAACACAAAATCATACTTATGGGTGTTTTTAATTCAATACCAAATCCTAAATTTGATCGACATTCTCCAAAAAAAACCTCTCTTCCTGAATCTCAACTTATCAAAACTCTAAAACCATACTTCCATGATATATACTGACTTTTTCATCCAAACTCAACTAAATTTACTTGTTCTCACAAAAACTCATATAGCAGAATTGACCAAATATGGACAAATTTATCTATTTCTCTTATAGACTATACTGATATTCTTTCTACCAACTCTGATCACAATATAGTCTTACTTGAATTCATTCTTTCTATTCCACAAAACCAATGCAAACAGCCTTCTAGGAATGTTTTTCTATGGAAAC
The DNA here is from genome assembly GCA_003550325.1 of Gigaspora rosea. Classification (NCBI taxonomy): domain Eukaryota; kingdom Fungi; phylum Glomeromycota; class Glomeromycetes; order Diversisporales; family Gigasporaceae; genus Gigaspora; species Gigaspora rosea. The sequence goes on along the minus strand of QKWP01000203.1, from coordinate 266,597 downwards.
ATGCCTCACAAACTCACATTCTTAATTACTAAGACTTTACTGATTCTAGACTTAAAAAAATCACCCCTAATATAAGCAAAATTCAAAATATCAATGATTTAAACTCAACCTGGCAACAAATCAAAAAAATAATCAACAAAGCAGCATTAAAATTTATACCCTTTAAAAAAATCTCTAAAAACCCTCAAACAAACCAAAAATAAAACTCTCTTCTATACACTATTAACTCAAACACTTAATTTCTATTAAGAAACTACTAAAATCAAAAAAATTCTTTAACTCACTCTTTAACTATTACAACAAATATATACATAATACCCTTATCTCATCTCTAACTTTAAATACAACTCTCACAAACTTTCAATATACTTCTATTCTCAATCTCGAAGAGAAACATCTAAAAAAACAAATTGAACTTGAGATAAAACAAAAAATACAAAAAGAAATTAAAGTCAAACTCCAAGAGCGTGATTTAAATTTTATTCAAAATCCAAAACTTTTCTTTAAAAAAACTCTTGAGAGATTCGGTTCAAGCATACATCTTGACAGACTTCTTACAAATAACAATCTTTTAACAAATCCTGAAGAAATTAAAACCCAAATTCAATATCATTTTCAAAACTATTACCAAGAACAGCCTCTTTCTACAATCTCCCCAAATTCTAAATTTTACAATCTTTACAAACCATACCCAGAATATAAACCTTGTTATGAAAATCTCTTATCCAAAATTTCTAATAAAGAGTGGTCTGAAACTATTTCTTTATTACCTAATCAAAAGGTATCTGGACCCTCAGACCTTAACTATGAACACATCAAATCTCTCTCAACTCAAAGCCAAAATGCTCTTCGACTACTTCTTTCTAAATACTTGCAACTTCAACAAATTCTCTCAACCTGAAAATTGTCTTATATATACCTTATTCCAAAAAAATCAAATTGGGACTTTACACTTGACCAAGTTCGTCCTTTCTCACTTATTGAACCTCTCAAAAAATGTCTTACTAAAATCTTTACAAAACGACTAGATCATATTATCTCTCAAAACAAACTTTTAAGCAATCTTAACTTTGCAGCTACCAAAAACTCCTCAATACATACACCTATTCAAATTCTACTTAATACAATTGAA
>QKWP01000203.1:246720-258203 GCA_003550325.1 Gigaspora rosea | reverse complement strand
ATAATAAAAAAAAAAAAAAAAAAAAGTTAGTTAATAGTTAAAGTTAATTTTTTTAGATAATTATAGTTTATTTACAAAAAATTTGTTATAAGTAACAACCAATCAGAATAAACAAAATTTTTTAATATTTTAGTAAAGAAGCTACCAGAAGGTTAATATTTTGGTAGGTGAGTAGGTTAGCAAAGTATTAGGTATAATTCTGGCTGGAATTATCAAATTCTAGCCAAAATTATAAAAAATTTTAATTAAAATTATAAATTTATTTATAAATTTAATATTAAATAATATTTGATCTACTGAACCAATTTGAATAATTCAACTACCAAAATGATTCTTTCAAAGAAAGGATTTTAAAGGTCTATAATTATTAAAACCCAATTACTAAATTATAATATTGATATATATTTGTATTACTATAAATATTATATAATATTTTAATAAATACTATATATGGTCTGGTGCAGAAAAATTTGTATTTTAAGCTTTAAAAATAATTTTGCCTATATAGAAAAGTTCTTTAATTTTAACAATTTATTTATAATTTTTTATACCAAATAAAGTAGTTCTGAGAATAAAGTAGTTCTGAGCTATCTTTTGATATATTTTTTGTTATTATTTTATTAATATTTTGTTAAGCAATAAATTTTTTTAAAAATTTAATTAAATTAAAAAAAATAGTTTATTTAAAAATTTAGATTTTAGGCATTTTTGCAAGCAATATGCAGTATAACAGAGTTGTGCTATGCAAGTGCTTAGCTATGTATATACTAAATATATGGTTAAAATTTTAGCTTAATTGGATTAGTAGTTGTTAAGAAATATATTTTTAAAGTTTAATACTCAATTTACTAAAATGATCATATCTAATTTCATAGATATTTTTGTTACATATAAAAGTTCTTCAAAAGATTGTATTTATTTGTAAAATTTAATACTATATATAAAATATATAATTAATTTATTATTTAACTGTAAAATTTTTTTATACTTTATATACTAAAAAATTTTTTTAATAATAAAAGTTACAACCCATATAATTTATGAGAATTTAAAAGCATAGTTTAATTCTATAAATACATAATGAACTTGATTTTTTGTTAAGTAAATTGAACAAAGTTTGCTAAGTAATATGTTTATTATACTAAATTATATAAGGAAAATGGGGGTATTGTGGACAGGAGTGTATTGTGGACAGGGTGGGTATCTTATGATCTAGTGATCAGAATTGGATGATTTTTATACCATTCGAATCGTCCCAAAGAGACGATTCGAATGGTATAAAAATCATCCGATTCCGATCACTATATCACAAGATATCGTTATTTATACAAAATATAAGTTTTTGTATATATTTGAAAATCTGAAATTTTTACATAATATACCTTTAACGATCTTGGGATCCCGTAATTGGATTTTAACGATTTTGTGCTTGTTAGAATCGTCTCACTGAGACGGTCATTTTGGTAGTAAAATCATCCCAAACGGACCAGTAGATCAAATTTTATCACTGTGTCCACAATACCCACCTTTCTTCTAAAATTTAATTTTTATATTCTATTTTGTGTACCAATTATTTATATCTAAAACAATATATGATATAAAGATTTTTTTGCAGTAATTTATTCTTTATTAAGCATAGTTCAAATAATAAAAATTGTATAAAAATTTATTTGATTTTTAATAAGTTTTATTAGTAGAAACTTTAACATGTCCATAATACCCCCCATCTCCCTTATAATATAAAAAATTTTTACAGAATTTGGACAAGATTTTATTAATAGACTTGGTCATTTAAATTTTGGACAATTTTGGGTTTTTTTCAACTTATTTCATTAAGATAATTCAAATAGTACCTAAATCAACCAAATTGAATCATAGAGTCATAAGATATACAAAAAACCCAGACATCTCTCATATAGGTTATAACTGAATTTTGGCCAATTTTGATCTAATTTGTTAAAAATGACAAAATTATATTTACTTAGATTTTAACTAATTTTTACCCTAGGTGATATCACCTACGTCGGGTGAAGATCATCATTGTTTTGATCATTACCAGTTACACAACAGTATATAAGTATTTTTTTGTTTTTTTTACCACGGTTGCTTTTTTAGTTTTTTTTTTGCTAGTATTAACTTTTACTCTTTCTGTTTTCTTGGCTTTTAGATAATGGGTTTAATGATTTTTGTCGCTGGTGTCATTAGTTCTTTGGTGTTGTTGTCACTTTGGTATCATCGCTGCTTTGGTGTTGTCGCTTCGGTATCGTCGCTTTGGTATTGACGTTTTGGTATTGTTGTTGTTGTGGTGCTACTATTTCGGTATTGTTGTTATTTTTGTTACTTGCTTGGCTTGCTTTATCGCTTGTTTTGTGTTGCTTACTTTGCTGTCTGCTTGTATTACTTCCTGATTTGGAATTCACTAGTTGCGCCATACTTTTAATGGTGTTGTGTGAATTTCGCTTATTTTGTTGGCCGGTGTGATTTCATAGACTAGTTCTTTGGTGTAATTATCGCTCTGGTGTTGTCTCTTCAGTATCGTCGCTTTGGTGTCGATGTTTTGGTGTTGTTGCTGTTGTAGTACTACTTTTTCAGTATTGTTGTTATTTCTGTTACTTGCCTGCTGCTTGCTTTATCACTTGTTTTGTGTTGTTTACTTTGTATTTCTTGTATTGCTTTCTGTAATTCACTAGTTGCGCTATACTTTTAGTGGTGTTTGTGTGAATTTTACTTCCGTTTTGTTGGTTGGTGTGATTTTATAGACGTTCTGTGTTTATGGTGTCATTGGGTGCTATAAGAAGCTTGAAGTTGGTTTGTACAGTACCTAGAATTATGATTAGAATAGTTTAGATTTAGGGTTAGGGTGAATTATTTAGTTAGCTATTAGACTTAGGGCATTTAGTTAAAGAGCGAAGCGGAGGCAATAGCCGTAGCGTAGCGATTACATGGTAAGCGAAGTGAGCCCTGTAGGCACAAGTGAAGCAACGCATTGTATCGTTTAAAATAAAGTTGTGTTTAGGTGTGTATAGTTACGCATAGTTGACAATATAAAATGTGCTATCGTTTATAAATAAATAACTTCAAAGTTATAATTTGATAAATCATAACGATAATGCCGTATGTAATGATTAGTCACGTGATTACGTAATTGTAGTTATGATCACTGTCTATCCAAGCTTCGACCCTGTCCGAGCTGATTTCCAAGTCAATTTCCGAATCGATTTCCAAACTAGGTGATATCACCTAGGGTGAAAGTTAGCAACAGTCATTTACTTAAATAACTTCTGATCCAGTAATTAGAATTGAATGAACTTTTTTTGTTAGATGAGCCTCACTAAGAGCTTCATTTTAAAAAAAAAGTTCATCCAAATTGGACTACTGGATGCCAAGATAATTGCCAAAAACTGTTTTTTTTTGCTTCTCAAATTTTGGGGATTTTTGCTAAAACGCATAATGTATGACCTCTGTACTATATGTTCAAGGTTCTATATACAATCAATAGAAATAGATTTGATCACAAAAAATATCTTACAGTATTTTTCTGAAAATAAGTACCTTTTTGAATCAAAAATTATACAAAAAAATGTAGAAATAACTTATTTTCAAATTGTTGAATTTTTTGAAAAATTAAAAAATGTACTAATAAACAATTGTCCAAATAATATAAAATTTTTATTATAGGTGTATTTTAATGTCTAAACAAGTTTATTTAATAGCACTTTTGAGATTTACTTAATAAAATTTTGATCTTTATATATAGCAACTGCTAATAAGTTTTTTAAGATTTTTGAAAAAAATCAGGAAATAGCTTATTTTTGGTTGTAGCTTATTATAGAAAAAATACAGTATATTTCTGATCCTGTAATTCAATTTGAATGATTTTAGTGTCATTAGATTTATCTCAGTAAGACAATTCAAATAATGCTAAAATTATCCAAATTGGATTACAAAATTATAAGATACACAATTCTACAAAAATATATTTAATTTCAAATAATAATAAGAGCATTTCTATTTGTACATGGAGGACCCCAGACATCTCTCATATAGGTCATAACTGGATTTTGGCCAATTTTGGCCCAATTTGCTGAAAATGAAAAATATATTTGTTTAAATAACTTTTGATCTAGTAATCAAAATGAATGAACTTTTTTTTTGTTAAATACGCCTCACTGAGAGCTTCATTTTAAAAAACGATTGTTCAAATTGGTCTACTGAATGCCAAGATAATTGGCAAAAACTGTTTTTTGCTTCTCAAATTTTAGGGGTTTTTGCTAAAAAAAACAAGTATGATCTCTATACTAGATATCTGGGGTTCTGTACATGGGTGTTTGAGCATTGTACTATACAAATCATATAAAAAAATGCAGTATGCAGATCATTTTTTGTACAACAAATATAAAGAAAAAAATTAAAAATTAATTTTATCTTAAAATTTTGCTTAAGAAACAATTTATGAGCTTTAAGAAAAAAATTTTTCTTGTAAAATTTTGGTATAAACTATGCTATATCCTATCCTAGATCTTAACCCTAACCCTAATATTAATTAATTGCTAATTTACCTAAAAAGAATAGAATATTATAAAATTTTCTTTTCCTCTATAGCTAAATATTTTTATATTATGCTAATATATTTTGATTTACTAAATAAAAATGTAGAGAAAATGTTTTTATTATAATAATATAATAAAATTATTAAAATAGATCAAGTAGATTATAAGATATTTAAATTTAATATTCGCAACTATATAAATTTTTATATGTTTAGAAGAAAAATATTTTATTACTATATAAAATATATAGTAATTTGCACTATAGTAACTATATAATAATACTATAGTTTTTATGTGGATTGTTAATTAAATTATTTTTTATTTTAATAAAAAATCATTTAATTTATAAAAATTATTGTACCCATGTTCAAATACCCTATATACAATTAGTTATTTTTTAATAATAAATATATCTTTTATTTAGGATATTGTGATCCAATTTAGCTAATTTTGGTACTATTAGAATCATCTCAGTAAGACAATTCAAACAATACCAAAATTATCCAAATTGGATTATAGAATTATAAAATATTATAAAATATTATAATTCACAGAATTAGAGCAATCTATGGAATTAGGCATGACCACAATATAGTACAAAAGTTGTACAAAATTATATAGTTTTTATACTATAAAATAAATTGAGTATTAAACTTTAAAAATTTATTTTTCGACAACTACTGATCCAATTAGGCTAAAATTTTAACTATATATTTAGCATATACATAGCTATACATTTATTTAGTACAACTTTTTTATACTGTATATGGCTTATGAAAATATCTAAAATTTAGTTTTTTTAAAAGATATCTATTTTTTTTAATTTAATTAAATTTTTTAAAAAAATTTATTGCTCAACAAAATATTTATAAAATATCAACAAAAATATATTAAAAAATAGCTCAGAACCTACTTTATTTGGCATAAAAAAATTATAAATAAATTGTTAAAACAAAAAACTTTCTATATGGACAAAATTAATTTTAAAGCTTAAGATACAAATTTTTTTGCATCATGGATCATAATATTATATAAATCTAAATTGATCTTATAATCTAGTAATTGAATTTTAGCTTGTTAAAATCACTCTCTTTGAGAAAATTATTTTAGTAGTTAAATTATCTAAAAGTTAGTAAATAAAAAGTTAGATAATATTAAAATATTTATTAATTAATATATAAATTTTGTACAATTTGATTGGTTAAGTGTGTGTGGGTGGAGTAGCCCTTTAAGAGATGAAAATTATCTAATTTTTGATAGCTCCCTAACTTGATTGAATTTAGAAAAATTTTTTATTTTAATTTTATATTTTTGTAGAATTAAAATAAAAATGAATTTATAAAATAAGGCTATACAAATTTAACTACTTGGTTTTCATAACATGTGTCTTTTTAACTGACCTAGCCGGCTGACTTTTTTTTTTTTTAAATTTTATATATAAATTTTATGAAATTTATATAAAATTTTTCTTAAAATTCTACTCGGTTATTAAAACATATAAAAAATCTTTTTTGAGATTTTCAAATTTTGCCTCGGCTGATTATAAAAACTAATTGATTAATTTTTCGTGGGCTAATTTTTTTATTTTAAAAAATTTCTTAATAACTATTAATTCAAATTTAATTTAAGTTTTTTTTGGATAAATTTATTTACTATATCAGGTGATATGCCTTATATGTTGCTGTTCCAATCAAATTTTAAAATTAGGTATAACATTAAATAATCAAAAATTCAAAACAAATATCTGTTTTATTAAAAATTGTCTATAATTTAAAATTAAGTATATGAAGCTAATGCAGATTTACGATCCTGCTAGTAATCATTAAAGAAATTTTTTTAATTTTTTGTACAAATTTTTAACAATTAATTTGTACAAATTGTAAAAAATAAACTATATACTTGCCTAAATATTAAATACTATTAATTTTTTTATATATTAAAAAATATATTTAAATATTTATATATTTTAATAATATAATTTATTATAAAAAAATTTCTTAAAAATACAATAGCAATATCCAAATAAAAAATTTTTAATTTGTACCAGATATATATGTTGTGCCTTAGATCGATCCTTGCGTCAGATTGACACTGGCCTAAATTATATTAGGGTTAGGGTAAAATTACAGTAAAGTTAGGAGGTAGTATAGGCCAGTTGTTGCTAATCATTTAATGCTAGTCAATTGATAGTTATCTGATATATATCAGATTCAATCTAATAATACAAATAGATTTTTTTTATGAAGTTTAATATGCTTTGCATAGATGTAATGTACTTGTATATTGCACCCTAATTTGATTGGCTAAATTTGCAGATCATTATTTTAAAAAAATTTAACAATTTTTGTTAAAATTTTTTAAATTAAAAATTAGTCTAAGAAATTTTAAAAAAATTCTTAAAATATTTTGCATCTTTATGCAAAATTTAGTATTGAACAAGTTTACTTAGTTGAATTGGAAAGGTTGTCTTAATAAAATTTAGAGAAATCATCAAAAAATAAGTTAAAAAAAATGAAAAATTGCAAATATCTCTAAAATTTAATAAGACAATCTTTCTAATTTAAACTTGTTCAGCACAAAGATTTGCATATATAAACAAAAAAATTTAAAAATTTTCTAATAAACCTTCTAACCTAATCCTAATCTAAAAGTTTTTATAATAATTTGTTTAATTTTTTTACAAATTTAGCCAATCAAATTAGAGTGCGATATATAAGCACATCGCAGAGTGCAAGATATGTATTTATTCTTTTTTTATAACTATATTATAATGATAACAATTTTCTTGTAATCAAAGAACAATTTTAGTAATAATTATTTTTTTGCTAATGCTAGTTCTTTTTATAGCCTTGATCTTTTTATTGATGCTAGTCTTTTTTATAATACTATAAATTACATGAATCTATGATAAATATTTTTACATTATTAGTATAAAATTTTTTTTTATTACTGTATGATACTGAAAATAAGCTACCTTTTTTGCTGATTTTTAACAAAAAAAACTATGGGTAGCTTATTTTCAGGTTATTTACTATTTTAAGTAATTTAAAGCACAACAAAGGAATAGCTAATTTTCGAATACAAAATTCTAACAAGTAAAATAAATAAATATAATGTAGACAATAAATAAAGCTGTAGACAATAAATAAATATGTTATAAACAATAAATAAATATGCAGAAAAAAATTGGTGGTAATTTATAAAGTGATTTTTGGTTAATCGATTATAATTGCTATATAGTAAAGTCTAATTTTACTAAGCAAATCAATTAAAGTCGCTTAAGTAAACTTGTTTAGCAGATCAAAATACGCATACTCTAAAAATTTTTATCAAAGAACTTTTTATTATTTGACTTTTATATTCAAAACTATTGAATGTAAAAATTAAAAGTCAAAATAATAAAAAGTTTTCCAATTTATATAAATTTTCAGAGTATGTGTATTTTGATCTGCTGAACAAGTTTACGAAGTGACTTTAATTGATTTTCTTAGTAAAATTTAGACTTTACTATATAGCAATGTTTATCGATCATAGGGATAGCTTATTTTTAGAACTAAAAATTTTGTTAATTATCTTTTGGTGTGACAAAAGGAGTAGCTGATTTTTGGATCAAAGGCATTTACATTTTTGGATCAAAACTAGGGGTAGCTTATTTTAGAAGGTAGCTTATTTTCAGCAATATACAGTACTAATTCCTTTATTTTAATATTATTATATAGCATTTTTATCATAGATAATACCATATGTTTCTGAAAATAATCTATATCCAAAAATAAGTTACCCTTCTAAATTTTTTAAAAAATTTTAAAAAAACTATTAGAAGTTGCTATATATAAAAGTCCAAATTTTACTAAATAAATCTTAAAAGTACCATTAAGAAAGTTGTTCAAATATCAAAATATATCTTTAGTAAAAATTTGGTATTATAGTCACACCTCTAAGTGCATGTCCTCTAAGTGCAAACCCTCTCTATATGCAAATTATAGCTTGGTTTCAAGCTCGGAATTTAGTCATCAATATTCTGCATATGCGCAAAATTTTGGGGTACCAAACAAAATATATATTTCCTGTAAATGTATGCATATGACTAATCTTAAAAACTGACCAATTATAATATATATCATATTCTTTATTCACGATATCCTAACTAGATTATACTTGCACAAAAAAATTTTAGCAAATATTTCACCTGTTATATAATTTCATATATATTGATTAAAAATTTTTGTAGTTCAAATCTTGTTTTGAATAATATTATACTTGATTAAAATAGTATTTCAATAACCTTCTAAAAATAGAATATTGACTGTTTTTTATCATGTTATCATAGTGTCACTATTATGTCTGCATTACTAGATTCACTAAGGCATTCTTTATCAATAAATAGCTTATTTGAAATTTTTACGATAATTACAGACTATTATTACCCATGATTAATCTGAGATGTCTATTTTTGATTTGCTACAGATTTAATTGCAAATTTATACTATACCTGCAAAGCTTTATTCTTGAGCTGACTTTTTAGTTGAACTTAGAGTTTGGAATCAAAATTCATTTTTTTTATGTTAAAACTAGTTTTAACTGATTTTAATATAAGAAAAATAAATTTTGATTCCAATTATATTAAAGGAGGAATGTATTTGTTACTCCCTGTGACACAGTTTTTTGTCATGAGTTTATTTATAACTCAAAACTTTACTAAGATAATACCTTTGCACTTCTAACAAAAAATGATCCTCTCAGAAAAAAACTCTCTTTGCTAATCACCCGTACACAAAATTTTCTAGCTTAATTATTTTAAAGATTCTCATAATTTTATAATTTATTAAGTAAACCTAGTTTTGACTCTTAAACAAACTTGTTTTACTTCCAAAAACACATATAATACTTAAATTTTATTGCAAAAACCTTCAAACTTATTAAGTAAAGGGCCTTCGGCCTAAAATTGTATTTTCTCTAAAATACATTTAGAACAGCCTTCTTAACCTATTTTACAAACTAAGAATAAGTTAAAGAGGATACTTTCCTCATCATAACAAGCTGTACTTCAAGCTTGTAGTCATAAAACTGACTGAGATATACTCAAAACCTTTAACTTTTCTATATTCCTTTTCCTCTTTTTTTTTCCCTTTTTTCTTTTTTAACTCTGCTACCAAAACCCCTTTAGGCGTTTTTTATGTAACATAAAACTGTGCTACCCACATCTTTAATAACCTGAAACTTATTGGTTCTTAGTTAATTAAACAATTATTAATTAATTTTACACAAAACAAATATTTATTTTATTGTAACCTTTTAATTAATACAAAGCAACATTACCTAAACTATATAATTTGGCACATCCTGTGTAGCACGTGATTTGTGTAACACGTGACTTTGTATATCACGTGATCTAAATAGCACGTGACTTGTGTAACTTATACTTGCTTGGTTGGTATCACGTTACACGAAACAAATTATACCTCTTTGTGAAGCTCTCAACGATCCCTATCTTACTATTCTATTCATTAAATCTAATATTCCCTTGAATAATTCTAAATATATATATATAACTCCACCTCGTTATATTCAAAATGCCTACACCTGTAAGCATCAGCCCAGATACTATCGATCTTGATGCATTTTATGCACAATATCCTAGTAGATTTGGCATCTTTGTCTATGAAGATAACCCTGCTATAGCTAAACCTACTCCCCAATACTAAACCAACCCGATGCCTTTCAACTGTTTTATGCGACCCCAACTTCAAAGTTACTCATTTTATCCATGCCCCTACTACATCCACTATTCAAACTTGTTTCTGCAGTAAATTCCATACCCACTTTATTACAAAAGATACTAATAACAAATATACAATTAATGAACACCTCGTCTCAACTTCTTCTGAAAAACAAACCAAAAAACTCGTTACTAGACTTTCCAAAACTACAGATACTATTCCTTCCTCACCAATTAAAGAACATACCCCTTGCACACATGAATGCCACAAATGTAAAGAACCTGTTCAATGTACAAAATCAATTAAAGAAAATCGCTATTTCTTTAACAACAACGCTATATTTTATTCAAACAACGTTTATCACAAAAAATGTTTATCTGATCTTTCACAAACTATTCAACCTCTCATTACAATAAAAGATAATCAGTCTACTACCTCTAAATCTGCTGAACAACAACATCAACAAACTTTATAGCAACAACCAAACCAACAAAAAACTCAACAACAACCTCAACAATAAGCTCAGCAACAACACCTTCAACAACAGCAAACTCAACAAAACCAACAATCAACTACAGTACCTACAATAATGGAAATCGATACTGACACTTCTAAATCTTCAAATAAACCCAGCTCTCAATCTACAGATCGCCCTTTTACAAACAGTCCAAAAAATATCGATCTACCAACAACACCACAATACCAACAAGTTGTAGACAATTTAGCATCCTATCCCGAATCTACCCAATCTTCTTATGCATCTACTTTACAATCCAATAATAACACCTCTACTTCTAATCAACCTAAAGTACATCCCAAACTTAATCCTACATTTGACTGGACCGCTAACTTTCCAATTTCTGAGGAAATGCAATCCAACAACAAGTTACAAACATCTTTCTCCTTCCAATTATTCGAATTTCTAAAAATCCATCTGTATAATTTCTATCCTGGAAGTACAATTAAACCTGAGACTAAAAATAATAAGCCTCTCAAAGCAAGCTTTCATTACATTATTCGCCTTATGGCAGGTAACCGACCAGACTTTTTAACAAACTATATTCGTCAAACTAACCCCAATATCAATAAAGAAGCTATTATTCTATTCAATATCCTTGAAACCACTTTTAAAAAAATCCTTCACAAATTCACAACTATTCTCTTTACACAATTTAACTATGCAGAGATCTTTGCATCTTCTATTACTATCCCT
>QKWP01000203.1:202184-239236 GCA_003550325.1 Gigaspora rosea | reverse complement strand
AAAAAAAAAAAAAAAAAAAAAAAAAAAAAAAGATCCTCTCGCAATTCTGTATTAATTTTAACCCTAGCTCTAATAATCTTAACCCTAACCCTAACTTAATTATACTTTACTTTTTTAATGACCTTATTGCGCATGACAGTTACAGGGGGTAACAAATGCATTTTTTCTATATTAAATATACTATTTAAATGTACCTTAGTTTTAATTGCTTTTAAACTACTGTATATAAACTTTTTTTATATTAACTTGGATTTTTTTATTATAATAGTAGATAAGTTTAGACTTTCGTATTGCGACAATTATATGTTCATAATGTATTAGACAATCATGTAATGGTGTTGATCCTTTGTTCAATCACCACTAGTTTATTTATTTTTATTTATTCTTTATTAGTTATTATTTATTTATTTATTTATTTGTGTCACTATCCGATAAACTGTTTATTTTGTCACAATGCATATCGGCATTATTTATTGTTCATTATGCATAGATCATATGCATAACATCGTTATTGGTATTTGAATGCATTGTACATAGTTTAGGATAGGAGAATCTACAATTATAAAAAGAACTTAAAAATCCTTCTGTATTATTAAGTTAACGATCCACTATTATGTCTTCTATCTAATAAAAAGCCATTTTCGCCTTGAATTTCTTCTAACAAAGACCTAATTTATCTATATAATCGAACATTTTGATTATATTTGGTGACAACAACAGAACCAGGTCACTTACTTGAAGAAATTCTTCTCGAAGACGGCTACGTCCTACAAAATAAAAGACATAATCTATAGTTTCTTCGTCGAACTATGTCCTGATTTATACCTCATATATTTTTTTTTCGAAGTCATGTTTCCATAATAGTTAGAAAATGGTTCATTATGATATATGTTGTTAATGCTCCTATAATTAAACCGAAATATTAATACTGAAGCCCAAAACAGAAGTAAAATCTAAAACCAATTACCCTGTTCTATATATTTTATTTGATTAAATGTTGCCCTGAATATAAAATGAAAGAATGAATGAAGAAATAAAATATGTACCAGAAATGTATAAAGAAAAAGAATATAAAAAAAAAACTTATATTTAGTCTGAGAAAGTCCTTAGACCCTATGTTTTAGTTTGAACCTTAAGTTTACAAACATCCTGATGAAAATCCAGATTACCTGCTGCCTTATTGTCTTTGACATACCGCGCTAAAAGAAAAAGTTATTAAATTAATCAAGTAAAAAAAAAATTTTTACAAGTGAATTTATACTTATTTTCTTGGAAGCCCTTGCCCACCCAAAGAATCAAATCTAGGATAAAGACTGAAATGAAAACAAAAAAATCCTCTGTCTCAAGTTTCAAAATTTTGGTAAATAGGATCTAAGAAGAAGAGAAATGTTCATAAGAACCCAAAAAAAAAGAGAATATCAACTAGAGTTTCACCTGGCTCTATCTGAGAATCTGAAAGTCCTAAAGATGTCTCTTGTCTTCCAAATTCGGAACAGTATAAGTAAAAACTCTTGTGGTATAAAGATACTAAAAAGCAACGAAATCAAGTGCATTGAAAAGTGAAACTTTTAGAAAAGCCCTTATACACTATGTTCTAAATGCCTGAATTTTTACACAACTATGTTGTACTTTCAAGTGACTTCGAACTTGCAGAGCATTGTAAACCAAGTTTCAAAAAGAATAATATTTATTTGAGCCAAATATAATGAAAGAACTCCAAGTCAGACCAAGAAGGATGAAAAAAAGGAGCTAGCGAAAAAGAAATTAAAAACTGAATTAAGTTAGTACAGATCAAGTAGGACCCCGAGCAATCTATGAACAGCTAACTATTTTAAAAAATCTTAATATATTACTAAAAATAGAAAAGATCTACAAAAAAATAGTCAAAAATAAGCATTAATATTACTAAATATAGAAAAGATCTACAAAAAAATAGTCAAAAATAAGCAAAAGCAAATAGTGACCTATCTATGTATAGCTCGGGGTTCTGATCAAGTTGAGACAAATTATCAATAAATGATAATCTGACAAACACATGGGTGACATCAAAGTCAGAACGAGACAAGCGAAATACTACTAATAGCCCTACTAGACGAATTCAAAAATTGACTTGATTTTCATGAAGCTACAAAAAAATTTAATAAACCTAAGAAAAAGAATAAATAAATAAATAAATTATAATAGTCAATAATGCGAAGAAATAAGAAACTTATCTTGTATACTGCACTCCAAATTTCGAATGTGAGATTTAAAAGAGAAAAAATTGTAGACAGTTATATTTTTTATTTTTTTATTTTAGTTTTTTTAAGTTAGTTTTTTTTTGAAGATTCTGTGTGAATAGCTTGAGTGAATTGAATTAAGTTTGGTTTTTTTTAGTTTTGGTTATGGGTAAGCCAAGGTACAAAACCCATATGTATTAGTTTTGTTCTGGTTATGGGTAATCCAAGGAATCTAAAACCCAGGATTTATTTTTTTTAGAAACTAGTTTTGAATTTTTTAATTACTGGTTAATTATGCTCAGAGGACCTCGCATTTTAAAGAAGGGAGAAGTGTAATATAGTAGATAAGTTTAGACTTTCGTATCGTGATAGTTACATGTTTACAATGTATTAGATGATTATGTAATAGTGTCAACCTTCGTTCAATTACTACTAGTTTATTTTATTTTTATTTATTCTTTATTAGTTATTTATTATTTATTTTTTATTTATTTGTGTCGCTACCTCGATAAACTGTTTATTTTGATGTAATGCATATTGGCATTATGTATCGTTCATTATGTATAAATTTTATGCATAATGTATTTGAATGCATTGTAAATAGTTTTAGGATAGAAGAAACTACAATTATAAAAAGAACCTAAAAATCCTTTTGTATCATCAAGTTAATAATCGACTATCATGTCTTCTATCTAATAAAAAGCCATCTTCATTTTGAATTTCTTCTAACAAAGACCTAATCTATCTATATAATCAAACATTTTAATTACAATAGTATATAATTTATTAATTTTATAAATTTATATTTTCTAAATGCATATTTATATCTGATTTCTAAATTATGCATTTAAAGAGGTAATTCTATAAATGCATACCCTCTTTAAGTGCATAGTTATGTCTGGTCCCAAGAGTATGCACTTAGGGGTGCAACTGTATTTGGATAATATTTTATTTAATTTTTCAAAAAAATTAATTGAAAATAAGCTACTTAACAATTTTTTGTATAACTTTTTGACCAAAAAGGTAGCCTATTTTTATATAGTAGCAATCAATAATAATTGTATTATTTGCACTTTGCTTATTAACATTAACTCTTCTTTTTGAGTTATTCTTGGAATTGTTGCTGCTTTGGAGTTTAGTGTATCCTTGTATGCAGTTTTTTTTATTGTTTGTCATTGTATTTTTGGTTAAAGTTAGGTAAATGCTAATAATGCTCTTTTTTTATATTAGGTAAGGGTTGGTTAGTAATAAGTATATATTTAAGTATATATATATATTTTATAATATTGCCTGAATCATCAATAGTGAAATTTTGGCGAAAATAAAATCTGTGCTCGGTTTATGATTATGTGATGAAAATCATGTAAAGTTCATTGAACTTACACATATGACAATCTGTGTAATATACGTTGAGACTTTATATTAATTATTAGTTTATCATTATCATAAAATTTACAGAGTAAATTTCCAAATAGCATAATTCTCAGATAATGCACTTTTGACAAAAAGTCCTGAGCACACTAAGCCATAAAGTTAGTACCTTGTGAAAGAGGAATTTAAGATTTTTCATGCTTGTGTATGAACGTACCTAGAACACTATAATAGTTTATTAATTAGGGGAGTAACAAAAATCAGGTGATTTTTTAGGGAGGGAGGGGGTAAAAAAAGTTGAAATTATATATAAGAACCTGACTATTTATATATTAAGAAAGAAGAAGGGGGGTAGGCCTCTGATAAAAAATAGTCAGGTGATTAATGACACTGCCCTTATCATAATAATTTTAAATCTTAGATCATGAATTTTATCACATAAATATGATATAGAGATCAGAAACTATATAAAATAAACTGTAAGCTACCCAACTGAGTTTGGCTAATTTCCAGAAAATCTATTAATATCATTTAATAAGTTAATAATTTTGGCTATTTCCAATTTTGGCTCCTGCCACTTGGCTGGTGCTGTGAATTGCTACTTTAATATTCAATAAAAGGATCACCAAAAAAATATTTATTAAAGCGGAAAAAGATCTGAAATCTAGATAGCTAGAAATATTAACATATTAATATTAATTCTTAAAGTTACTCTGCTCTATAAATTACAACCTTATGGCTTAATGACGGTACAGCATTTAGAAGAAACTTGTATTGCCATATTGTAATATTGCAATGTGGCAATACTAAATTTTATGAATCGATCTTATTATCACTAGTACGATAATAGTGTAAAGGTATAATGAATAAAGAGTTTGTCTATAAAATGGAACATTTGCCTTAATAAAAATCTAAATATTCATAAAAAATTTAACTGTCAATTGAAAAAAATAATGTGCATTATTTATTCTGTATTTCTTAATAATAGTAAAGATTATAATACAGTATGCACTTATAAGAATATAGAGATAAATATATTATCTTTGAAATTATTACCAAGCCATAATTATACTTTTACTAATGGATTCGCATTCAATATTCCTTCTTGAACTATACAATCTAATCTATTAAAAGAAATCCCTTCGATTATATTTATAAAAATCAACATCTATATTTCCACTCGTCCACTCTTATTCATAGGTCTGATATCAGTGTTATATTAGTCACAATTTACACTTTCATCTCTAACACTATTGTATATTTATTCGTTATTGCTATTAATTGTATATAATCTGTAAACTTATTAATATATAAATAAATTAAAATAAGCAACATATGTACAATTATAATAATTTATCTTACTTCTTTTAACATGAATTAAATTTCAATTATCATCTTATAAGATCCTATAAAATGATGTAGAGTTCACGAATTGATGTTGATTAGCAAAAAAAGGCAATGGATTTACACAATTAAATCATAATTACTACATTTTTTTGAAACATTACACAATATCATACTATACTTAACTCAGGGTGGCAATCAATTAATCGACAATCATTTCACCGACATAACATTTCACCGACAATTATTCACTGACACATTCATTTTACCGACAGTTTATTTTACCAAAGCTCATTTCACCGACAAAGCAATTCTGGTCATTGTCGTTAGGGTCAGAGTAGAATTAGGTAGAATTAGGGCTAAAGTTAGAGTGCTTTTTGAAAAAAAACTTGTCAGTGAAATGAATTTCAGTGAAACAAACTGTCAGTAAAATGAACTTGTCAGTGAGTATTTGTCAGCAGAATGTTATATCGGTAAAGTGATTGTTGGCGAAATAATACGAACCCCTTAACCCATAATTACATCATAAACATTTTTTATCAGTATTTAAAAAAAAACCCCATTCATTAGTAACGCCCTTCTTACACACAACAAATATTAAAACGGAACTTAGTTTGAGAGGTCTTTTCCTATAAAATTTTCTTGTAAAAAAATGAAGTTAGACTTAATATTAAATACGAACAAAACAAATATATCCAATATTGAAACACCATATAATCTTAATATTACACAAGAATGTCTTAATATTTTGCAAAATGCTTTATCTCAAAAATACATTATTTGAAGCGGTTCAGCCTCATAATTTTTTGGGTGCGCATACTGAACCATTTAAGGCAAAGTTTCGTGTAAATATTTGTACAGTTGATGATGCCAATACTTGGCTTGATGAGTTTATGAATTTGTACAAAGTAACCATGCGAGAATCTCAAGGACGAATTATTAAGTGTATACGTCTTCTTCTTTCTAAATGCTTCCATTGCATACATAGTCATATAGTAAAACTAAAACAAGGGAAAAAAATTAATGACTTAAATACTAAAACTGTGTGTGAAATAAAAGCAATTGGTATGCGTAAGCGAGATACAAATTGTCCAGCGACGCTCAATATACAATTACAAACCAAATTTGATACTTATCCATGTATCGTAAGTTTGTTATTTCACCATAATCACCCTCTTGCATCAAGCCATATTATGAGCCTTTGTCCCATATCTAGTAAAACAAAAGAAGCATTCTTTGAGCTTTTCCATATTGGGCATAGTCCTGCAACCGCATATCATACATACCTAGAGGAAATGCAGCTAAAGTATGAAAATGATAAGGAGGTTTTAGCAGGTAGAGCGATTTGTCCAAACAAACAAGCTATTTACTATCTTCATCAAATGTTTCTTGATAAGTCTGTTGGTGCGAAGAATGGAAAAGAGATGTTCAATCGTCTGACTGAAGAGGTTACAAAGTTTAATGACAACAAAAAAGAAAGTGCCTGGATGCAACCTTATATTGCTCCAACAGAGTCCGATCCTGGGCAACCGTTTATTTTAATTATTTTAACAAATTTAATGAAACGTTGCCATACTTTACAACAAGCCAGTGAACTAGTGTATATGGATACAACAGCCGGTCTTGATGCCCTTAACACACCATTAACTATTATCTCAACAAGCACACCAGTTGGTGGCCTACCCCTTGCTATAATACTCATGTCAGATGAGACGGCACAAACTTTTACAAAAGCTTTAGAAGTATTGAAGAATATAATACCATCAGAAGCATTTGGAGGGCGTGGAAATTGGGCCACAAATTATTATGTCTGATGATTGTGCCACGGAAAGAAAAGCATTAAACAATACTTGAAAAAATGCGACTTTGTTGTTATGAGTTTTTCATTTTCTGCAGGCTGCATGGAGGTAGTTATTGGACGCAAAACATGGCATTTATATGGTTGATTGTGTTACCCTTATTGAATGTTTAAAAAGGATTGTTTTTGCAAGGACTGGGATCATATTAGAAAAAGAATATATGGCACTTGTAACCAATGAGGCATACTTTAAATATCCACAATTTCAAAAGTATTTTGAAGTTGCATGGAATAGATGTAAAGAGTAGGCCATTGTATTTCATCAAAACTTACCAATCCGAAACAATAACACAAATAATTTTGCAGAAGCAGGGATTCGAATCATTAAGGATATTATTTTTTGGCGAATACAGGCATTTAATATAGTACAAATATTCCATTTATTATCCGCACAATGAATCTTTACTATACCTGTAAATTACTTTCTGTAGCACACAATAAACTGGATAGATTAATTTCACTCCGCTTTCGACTTTCAGGCTAGAAAATTGGATTAAGAAAAGATATTGAAGTAGTAAATTTTGATTCAATGATTTTTAAACATAGAAGCAGCAAAAATAAAGATATATGGTACCTTGTTGATATGCGGCTTGAGATTTGTGAATGTATTGTGCTTGA
This sequence comes from Gigaspora rosea, assembly GCA_003550325.1. Classification (NCBI taxonomy): domain Eukaryota; kingdom Fungi; phylum Glomeromycota; class Glomeromycetes; order Diversisporales; family Gigasporaceae; genus Gigaspora; species Gigaspora rosea. Next base: position 231,826 of record QKWP01000203.1, on the reverse strand, counting down.
TGAAGGTCTGTATAAAAGTTGAGCTCTTTGCATTTCTCACCCAACGCCAAATAAGCGTAATTATGTCGACTGCTTACTGATATCGTGGGTATCTGGTTCAGACCACAAATGTTATAATTGGTTGCAATTGAAGACTGATGCTTGCATGGAGCCCCTGTCGGGCTATATGATCAAGATTTCATACACACGACAGCAGAACCTATGAACAATAATTTGATTAATATCGGTTATGAAAATAGTTGCGATTATATGAATAATGAAAGTAAACTTCCTGAATCTATTTCTGTGCTCTTAAGCGATAGTGAAGATGATATCAGTAATTATGATATAAGTGAAAAAAACTGTGATACTGATTATCAGTTAGCTATAAATAAATTACGCTAGTTTAGTAATGATTTGGAAAATCTTCTCAAGGAAGATGACCCTGCATTAGAAAAAAGTGTGTGTAAATTTGTTGAGATTTACAAGAAGCGTCGTTCTATACAAGATACCCATGTCTGCCCGGCAGTAGTTTCTTTCTTTGAAACATGTGATTGGAATACAAGTTGAGTTAATAACAATGGTCATCAACATGGGGGGAAAAGGATTAAAGTTCAAGTTGCCGCAACCTCAAGACGTAAGAAAGGATTAACTCATGAGTTCAAGAAAATTCTACAAGGAAGACCAAAAAAGGACAAGGAAAATAATACATATGAAACTGAACAGCAAGAAGAACCAAGCCGTTTCATTATGCCTGCACGATCGAAAAGGCTAAATAAAAAATGTTCACATGACCTAAATCAAGCTTTGAAAGAAATCAAGCCGAATGGGTATTAAGTAATTGTTGGTTAAAAAATAATCTTTGAAAAAACTTAAGTGAAACATAGTTAACTATTTGCAATAACTAACTAATTGCTTCTTATGTAATGAATTTTAAAGTGACCGGGTATTAATTTTTTAATCACTTAAAGTTTGATGTTTTTTACTTCAAAAAAAAAATAAAGAACATAATAATATAGCAAATTGAAAGAATTAAACTTAGCTGTATATATTTGTTGAAAATGTGAAAGCTATTACAAATTTAACAAATAGCTCTAATTATATAAAGTCTAAATTTCATTAATCTGTGAAAATCTTGTTGATATAAGAAACAATTAATTAATTTCTATTAACTATTACGCCTTCCAGCGTCCCGGGTTTTAAAAAAAAAATTTCTATTAACTGCTATTTTAACTAAATTATTAACCTACAAATTTAAATATATAATATATAGTGTTATAGAACAGGTTTTAGATTAGTTTCTTGAATGTATTTTCTTATATTAATTTACTTATATTTTATTATATTATTTTATTGTATTATTATTTTATATTACATTATTATTATTTTATATTATTAACTATATATGGCTTAGTTAGAAGTACGGGTAACATGGTTAACCATTTCTACCATTTCTACCATTTTTATCATTTCTACCATTTCTACCATTTCTACCATTTCTACCATTTCTGCCATTTCGTACTATTGTAACTTATAGCTGTAAAAAAGATATATAAACCCTAGAATTCTCACCTTCTGCACATTAGACTCAGATTCTCCTCTTCCTCCCTCTAACACTTAAAATAGTTATATCTCTTGCATATTATTATCTAAATAAATAAAATATATCTTTGATCAATAAATATACTCTTGTCATTTAATGAATATATACTGAACCGCTCTAATGAAGTAATATTCTACTTACATACCGCTTCATATCTTCTCTGACCCTTACAAGATCCCTGTCGCTGTGTGCTGTGTTGCAAGTACTATATTGAAGGCTATAGTCGCTTGTAACATTTTGGTGCCTTCTGGCGGAAACATTTAAAAACAGCCGGAACACTAGAACCTCTCTTCTCTCTTCTCTGCAAGGATATTTCTTTGGTTACCTCTCCTCTTAGAATTAAGTATTTTTTTTGGTTTACCTATCTAATTGAAAGAGATTCGTTCAGAATTGCATACTAGAAGCCTCTTGCATTTGTTGCACCGGTATTTTCCTGTCGAATTGAAAGAGATTCGTTCAGAAGGGCATACTTGAAGCCTCTGCTTTTGTAGCACTTGTTTGATTTGAATTAGTAATTTTAGAATCAGTTTTGCATTTTATTTTCACCTCTAACAATTTATAATAGAAACCTCCAACCTGTTTAACTTAAATTTGGAACTGTAAAGTCTACTAACTATTTTCTTAGACCTCTATATGAATAGAGCTTATCAAATCCATTTAGAACAAATTGAAGCACACAACGCTAGTCATCCTACTACTCTTGCTGTAGAAGTTTAACAAATTGTTAACCCTGACCTATCTTGTACAGTTTGCTATCCTCCTGTCCTCTATTTACGAGCTTTTCACACTTTTTGGAATCGATACCAACAATATATCTTGCCACTAGCTATACTCAACAAACTATTGCCGCTTTTCATATTCTCAAAGAATATAACAATTATAACGCTGCTGGAGCTGCTGCTAGAGATATTGTTTTTACTGTCGCTATAATAATCCCAACCTTAACCCTACTGAAGTTATTGCTGCTCTCCTTCGAGGATATACTCGGCATACTTTACGACCTATTTTACCTCTCAATTTTGAAGGAAACGCTTTTGATCTATATATCGAAGGCCCTACCCTAGCCACTCCTATTCAACTCGCACGAATAACTAATACCTTTAATAACCCCTCACCAGTACTAGGCCCCAAGGACAACGACAATAATATTTTTATATTTAATTCTACTCCTGCCCACAATCTATATATAACCTATTCCCCGAAGAATTAGACGACCCAGTTGAACCCTCCCATTCTCCTACTTTAGCCCCCTATGACGAAAATACTACTCATATTCAATTTCCTCCTCCACTTCAACTACTTCAATTACCTACTTCCCCTATTGGTGAAATCCCTTTAAATAACCCACTTCCACGCACAACTACTCCTCCTCCAACTTGAGTTGCTCGACTATTTCAAAATCTTAATCATTATACCTATTTTTAATGCACACCTCAACCTGCAACTACTCCTCGACCACTCATAGTTAATGAATTCTATTCTGAAAACCAATTTGCACCTAATACTTCACCTTTACAGACTCCTCCTCTTCAACGCCAACACCAAACACTTGAACCCCAACCAGAGTTTGTCAAACTTCAATTTATTGGGGCTTACCCAGACCAAGGAATTATAGAACAAGTACTTCCTGAAGAAGAAATAAATTTAAAAAGAGAAAATTTTGAAGAAATAAACCTAGTTGGAATATTAGAAGAATTAGAAGGGATACAAGAAGAAATAAATTATCAAGCTCAAGAACCAGAAGAAGAAGTACACTCTGAACCTGAATCAGAAGCAACTATAGAAAAACCAGAACCTGAAAGAAACATGGCTGACGAAGCTTTAACTGCTACTGCTGAAGCAATAACTACTCTTGCCAATGCTCTTGAACGAGGTGGTGAAAAATCACTTCGTAAAATTGCCTTTTATCGAGGTGACAGAACCCAGAACCCCGTAATATGGCTAGAAGAATTTGAAAGAGCTGCCAAGGCTAACCACTGGAGCCCTGCTCGACAATTAGAACTTGCCTGTGCTTATATGAAGGATAATGCTCAAGAATGGCTTGCAAGTCTTGAACATGCCCCTACTCATTTTTGGCATCGTCAATATGACTGAGAAGTTGATGACATACATGTCTATAGTTTCTCCCATCTCTTTAGAGAAAAGTATAGTACCACTAAACAAAAAGCTACCTGGCAAAACCAATTATTTGAAATTAAACAAGGCGCAGATACAGTTGATACCTATATTAGCTGCTTTAAACACCTCAAAGGACAAGTGGATCCTATTGGTGCTTTCCCTGAACCCGTCATGATCCAATTCTTTATTCAGGAACTACGACCTGAATATGCTATGAATGTCCAAGCTGCTGAACCTGCTGAATTGGATGATGCTATTACTGAAGCCAAAAAATGAGAAACTGGCCGAATAATGGCCTCTGCACATAACACTAATAATGCCAACCAAGCCATTGAACGTCTTACCAAACAAATTGCCAAGCTTAGCATAAATCTTGCTGAGAAACAAGCTGCTCCTCCTACTCCTACTCCTGCCTACTATACTGACCAAAGTAAGGACCAACCTCAATCTAGCACTGGAAATGCCACCTGCTATTATTGTGGTCAAAAAGGACATTTTATTAGAAATTGTCATACTCGGTACCAGGATAATAAAAAGGATTACCAAGGATACCAATCTCGAGGCAGAAGCAGTAACTACTCCTCCAGAAATAATCGATCCTATGACAGATCCAGATCCAGAAACAGAAGCCAATCCAGGAATAGAAATTATAACCGCTCTGGGTATAACCGATCCAGGAGCTGAAGTCAATCACGTGATAGGTATAGAGATAGTAGGAACTATCGCTTCTCAAACCGATCCAGGTCCAGAAACTGCTCATCTACACCCTATCCTCGTGATGTCTATACTCTTGATACTGCTAATGATTACACCTATGAACAATTTGAAGCCTTCTTGGCTAATGAAACTATTAGAATTGCTCTCTCTAACCTTTTGATTGAAGAATCCAATACTCCTCAGATCTAGACACCCACCTATACTACTCCTGTTAAGTGTAATATCAAACTTAATGGAAAGCCCTATCATGCTGTAATTGGCAGTGGTGCTGCTGTTAATATGATTTCTAACCAAGTTGTAAGAGAACTTGGATTGAAAATAGAAGCACCTTCCTCAAGCCTAATTGTCTTAGCCACTGGACCCTTTGTTCGACCCTTAGGTATAATCAAAAACCTACCCATTGAAATTGAAGGAACACCATCCCTATGGATGTTGAAGTAATGAATGCTACCTCTTACTCATTACTCCTAGGTAATGACTGGTCACAGAAAGTAGATGCCAGTTATAGTTAGAAAAACAAAGCTTATACCATCAGGTGGAATAAAAAGAAAATTCACGTACCTACCACCTATGAACATGATCAATCTCTACCTGCTCAACCTACTATCACTAATGAAAAGGAATTAGAAAAATTTGAACAAGAATACCTCCGTCCAAAAAAAGCCTATGTAGTAGAAATCGAACCTGATAATTGGACAACAGTTACTCATAGATCCAGACCCAGCGCCTCTTTTACTAAACAGAAATGTGGATGCTGCTACTCCTATAACCACCTTTATGCAGACTGCCCTAACAATGAATATTATCGTTGTCACCATTATGGACACCTTGCTGCATACTGTTCTAAACAAGCCCCCAAAAGAAATATTTGCAAAACCTGTTCCCAACCTGGCCACCTGTACAAGGACTGCCCTGATAACCTATGTTATCAATGTAAAGAATATGGACACATTGGTGCCAACTGTTCCAAATGACCCAGATTTTAGAAAACCAACAATATCAATGTGGTTGTCAACCTCAGGAAGTAAATGCCAATCGGCTACCCTATTTTTCTCCTTTTAGAGTTAACCATTGCTATAAATGCAAAGTATCCAAAAGACCAGAAGAAATCAGGCCTTTTGAGCAGACCTTTATTTGCAAAGGATGTTGGATTGACTTCCACCGAGACCTGGATCCAGAAGACCCACGAAGTATAGAGTTCTTTACTAATGGTAAAGGCCGAGGAACCCTAACGGAATATAAGCTCTGTAAAGAGCAAAGCATTAGATCCAAGATGATTAAACTAGACTCTATCCAAGAGGATACTCAGTTCTGCAACCTTGAATGCTTGTATGCATATAAAGCTGCCAAGGATGTAGAATAGAATCCCAACTACAACCTATGGACTCGAGTACGCCACTATACCGAAACCACCAGAAATGCTGGACATGCATATGACCTCAACCAAAGTCGAATTTATCAACTCGCCCAGATACAGATCGGAGAAAGTAATGAAGACCTCGCTCATGCTCTTGAACCCCAAATAGCTGATCTCTCCAACCAGGACTACACCTATAATGAAGTCAATGTTATCATGAGAGCCTCCCAGGTACAATTGAATAGACTGAAGAAGAAACTCTACAAAGAATTTTAGAAGAATCTTTTGACACTAGTCACCCAGACTTTGATCAAAGGAAAACTTACAAAGAAATTTTCAAGGAACTGTTGGACTCTGTAAGGAATGTATTATGGCCAAGAAGAACACTGAGTTAGAACAATTTGACTCCTATTGTGAGGAATGTTATGAAGCACTTCACCCTTCTCCAGACCCAGAAGTTCTGTCTCCTCCAACCTCTCCAACACCAGAATCACCTGTTGTTGCACCTATCAAAACTGCATCAGCAATTTTAGAACCCACTGACCTAGTCTCTCTCCTTCAGGAACAGATTAGGCAACAGGCCCAAATTATTGCTCTGTTGCAGGAACAGGCTAAAACCTTTGAACACTAGGACCAGACTATAAAGAAACTACAAGCTCGAGTTAGTTACTTTGAAACCTTCCATCATCGACTAAGGGATTTGTATAATGAATTCTCTTCCTCTGCTGCTCCTGTATCCAATTTTAATAATAGTAATGCTTAAAATTTTTGAGTCATCCTGAGCAAGATCAAAAACTACTCGAAGATACAGACAATTCTAGACCCAGAATTATTCGAGAAATTTACACTGTGACTCAGGAAATTAAACCAAAAGTAGAACCCTTAACTACTCACCAAGGAGCCCAATTTCGACAACTGCTTCTTGAATTTGCTGACCTTTTTGCAAAAGATATGACCCAACTAGGTAGAACTGACCTAGTGACCCATAGGATCTTTACTGACAACGTACCTCCTGTCAGCTCTCAACCTTACATGGTGCCTCTTACTGAACAAACCTTTATTAATAAAGAGGTACAACGAATGTGGATAACAAGTTAATAAAAGAGTCCTCAAGCCCTTGGGCCTCTCCTGTTGTATTGGTAACAAAGAAAAATGGAAAGAAAAGATTTTGTGTAGATTATAGAAAACTCAATGCTATTACCAAAAAGCATCAATATCCACTACCTCGAATAGATGAAATGCTTGACTCACTTGCTGGAGCTACCTATTTCTCCACCCTTGATCTTATGAGTGGATACTGGCAAGTAAAAGTACACCCAGAAGATAGAGAGGAAACTGCTTTTATCACTAGATATGGAACCTACGAGTTCAATATCATGTCCTTTGGACTATGTAATGCCCCTGCTACCTTTCAACACCTTATGAACAAAGTTTATAGAGGCATAGCTTACAAATATGTAGTAGTATACCTGGATGATACTAATGTCTTCTCACGAACATTTGATGATCATATTAAACATCTAAGAGAAGTATTCACCAGGATACGTGAAGCAGGATTGAAGTTAAATATTGAAAAATGTAATTTTTGGATGAAACGCCTACCTTTCTTAGGACACATAATAGAATAAAAAGGAATCTCTTCAGACCCAGACAAGATAATTGCTGTTCAGAAAATTCAACATCCCAAAAGTGTTACCCAGCTACGCTCATTCCTAGGCCTTGCTGGATATTACTGATGGTTTATAAAACACTTCTCTTCTATTGCCTATCCCTCAACCAACTGCTATATAAGGACAATACTTATGAATGAAATGACCAATGTCAAAAAGCCTTTGATGAACTTAAGCACAGACTTACCACTGCCCCTATTCTTATATACCCAGACTACAAAAGAGAATTTATTCTAGCTACTGATGCTTCCTACACCGGATTTGGAGCCACCCTAAGTCAAATATCGGATGATAAAAAGGAACATCCTATCGCTTATGCTAGTAAGAGTTTAAAAAGAGAAGAAATAAACTATGAAGCAACTGAATTAGAATGTGCTACCATAGTATGGGCAATTGAACATTTTCACAAATATTTTGGTACAAGTCACTTCACACTGGTTACCGACCACTCCGCTCTCAAATGATTAAAGTCTTCCCAACCAAAAGGACATTTAGGACGATGGATAATGAAACTCCAACCTTACCACTTTACTATCATACATAAACCTGGAAGAATCCATTCAAATGTTGATGCTCTTTCTTGATTACCGACCCACACACTCCTCTACTACAGCTGTTACATGAACTTGGACCAATACCAAAATTTAGTAGAATATCTAGAAACAGACACACTTCCTTCTAATGTAACGGACAATGAAAAACGGACAATTTTTAATCAATCTAGGCATTATAAAGTAAAGGACAAATTATTATATAAAAAGAATCAAAAAGACCCAGACAAACCTATTAGGGTAATCAAATGGAATGAAGTTGAACCCATCCTGTATATGATGCATAGTTATCCTACTGCTGAACATTTAGGAACTGATGCTATGTATTATAAAATATCTGAACAATACTATTGGGACCAAATGTACAAAGATGTTCAAAATTATGTTCGCTCATGTGAAGTCTGCCAAAAACAAGGCAAAAGCAAAAGAAAAGAACCTCTCCACCCTATCCAAGTTAAAAGAGCCTTTGAAAGAATAGACATAAATCTAGTAGGACCTCTACCCATAACTGCTCGCAACAATCATTATATTATTGTTGCAACTGACTATCTTACTCGCTGGCCTGAAGCTAAAATGTACCAGATGCAGGTGCAGAAACCCTAGCAAAATTCATTTTTGAAGAAATTGTTTGCAGACATGGAGTCCCCAAGATTATTCTTTCTGATAATGGAAAGAATTTCACTAGTGAAGTTGTTAGAATATTGTGTGAAAAGTTTTTGATAAAACACATATTCTCCTCACCTTACCATCCCCAGACCAATGGAATGGTTGAAAGATTGAATAGAACACTTTGTAATTCTCTTGCAAAAGTTACAGAAAATATTGAAGATTGGGACCTGAACATATCTGCTGTACTGTTGGCATATAGAACCAAAAGACATACAACCACTGGATATACCCCTTTCCACTTAGTATATGGTAGACAAGCTATCCTACCCATTGAAACTATTATCCCCATAGACCCAGCTGACTCAGATGAAGAAATATCATTAGAAAACAGTATATTACAAAGAGCCTTTGAATTAATAGAAGAATTACCATACCAACATAATGCTGCCAGAGAGAATACAATTAAATCCCAAAAGAAACAGAAAGTTAGATTTGACTCAAGAATACAAAAAGAAGAATTTGAAATTGGTGACAAAGTTTGGGTACAAAGAAAAGACATAGAAGCCTCTCGCTCTGCAAAATTTAAAGAGAAAAGAATAGGACCATTTATTGTTAAGGAAAAATTAAATAATGGTACCTATAAACTGTGTACAATAGATGGAAAAACATTAAAGCAGTACTACAATAGTAATCGTCTTGTTAAGTACTATGAGAAACAAGATTGGCAACCTATGATTGTCATTTAGAATTTCCGGAGAGAAATTCTTAAAACTGATGGAAACACAGCCTTAACCCTTAATTTATAGTGTACAACAAACAATTTTTTTTTAGAATCAGTCACCCTATTTTATTTAAAAATTAGAAATAATAATAAATATATAGAAATCGAATTTTTATATTTGTGGAACGTTTGCTACTAAGTAAAGTCGATCAATATTGCTCCTTCAAGCTAAAATTTTGACTGTATACCCATCTGAAGATTCCGCATCTTTTCTATTAAGCTTATCTTAGTACGAAAATGCCTCTAGAACGCGCAAATTGACTTGACGGCATTTTTGATTTACAAGAAGATTTTTGGTCACGTGATCTACGTTACGAATTTTTGATCATATGATAGCCATTACGAACATAATAGACATTGCAAAACAATTATCTAGTCTTATTTTTATTTACCATGTACAACAATATTTTTATTATTAGATTAGCCACCCTTACTCCAATATTACAATTGCTAAAAATATTTCTCCTTTTCCTTTTTCTCTCAAAGAACAAAACTTTAATTTTCTTTATGGAAACTTTAACACTCCAACCCCAAACCTTATTTACCCTTGCTGAATTTATTAAGCATTGGAATTTAGACCCCTTATCACAAAATCATAGTTTGGGAATTACTCTGAACAATGTTATTATAACTAATGGAAATGAAATTTTGTTCTCGCTACAATTTTCTACAGAAAATGAAACCCAGATCCAGAATGATCCTTTACCTGAACCAAATCTTGAGGACCATACTTACTCCACTGAACCTACTCAAGAAAACTTAGAATTAGAACCAGAAGATAATCCTATTGACCCTCTATCAGAAACCGGCGAAGAAAACATAGTAATCCCTCCTGAACCAGAAAATAATAATCAAAAAGAACCAGAAAAGACTACCCTAAATAAACTAATTGACAACTTAACAGAAACCAGAAATCGAACCTACATTAGAAGAGATCCTTTAATTGGAAATACTGTCACAGAGAAGTTGCAAGACATACTTACTTGACTCAGAATAGAAAGCCATGGAAAACACCGAGAACCCCAAATTAAAATCCTTAAAGCCTGTTATTATCTCGAATAACTAAAGATAAATAACAAAACCAAGAAGAAGACCCAAAAGTTATAGAACACTCTAAAAGAAAGCTTAGGATCTTGACGAGCTTCACGAGTATGGAAATGTGCTAATCGAATTTTCCAACTACTCCAAATTTGTGGATTGACTATCCTCTACTCTACTACGGACATAACTTATACTAACTTGGAAGAGTTAAGTGAAAAAAAGTTCTCTACACTCTTGGATGAAGTTAGAATTCGCAGTGCTCATTTTTAAAGGAAACGGAAATGTTATAGAACGGGTTTTAGATTAGTTTCTTGAATGTATTTTCTTATATTAATTTACTTATATTTTATTATATTATTTTATTGTATTATTATTTTATATTATATTATTATTATTTTATATTATTAACTATATATGGCTTAGTTAGAAGTACGAGTAACATGGTTAACCATTTCTACCATTTCTACTATTTCTACTATTTCTGCCATTTTGTACCATTGTAACTTATAGCTATAAAAAAGATATATAAACCCTAGATTTCTCCCCTTCTGCACATTAGACTCAGATTCTCCTCTTCCTCCCTCTAACGCTTAAAATAGTTATATCTCTTGCATATTATTATCTAAATAAATAAAATATATCTTTGACCAATAAATATACTCTTGTCATTTAATGAATATATACTGAACCGCTCTAGTGAAGTAATATTCCACTTCCACACTGCTTCATATCTTCTCTGACCCTTACAAGATCCCTGTCGCTGTGTGCTGTGTTGCAAGTACTATATTGAAGGCTATAGTCGCTTGTAACAATAGTTAAATTTAACAGTATATGATATATTTTAAATTTAGTATACGACAAAAGCTTACTCGCATATTTAATATATTTGCACTGTAATATCTTACACTATCAAACGTCAAGAAGCGGGAAAAAGATAATATGCTATTTCAAAAAGCTTCATGTAATCGATAATCTTAAAAAGGGGATCCTGATTTACTGATATGCATATACGTGCATAAATATGCATAAGTTCAATGAACTTCACATGATTTTCATCGCGTGCATCTATGTGCCCACCGCTAAATTTGGACTTTTACACTGATCGTTGCCTAATTAGGCAAATAACATAATGTTAAATCATTTTTGTCACATGTTACCATTATCGTTAATAAAGTATTACAATCAACTATAATAATTTGATATATTAGGGGGTTTCATAAATAAAATCAGAGAATCTTATTTTATTTTTCCGATTTATAATTTAACATAGTAAAAATGCTATTTAAAAAATCCTACTTATTTTCAAAACCCCTATTACAGATTTTTCGTCAATAATTATCTTATTATTTTAATATATTTATTAAAATTAATAAATTTTAAATGATGCAAACTTATCGAAAACCCAAGAAATTACCTAGAAATTTTTACAAGAGCTTTATTAAATATTAAAGAATAAAGGTACGCTTTAGAATTTTCTATTAATATATAAAATTTGAACATTCGTCTTATAAGTCATTTAAATTTAATTAAAGTGAAAAAAAATTAAACTTCAAGCATACAAGTCGAAATTTTAACTTAGAAATGATTTCTGCGAAGAGTTTTCAGCTAAAAAAAATTAGTGCAATGTCAAGGCGAATCTTTTAGAATTTGGTGCGTTCTTTATTAATTAAATAAAATAATATGATATTTTAATTGATTATTTTAATTACACCGATTAAAAATCTGATCATAGTAAAATTATTAATAGTTTTGATTTACTTTTGAATTACATATGTACAGTATTAGAAAATAGTCTTAGTAGCCAAATTGAGGATGATATTGAGGATTTGAAAAATAAAAATAAGATATCAAAAATTCAAGAACTAAAAGTCTAATTGAAAATAGTGTAGATATTAACAATTAGACGAAAATTTAGCTATATTTTACATTTATCTTTTAATACGTGAAATATATAGTTATTTTTTTAGACATGAACCAAATTAAAAAAATATTGGCATAAATATGTATATTGGTGTTATTTTTCAATTATTAATCGACACTAATTATTTGTGGATTAGAAAATTATGTAAGTGGTTTTAAAATCAATTTAAAATTATTAGCGTACGAGTCAACACTAAAAATTATTTAGGTAATTACCCAAATTTTGATTTTTTGCGATTCTCTAAAGGATAGACTTTCTTAAATGAATAGTTAGAATATTAAAGCACGAATTATCTTTATTTTTAATACGAATATTTTTTTGATACGATCCAAAATGTTAACAAGTTCTGGTATTTATTTTATTAATTAATAGCGGTGCACTTTATATATTTATTAACATTTTTATTTTATATTGTTATTTTATTTTAGATTAAATATTTTAATGAAATTGCAGGTTAATATAAATAATCGTTTTGATATAATTTTATAGTAAGGGAGACTATGTAAAGTAATAGGGTTTTTATAAGGTGAGTATTGTAAATTATTTTGTTACTAATAATAAATAAAAGTGAAGTTAAAATATTTTAAATTAACGTTTCTGTTTTTCGATATTATAATAAGGACTTTTACATTAGAAACTGGAATAGCGAAATCAGCATATAAAGAAACATCTGATTTTCTTTTTATCCCTGCCTCAACAATTGATTCCAGATCAACATTACTTATTTGATTCCGGCCTTCTTGATTGTATCGATCCCAAACTTTTTTAATCGCCTCCACCCAATCATTAAATGTAACATCACAAACCTCTTCCAGTTCTTCATCACGAGCCTCTTTCAGTTTTTTTGCTGACCTTTCAGAAGAAATTGATGCCAAATAATATCTTTGGTACACAGCAAAGATATGTTTGCATGCCATTCTACGAATTTTAAAGTCTATGCACGTGCATTCAAAATGTGCAGGTTTGATATTGTTATTTTGTTGCACATAATCCTTAATACTAACCTCATAATAATTGTCTGTTAATGATTTAACAGAAAAGTGCCAGCCACTGGGAAATATTAAGATTTCTAAATTCAAACCAGCAAGTTCACGTTGTTTCTGCTCTCTTTGTCTAGGTTTCATTCTTCCGATAATTAGTTGAACAGCCTTACATTTGAATTCAGCATCTTTTAAAGCATTTCTTAAAGTCCATATTAGGGTGTCAATTCGGTGGTTTTGTTTAGCTCCAAAATAGGTATATTTTAATTTTTTGTGCCAGGCCTCAATAAAATTAGTAGTGTTCATTTCTTGATGTTCGTACAAGCGGTATGCATCAACCCATTTTTCACAATTATTTCGATATTCTTTTCTAACATATTCTACCCATTTTGTTTCATTGAATTTAGACCATCGTGCTAAATATTTATCAAATTTGCTATTTACTTGGCTAATATTATTAATTCGCATTATGTCATTAAGCTCATCAAGAGCTGCTTTTTGTGCTACTTGTTTCTTTGATCATTTAAAAATATTACTGCCATCATCATTTTTTTTTTGCACTTTAAATTACCTACCATCACCACTATTTTTATTTTTATTTTTTTGCCAGGCATGTTTAACATGCCATTGACATAATAGGATCGTAGCTTCTGGATATACTGTATGGATTGCACCTTGTTGTGCATCATCACAATCAGTAAGGAAGGTATGAGGTTTCCATTCTTCATTTTGTTTTTTAATTGCTTCAAGCCAAAAAATTAATGTTTCTTTTGCCTTTTTTTCTGATATTAGATGAGCTACTGGTACGCCTTGGCCACCATCATTATCTCAAATGAGCAAGGTAAATATATTGGTTTTATGTAAAGTTGTTCCATGAGTGCCATCAATACAAACAGTTTGTGCACTCTTTAATGTTAACATTTGCCTTTGGAACTCTGTTTGGAAACTATACATGAATCCTAAAGACAAACCCCAATTTGGATTATTACAAGTATAAGATTTATCTGCTTTTGATTGAATAATCCATTCTTTAATAGATGTATTCTCACTATATCCTTCTTTTTGATTCTCTAAAAAAATTACTCCCTTCATCTCTTCATTAACTATATTATACACATCAATGTAAGAGATATATAAATCTCTTCGCTGTATTAATGGTAAAGATTCTAAGGTTTCAGAATCATGAATTTGATTGATATGCTGGTGAAACATTGATACAATTTAAGAAGGTTTCATTCCATCTCTTGCCCTTCCACGAATCTATTCTTTTGCCTTATCAGAAATATTAAAATATCATAGATCTTCAGTAGCACCCGGGTTATGCCCATTGGCAGTGTATAGTGAATAATACGAACATTATCACCTTCTTTATCATGACGTTTTAATACACATATATATGATTTGCAGCCTACCTTTTTTGATAGTTTTTGAATTGGGCGAGGATGACTGCGATTGGATGAGGGTTTTGTGGCTCGTTGCATTGTGCCAGCTGTTAACCTTGGTTTTCCATAACAGTAGCAAAAATATCTTTTATTCAACTTATACTCTGAGGTTATACAGTTGTCTCTATAAAGATAATGAGCTCCTGCTATATCTGGAAGAACATTTTTGATCCAATCTTTATATGTTTCAATTCAAGGTGAGTGTAAATTTTAATATATTCATTCAGATTTACACCCTGCAGTTCTGATTCATGCTCAAGCTCTTTCTGCAATTCTGCTTCTGACTCTTGTAATTTGGTTTCAGATTCTTGAAAATCAGCTGAGGATTCGGGTTCTGGTTCAAAATTTTGTAGCTTAGATTCAAAATTGTTATTAGAAGCAGGTGTTTGGATATATGATCGATTTGCACGTTCAACCACATTATTTATTATATTATTTAAAGCCAAATTTGCAAATTCATCTTGATCACCTATGTCTACTCGTGATTTGGGATTACTGGACTTGGATAAGGTATACAAATTTTTATTGGATTTATTAGATATTTTTTATGTTTTAACTATAAAATAATTATTTTTGATAAACAATTTTGTTTTAAAGTGAAGAAATAATTTGAGAAATCCAGCTCAAATATTTTTTATGAATTGACTTTAATGAGGATAAAATATCTTCTTTATATATAAGTTTTTATATATAAATGCAAATATCTAACTTATAAACTAATTTCTTTATAGCATGAGGGTTTGAAAAATCTCTTGATGTCTATTCCCAATTCAGTGTTGTCTAACACCTTTTTTCAATAGGTAAATAAAAAATCTCTTTATCCGAAAATAAGCTACTCTCGATTTTTTGTAACTTTTTGCCCCAAAAAAGGTAGCTTATTTTCGAATACTAACTCTAATTGCTTAACTAAAGATTTTTTACAATACACAAAAATTTGAACGAAGTTTTCTATTCCCTATTCCTAATTCGTTATGTTTCTAATATTTTATGCTTTCCTTTAAAGAAAATATTTATGAGAATTTCTTTCAAAGAAGTTTTGATAAAGCTTTTTTGTTTGCATTTCTTTGTTTTTAGATTATATTTCTCTCTGTTCATGTCAAGTAACAGAACTTGCATAATTATTATGTTGTTATTTAATATTTATATTTTCATGCAAAATATTGGATTTATCATGCAGTTAGAGTTTCATATTTTTTCTATTCGTGTCAAGTGACAAAACCCGCATTATTATTATATATTAATATTTGTTATTTAATATTTATAGTTTTCTCGATTTATCAAACAAAATTGCATGTATGTTTGTATTTTGAGTATCATAGTTCGTGTCAAGTAACAGAACCTGCATTATTATTATAATTAACGTTTGTTATTTAATATTTACAGTTGTCGCTAGTGCTTGGCACTATTAACCAAAAATTTGATAGTTAAGTACTTGATCAAGTCAGCATTAAATGAATCATTTTTGGGTATATATAAACATATCAATGTATATGTATTTAACTAATCCAATCTTTGATCGTTTAATATCTGACTTAATCAAGTATTTGGCTGTCAAATTTTTGTTTGATTGTGCCGAGCATTAGTTGCCATGCAGAAAGTTGGATTTATTGCAACGAAATTTGTGAGTATGTTTGCATTTTCTTTGTGTTTAAATTAGATTAGTTAGTTGGTGAAAAAATAAGTAAACCAAAAATATAGTAATTCTTTTGTGTCTAAATATATGCGATTCTTT
This sequence comes from Gigaspora rosea, assembly GCA_003550325.1. Classification (NCBI taxonomy): domain Eukaryota; kingdom Fungi; phylum Glomeromycota; class Glomeromycetes; order Diversisporales; family Gigasporaceae; genus Gigaspora; species Gigaspora rosea. Next base: position 215,325 of record QKWP01000203.1, on the reverse strand, counting down.
TTATGCGGTGATTAATTCATTATTAATTGGCAAAATAGAATACTCAATCTGTTCAACTTTTTGTACGAAAAAAAACTTGGATTTATTCATACGCTTCGTTTTATTACATCTCATTTAATTTCCCTAACAGGTCATCTTACTCAGGTTACACTAATTAAATGCTAACCCTAATCATATATGTAAGAAAATTAATTGAAAAAAAAATCTGATCTGCACTCTACCGCGTTCTGGTGCCGGGTGGGTGCCATGCTCGTGACATAATTAATGCGCTGATTTTTGTTTTATTAACCAGTAATCTTTGGTTTTGCCACTCATAATTTCAACTATTATATGCTGTTTCAGTTAACTGCATATTGTTGCAGGTAAACAATTAAAGATTACAGTATAATACACTGTTCGATTATTGTTTATCTGCTGAACTTCTTCATAAAATCATAATTTTACAAAAACAATTTACAATCCACTGGATATTGTTCAATACTATATATTGAGTTATGGAGTTTTGTATGATTTGATATAGAATTTTTTAACAATTTTGGATTGTTTAAATAGAAAGCCTAGATGAATTTTAGCAAAAATATAATTGTAAAAACTTTACATAAGTGACAACGCGAGTAACAACCAAATCAAAATAAATGATTCTATATTTGCTTAAAGTTTAAAATCATAAAGATTCAAAGTTTATTTAATATGTATTATTTTTTAAACTTTTTAAATTAAGTTTTAGTACATAAACCGTACATAAAGAAATACTGTATTTTTAACATAATTCGAAAAAAAAAAATTAAAAGATTGTAAATATATAAAATAGCGTACATAACTCAATTGTAAATCAAAACTATTAATAATTTTACTATGATCAGATTTTTAATCGGTGTAATTAAAATAATCGATTAAAATATCATTAATTAATAAAGAACGCACCAAATTCTAAAAGATTCGCCTTGACATTGCACTAATTTTTTTTAGCTGAAAACTCTTCGCAGAAATCATTTCTAAGTTAAAATTTCGACTTGTATGCTTGAAGTTTAATTTTTTTCAATTTAATTAAATTTAAATGACTTATAAGACGAATGTTCAAATTTTATATATTAATAGAAAATTCTAAAGCGTACCTTTATTCTTCAACATTTAATAAAGCTCTTGTAAAAATTTCTAGGTAATTCCTTGGGTTTTCGATAAGTTTGCATCATTTAAAATTTATTAATTTTAATAAATATATTAAAATAATAAGAAAATTATTGACGAAAAATCTGTAATAGGGGTTTTGAAAATAAGTAGGATTTTTTAAATAGCATTTTTACTATGTTAAATTATAAATCGGAAAAATAAAATAAGATTCTCTGATTTTATTTATGAAACCCCCTAATATATCAAATTATTATAGTTGATTGTAATACTTTATTAACGATAATGGTAATACGTGACGAAAATGATTTAATATCACATCATTTGCCTAATTAGGCGATGATCAGTGTACAAGTCCAAATTGGTGATGGGCACATAGATGCACGCGATTTTCATCACATGATCATAAACCGAGCACAGATTTTATTTTCGCTAAATTTTGGATATTATTTTTTGGTAAGAGAAATTAGTAATTCCAACATACTAATATAACCACATATTGTGTGCTACTACAATAATATAAAGATAAGTTAGTAAAAAAGGAACAAATTATTTTTAGCAAAATTTTTTATTTTAAATTAAAATATCTTAACAACTATTTAATCAAATTTGCTAACAAATTTTATTTTATATAAAATTAAAATAAAAAAAATCTATTGAATTTATTAAGATAGTTGTTAAGATATTAAAACTTAAAGTCAAAAAAACTTTTATTTGGAAAAATTTGTCCCTTTTTTACTGACTCACTCCCATATGTACTGTATATTATGTAACTGTTATATTAGAAACCATAATAATTCTAATACTAACTAATAATACAACTGTGTTATTATAAGTTTATTAGCTGATTTTTTTTAGTAAATTATAATAAATATAATAATAATTTCAATGCTAACTAACTTGCTCTTCATTTGTTACTTAGTAGCAAGCACATTCTGTAGCCAAATTTTTTATAGTAAAATTATAGTAATTACAATATAAACTATATGTTATGCAAAAGTATATACAGTAGTAATAGAATTAGATGCAACGAAGTATAAAAGTAGTTAAAATAATATGTAATAATATAAAAATAATACTGTAAAGAATATATAACTGATAATAATTAAAATATAATATTTAATAAATATGTAATATTAATTAAAAATATCTATTATATAACGGTAATTATAAAATGCACCTATGGTGTTGAACACCATAGGTAAATTAGATTTGCAAATTCGCATAACAAAAACAAAAAAATAAACTTTTATAAAACAAAAAATAAATTTTTATTACCTTAGGGTTAGAGTGAGACCTGGGATGAGAAGAGAGCATAGTTTATACCAAAATTTAGCAAGGAATTTTTTTTATTAGAGCCCCAAAGGCGGTTTCATAAGCAAAATTTTAAGTTATAAATGTTTTTTTTAAAAAATAAACAAAAAAAACAATTTTATGTTACACCTGATCTTAAATTTTGATTGGCTATTCTAATAGTTTTGTGTAACATAGTGTTCAACACCATAGGTGCATTTTAGTAAACCCGTTATATAAAATAGAATGGTGTAGATAAAAATTAAATCTAATTGGCTAGACAAACATATAAAGACAAAAATAAAATCTGATTGGCTGCTTTATGCACTTATGTTACACAAAGGCACATTGTATTGTTTTTACAAAAATAATTTTTAGTTACACGAAATTAATGTTGTGTAATATTACACAAATCCTATTTTGGCAACTTTTTTGTTTGTATCTAATTTTATCCAAAATTTGAACCAAAATCGGGTTCAAATAAACAAATACAGGTCTATTTTAACCAAAACTGGGTTTAAATAAACAAAAATAGTTTTTTAAACCAAAATTGAGTTCAAAATGGGTTTATTTGAACCAATACTAGTGTTATTTATGCTAAAATTGGGTTTATTTGAACCAAAATTGGGTTATTTAAATTAAAAAAAATCAAGTTTATTTAAACCAAGATCGGATTTATTTAAACTAATATTAGGTTTGTTTGATTCAAAAATTGGTTTATTCAAACAAAGATTAGATTTATTTGAACCAAGTTCAGATTTATTTAAACCAAAATTAGATTTAAAAACAAAAAACAAAAATAAAATAAAATAAATTTTTTAGTACTGCTACAAAGATTTATTAATTTAGTTTTAGTTTTATTCTATACCTCTATATAGTATGTCATTAATCTACAAAAAAGATGTACTTTTTTAATATTATATAGTGTGAACAGTCTAAAGACATCAAATCAATTAATAAATTGTATCTTTTTAATAAAAAAATTTTTTTTTTTTATTAATGCAATGTCGCATGAAAGCGGATTTTTATTAGGTTTTTAGATAATACATTCTTGGTTAATGAGAGTACATATAGCTACTTTTGGTTGCCTATTTGAGTAGTCCTCCCGAAGGTTCTACACTATACGCCGTACCTGTAACCTAACTAGGAGATTACCCATTTAAACTCTCTGGTGAACTTTGTCTGTACCACCCACCACAATCACACCTACATATAACCTCGTGCTGCTTCAATTGAAGACCACCCAGATCAGCATTTGCCATACTACTTGTACCCTAATTCTATAGGTAGTCTAGTAGCATTCCAACTACCGGATTACCCTAGGGAGGGTGTAGTACATACCCCCTAATCTTTCTATGTTCCACACATTTCTAAATTAGGCTTTGAATACCTCCGCAATGGCCGAGGCCACCACTAGCAGTCAGGGCTAATCATTGAACCACACAGTATCCTTGCCCTTACTAGGTTCATTCCAATCCCGATACCTATATCAACCAGTTCTATTACCGATCCCTCCCAAACTACCAAACCAGTTAGCCCGTATGGGTCGTTCTTCCTCGGCTTTAGGTGCCTTTTTTGGTTAACTTCCCTTGGTTCCTAATTCTATAGCATAGGACCTTTTCCTCCAGTACGTCTCTAGCGGCCAGGTTGGTGCCCTACTTGCCCGGGGTGTTCGTTCAGTTCTTCGGTCTCAAATTCCGGTATCTGCAGTATCGTCGAAAATCTTTACTACCTCCTTACTCGGGTCTTGCCAAACGGGTTTCAATTATTCTGGTTCCTTGGATTTGTCTGTATCATGAAACACAACTTCGCCCGAAAGCTCCCATTCGAGATGGTAACCAAGGACTACAGGTAATATACCCAACCGATCGTCGAATAAATGTTACCGGTATACAGGCCTATTTTTCTAACCGTCTCCAGTGGGATTTGAACTCTAGACCTGTCGCTTAGTGATGACAATTTAACAACTTCCCTAAGTTGCCACACCCCAATAAAAAATTTTAAAGTTGCAAAATAAAATATATATATAATTAATAGCTTTTGACAAAGTCTATCAAACTACGTATTTTATTTTTAAAAATTTTGTGCTTATTTTTGAGAAGATGTAATTTTAAATTTATAAATTTTTAAAATTTTCAGCACAATAGATAAAAAAATTAAATAATATATAAAAATTTTAACCAATTAAATTCAATTTTATAAGTAAATGATCAACAAAATTTTTAGCACTACTATAAAATTTGATGCGACTAAACTATTTGTATCATATTAAAATAGGATCTTTTCATAGAACCCTATTTTTTATTTTGCACCTCTATATATTATTAATCTACAAAAATAAAAGTTTTTTGGTATTATATTTCTAAAAAAGAACTCTAATATAGTATTAAAAACCTTATTTTTTATAAATTAATATATAAAGAGCAGAATAAAAAATGAGTCCAAAAAAAACCTCTATTTTTGAATTCAAACAAATCTAGGTTAGGTTTATTTAATTCCATTTCAGGTTCAAATAAACCCAAGCTAAGTTTATTTTTTATTTTATTTTATTTTTTTTTTTATTATTAAGGTGAGGTCATGCCTTGGATCTTTATTAAGCATAGTTATCATTACAACATCTATGAATATTGCATTGGATTACTACAACTACCAAGTATTGAAACTTAGACTATTTTATCTACGACCTAAACCTACCAGAGTATCCTATATGTCCCACTCATATATTTAACCTGGTTTTTGCACCTAACCTGTCCACTAATGGTACATGTAGTGCTGCCGCCACCAGGTTCGTATCTCAAGCCATCTTTTTAATGCTACCGCAACCTAGCCCATTTCTCAAGCCACTACCTTCTTACTAGTATCTATAGCACGGTGCATGCCCTTGCAAAGTTCACCAACCCCAGTACTTCTCCTGTTCCTCTTCTGGTTTCTTTCCGGTTGCTTCCTTTTTCCCTACCTCGCTTTCTTTTCCCCGGTTGCATTCCTACTCCCAATGCCAAGAACCCAGAAGAAGTGGTCTGCCTGGCGAACCAAGGTCACCCTCTCCTTGGTACATGCTTCTGTAACACATGTCCTTTTCCTTCAGAGCGACTTCTGGCGGTCTGATTGGTAGAGCCCCGCCAAAGGCCCTTTTGTCGTAAGTCTGCTTCCAGTCAGTCCGCTTCTCGGTCAGTCCGCTTCCAGTCGTCCCGTCTGATTTCTGTTTAAGTACCGTCGAAGTCAGTTACCTCTTTGCTCAGGTCTTGCCAAGTATGGTTTCCTTTGTCCTACGGTTCTGTGCATAGCACAGCGCCAGCGCTCCTAGGATTTATGCGCACCAGTTCTGTAACACAGCTCTAGAGCTCCTAATACGAGTTGGTGTAACCTGAGATACAGATTTGTAAATCCGGGCTCGGAGTCCAGGTTACCGTAACGCAGATAAATTTTTCGAAATCATCTCCAGTGGGATTCGAACTCTGTACCTTTTGTTACAACTACTTGGGGGTGACAACAATCCAACTACACTATGTCGCCACACCCTCCAAGCTAAGTTTATATTGCTTTTACTATTTATTTAGTTTAAATAAATCAATTAGGATTCACAATTTAATTTAATTTGATTTAATCAAATATTTAAAATTTAATTTGATTTAAAAAATTTATAAATTTAAATATAAAATTTTTAATTCAAACCCAAACCAAATTTATTTGATTTTATTTCAGATTTAAATTTAAATTTTACTAAATAATTTTAAAGTTATAATTAAGTAAAGTTGTTTAAGATTATTAAAATATATTTATTAGTACTATTTGAACAACTTATTATTAGTATACTTTACAATTTTTTGAAAAATTTAATAATCTAAAAATAAACTACCTTTATATTTTTTTGTATAACTTTTACCAATAAGAATAGCTTATTTAGAAATATATAGTAAGCCCAGAGCAACGCGACAGGTTATATGCTAGTTTATATATAATATATAATAATAATAAATAAAAAATATAAAATTTGATATTATGAGAATTTTAAAAAATTTTGAAAGTATGCAAAATATTGTAAAATATTTGTGAAAACTGCAGGTTTACACAAAAATATATAAAATATTACTTTCTGCACCCCTAAAATGAGATAATTAAATAAAGGTTTGCATTGGTTTATTTGGCCTATTTCGCAATATTTTGCAATATATTTTGCAATATTTTGTATTATAGCACGGCTACTATTGATCATAAGTATTATACTATTTATGTTATAAATCACTTTCTTTTTATTTGTCATTTATGCTTGTTATTTTGCACAATACAAATATTATCTATACTTATATTATATTGCACAATACAAATTAAAGGAGTTTTAAAACAATATAAATAGTATAATTTATGATCAATAACCACCATACTATAATACCAATATAGTATAATAATTCTGAGATACATTACATTGATACAACAATAATGTTTTTGATTATTTAAAAAATGCTGCTTTATGGTATTCTCTGATCAAAAAATTATTACTGTACCAATATGATGTTATCTCAAATTATCATAATATATTATATAAATATTTCGCAATATATTTCAAAATCTTTTGAAAGAAATGCATACCAAAATCTTTTGAAAGATTTAGTTTTTCGAAATATTTGCATTGATCACAATTCTTTCAAAAGATTTCAGTATGCATTTTTTTCAAAAGATTTTGTATATTTATTTTGCTAATGAACTATATAATAATTACAAAATTTATTATATGAATTACTACCTAATTTGCTTAATAATAACCCTATGCAATTGCATTATATTTATTGATATACAGTTACAATTAATGATTGTAATACATATGCAGATTAAGTACTAAGTTGCTATTGATACCTAAAGTACAATTATATACTACAACTACTTTTATTTTATTTTCAATTATAATAGGACCCAAAGAACTCTGATACAACTCAGATCTGAGTTTATATAATTTTGGCAATATTTTAGCCAAATAGATGTATAAAATAGAGCAAAATTTGAAAATTTACTATATAAAAATACAACATTTGATGAATTTTTATACAAAATTTCTTTTTTTAGAATCATCTAAGTTGTATTAGAGTTCTTTGGGTCCTATTATAATCAATTATCATTTTACTTCATATAGCTATTAACAACTTGTTATATGAATCAATCATTATAAAGCAACTTAACTTGTTACAATGATTCTTGCAAAATGTGGGTAAATTGCTAAAAATAAAATATAACATGTATAAAATCTTAGTAATTTCAACAAAATATTTAATTATAATCCTTTTTAAAATTAATTTCAATTTGCTAAATTTAAATTTGATCCTTAAATCAAATTTGAATCAATTTGCTAAAAAAAATATAACATATATTAGAGATATCTGGGGCTCTATTGGACCCTGAAGAACTCTGACACAACTCAAATGATTCTAAAAAAGGAAATTTGTATAAAAATTCATCAAACGTTGCATTTTTATATAGTAAATTTTCAAATTTTGCTTTATTTTATACATCTATTTGGCTAAAATACTGCTAAAATTATACAAACTCAGATCTGAGTTGTATCAGAGTTCTTCGGGTTCCTGGTTCTATTTTGTTATTCGAATTATAAAAAATTTGCTAAATTAAAATTATTATAAATTTTTGTAGTTTTTTTTAGAAATTTTGTAATTATTTAATAATTTTGGAAATTATTACAGATTATTAGTACTTTTATTTTCTGATGCAAGTATAATCTGCTAAGATTATACTTTTTAAATATTTGCACGGATTTTTGACAAAAAATCTGTGAACTACAAAATCTAAATTTTAAAGATCTTTGTAATTTTTTATACAAAATTCTGTACTTATTTGATAAATTTAAAAATTACTACAAATTATTAATATTTTTATTTTTCTAATATAAATAAACTTGTTTAGCACCAAAATTATAACAAAATAGTATATTTACTTTAATTATTATAAAATTTAAGGGTAAAAGGTACTATTTTAAAATTATATATAAACTTAATAGTAAATTTTTTTTATAATTAATTTTATAAAAAAGTATATTAAGTAAACTAATTTTAATTTTTAAAACAAGTTTGTAGAGCAGCTTTTTTTAAATTTTATAATAATAAATTATTAAAATTGGTTAAAAATTAGTAAGATATAATTTTTTAAAGATTAAGTATTAAAATTTATTAATAAAACTAACTTATAAATTTGCATAAATTGACTAGTTAAAATTAGCAATTTTGTATATTCAGAAAATTTTAGGCTAATTTAAAAAAAACTTTAAAATATATACAAGTATATTTTTTTAAATATAATAATAGCTCAAAATTTTACTGTAATAGATAAATTCTTTTATTTATATTTTGTAAATTTTTATAAAAATTTGTTGTAATTTAAAAAAGTTTAATTAGTAGCATATATTAATTTTATATAAAAATTTCAAATACTATATAATATTATATAAGAATGATTTATATACACTCCATCCTTAAAGCAAAGCTGCTTAAGAGTAGGGTATCTCATATGATTTGCAATATAGCAAAATAATAGACATGCTGTATATTGTAGATTATTTGTATAACTAATTTAAAAATAGTAATTTATTATTTACTAGGAAAATGGGAACCATTTAAAGTCCGAAGGACCAATATTTGTTTTTTTATATTACACCTGATAAGCCAATAAGCAGCAGTTTTCTTGTTTTTATTGTTTTTATTGTTTTTTTTTATGTTACACCTGATCTATCCAATCAGAGTTTAGAATTTGCTAACACACAGACATCGGGTGTACTAGTGCTCTACCTGTAGTGTTCTTCGGACAATTAGCCAATCAAATTATTTTATACCTATGAATGTATAAAGATTAAAAATCTTTGATTTTTTTATTTTATACAATCTTACTTATATTATAATAAAAAATTTTATTTGCAATAAGTTTTAAATACTTGTTACAAACACTTGTACACAAAAAATCCAACCTTCTAAATAGTTTATATATTATATTTAATACGGTTCTAAATATTGTCTAATCTATAAATAGATCTCTTAATAAAAATAAAAGGTTTTTAATAAACTTTCAAAAAATTCTTAACTATGAATAATTTTTATAATATCATTGAATATAAACAAGTGACCAAAGTTATATCCTGTAAAAGTTAAAGAAAAAAACTATTTTTAATAAAGTTTACTTGACATACGTATTTTTAAAGCCATATGCGCAAAGTTAATACTATATTGTTTCTAAACAAATCTTATTTTAAACAGTTTATTTAATGAAAAAACTGTTTACTAGCAAATATACAACCTTTAAACAACTAAAAAATTTTTTTTAACAATATTAGACTGTGGGTTAAAATTTTTAACAGTCACGAGTTTGCATAATCTTTTATAGAGGCTGAATTCATAATCTGCATAAAATTATATATGTGTAATATTATATGAGATACCTTAGCCCAGTATCTGAAATTGGGTTGCGGAGTCTGCGAACCATAACAAATTTTAAATTTCTGCAACCAAAATCTGAAGTACATATACAAATTTCGCACATAATTTAGCAAATTTTACTTATAAATTTTGATTAAATGCTTATACGCACAACTAAATTTTTATAAATTCTTATAATCTGCAACTATTTTTTTTATTTAGTTGCAGTCCACAACTAATTTAAAAATTGAATTTCGGACACTGCCCTAGCCTTAATTTTGAATTTTTGATAAAAATTTCAAAAATCAATTGTCTCTTTATCAAATTTTAAGAAATATAAAATATAATTTACCAATTATATATATTTTTTAATACTGAACAAGTTTACTTAGTGCAAGAAATTATAATCAATTAATAAAATTTTTGGTAATATAATATTTTAAAAATTTTTTAATAAAATTATATCTATTTCTAAGATTCTCTAAATTTTATAAATAATTTGACTTTTTGTATTAAGTAAACTTGCTTATACCAAAAAAATATATCATTTCAGTATATTTTATTTATTTTAAAATTTGATACAAAGTTGCTTAATTTTGAATTTTTGATAAAAATTTCTAAAATTATGTATTTTTTTTAAATTTTAAGAAAAGCAAGATAAAATATACTAATTTGATATATTTTTTAATGCTAAACAAGCTTACTTAGTGTAATGAGTTATAATTAATTAATAAAATATCAAATAAAATAGTATTTTTGATAAGGGAGCGCTATTTATCACCTGATTTTTTAGGTAGATAGGGGGTAGAGCAATTATTAGGTCCAATATATAATATAATATATATAATATAGGCCGGTGCAAAAAGATTGATACCTCAAATAAAAATTAATAGTAATTTTTTTTAGTAATAAAATGTAATTTTTTTTAATGGATTGGATTTACTGTTTTGTACTAGATTTAGACAGTTTTCAAAACTCATAAAAAATCTAAAAAATTTAAAACCCAAATTTTTTTTATTTACAAAAATCTTATAAATATTCAAAAATAGTTTGGTATTATTTATTTTAATATTATTAATAAGATTATTGCAAAAAAAATTTTTTTTAGACCTTGAATTTTTTTTGTAATTTGTTGTACTAAATTTAGTACACCTTTTAAGACTAATTATAATTATAATTTACTAATAAATTTTGCAAACTAAAAGTTTAATTATATAAAAAATAGTAAAAACTAATTATAATTAAAATATTATTATTAGTTATATTGTAATAATTATTATTTATATTATAAGCTATTTTTTATTTATTGCAAATTATTACTATTTATAGTAAGTTATTAGTAAGCTAGATAAATTTAGCTAGAATTAAAAAATTTTTTTACTGATTAGATTTTTATATTTTTTAATTAAAGTTATAAAAATTTATCTTCTAATTCTATTTACAAAAATTCTTTGATATCAAATTTTGTTTACCATAAATTATATTACTTCAAATTTTAAAAAAAAAATTATAGCTATTTTTTATATATAAATTTAAAAAATATTTATATAGTAATTTCTAGTAAAACTTTAAACTTAAATTATTTTATATATTAATTTAATTTTTAACCAAATTTTATATTTGGAATTAGCTAACTTATTTTTATACTTAAATAAATTTATTTAATAAAAATTTTTTTATAATTAAAAATATTTTTCAAGATAGCTAGTAATTACTATATAAGGAATGTATCAAAAATTAGATAATTTTTTAGAGGGGAAGGGAGTAAAAAAAGTTAAAATTATATATAAGGAATCTAACCAAATATATATTAAGAGAAAGAGAGAAAAAGTAGATCTCTAATAAAAAATAATCAGGTGATTAATAATATGTTCTAAAATTATATAGAATTAGCTTAAACTAAAATTTTTAAAAACAAAAAAAAATTTATAAAATTCAAAAAACCATTTAAAGCTATTAAACTTTTTTTATAGAATCGTATAGTTTAAAATACTTTGAACCAATATTTAAATATACAGTTAATTTTTAAAATTTTTAGATAATTAAATTTAAAGTCTGTCAGAATTTAGCACAAAGTACTAAATTTAGTACAGATAAATCCAATCCATTAATTTTAAAAATTATTTTGGTAGATAAGAAAGTGTTTTTAATATAATTTATTTAATTTTTTATATAAAAAATCAAGAAATTTTTAGCATTAACTTTTTAAGTAAATTTTACTATATTTAGAAATGATAAATTTGATCGTGATATAGTAATAAAAATTTTTTTATATATAAAATTTAAGTTTTTTAATTTAACTTTATTTTATTAGATAATAAAAAAGATTATTTTAAAATTTAAATATTTGTTTATATAAAATATAAAAAAATTTACTAATAGTTATTTTTAAGCTTAATTTTACTATTAAATATATATAGTAGAGTTAATACTTCTATTCAGATATATTTTTTATATCTGGATTAATCTGGTTTTATCATAGTATATATCTGAATTTAAATTTAAATCCGGATTTATTTATATCCAGATATAAAAACACTATGTCACATTATATCACATGACATAGTATATATCAACTTGTATATAGAATTATAAAGAATTAAAATCTTGTTAAAAACTTGTAAAGTTATAATTTTCTTAGCAAAAAATATAATATAAAATTATTAAAATTTGATTGGTCAATTGTGTTAGAACAATTAAAAAGAAAATTGGTTAATGATTATTACTAAATAAGGTGCCATCATTATGATCCAAATTTGGTAATATCTCTAAATGTAATATGAATGCTCTGTATATAAATAAATGATAAACAAAAATATATCATTTTTATAATAGTTCTTGTAGTAAAATTTTTATAGCAATTATCTTTATTATTTATTTAAATATTGAAAAAAAACCAAATATTAAATTTATTTTTAAGAATTTTATATTTTGGCACACCTGCATTGTAGCACCCCTTGTAATACATGTATTATTTGTATAACTGTATTATACAGCATATATAATTTTAAAGGTAGAGTGTAATGTAGATCATTTTTAATAGTAATCACGTTGCAAATTATGCAAATCATAACAAATCATATGATGATCATATGATTTACATAGATTCTAACCAATCAGAGTTGATAATTTATGTAGATCTCCTCGTAAAAATTAACAACTCCTCGCAAAATTTTATAGTATTGAAAAATTGAAAAATATATTGAAATATTCTTGTTTATATTTACATAAGATTAAAAATCAATTTTTAAATTGTTTTCGACTAATTTATTTTAATTTTTAAAATTATTCTAACTTTGTTTATATAAACCGCT
>QKWP01000203.1:154143-200119 GCA_003550325.1 Gigaspora rosea | reverse complement strand
TGAATCATAAGATTTTATAGAATTTTATTAATAAAATTCTATAAAAACTTATGGTTCATAAAATTTTACTAATTTATTCTAACAAAATGTACTAAGTAAACTTGTTCAGCACCAAAAAATACATATAAATATATTTGGACTCTGGACTCAGACCAGTCTGCAGACTTCAGACCAGACCCAGACCAGACTCAGACTTGACTAAAAAGTCTGAATATAAAAAATAATTTTACTTAGTAATTTTAAAAATTACTATTAAAATTACGCAAAAGTTGAATGATCTTTGGATCCTGTAATTGGATTTTGATGATTTTGGGCTTGTTAGAATTGTCTCACTGAGACGAACATTTTGGTAGTTGATCCAAAACAGACCAGTAGATCAAAAGCTATCCAATTTTTAATATATATATATATATTATTAAATTTTAACCAATCAAATGCTTAGAAAAATTATCAGGTGGGGGTAGGGGGGTCAGCTACTTAGTGAAACCCTAATTAGGTGATTTCTGGCACTCACCTAATTTTATTGGGTGTTATTTTATAGCAACCTGTCACTATAGCAACCCCATGATCAACTAATTGAATTCAATCACGTGTATTATGTGCTTAACATAAGTATGTGATACATATGATTGAATTTGATTGGTTGATTATATATATTTAAAAAAAAAGAAGTATACACTAATATAAAAAAAAAAAAGGAGTGTAAAACCAGGTTTAACATATAAAAATAAAACCAGTTCCAAGCTTTAATTTATTTAATTTATTTTTTTTATTTTTTTTATTAATTTAATTTTTTTTAATTTAATTTATTTTTTTTAGTTGAGATGAAGAAAACAGATCAAAAATAGGAAGAAAACGAAATAAAAAATGTGATGAAAACAGGATGAAAAACAAGATAAAAACAGTGACAAACAAACTGAAAAACAACAGAAACCCACCAAAAAACAATGAAAAACCACTAAAGAACTTATAGAACCAACTGACAAGAGATGGAAAACAATGAAAAACCACCAAAGGACTTACAAAACCTATTGACAAAAAGGCAAAGAACTTATCCACCAAAAAGTGATAAAATTACATACCGAAAAACAATGAAGAAAAACTACTAGTAAAGAGACAAAGAACCTACTACTGAAAAATGATAAAATTACCCACCGAAGAACTTATAAAATCCACTATTGAAGAAACAAAGAACCTACTTACCAAAAATAACAAAATTACTTACTGAAAAATAACAAAGAACTACTAAAGAACTTCCAGAACCCACTGATAAAGTAGCAAAAAACTTATCGCTAAAAAATGACCAAAATATAACAAAGAACTACTAACTACTAAAGGACTTTTAGAACTCACTGACAAAATGACAAAAATCTTACACCCAAAAAATGACCAAAAAACGACAAGGAACCACCAAAGACTTTCAAAACTCACTGATGAAATAACAAAAAAACTTATCTGCTAAAAAGTAACCAAAAATGACAAAAACCACTAAAAAACCTACCCAAAACGACAAAGAGCCACTGAAGGACTTACTAAAAAGAAAACGAAAAACCTATTAAAAAATATAAAGAACAATGAACCTACTAAATTAACTATAAAAAAACTTACTAGAAGAGCGCACTAAATAATAATAGTTCTAAAGCTCCAATGCCGACTTTAGTGCGACTAAAACTGTAAACATTTCTTAGAGTAGTAACTACATACGGCATTACAGCTATGACATAAAGACTGTACTACTTTTAGGTCATGTTGCCGTTATGCTGTATGTAGCAATAAAGTAGTAAGCTGTAAGTATTATATACTGTAACTGGTATTGTATACTGTTATTAATGTTGTATGCCATAAAGTCATTTCACTGAAAAAAAATCAGGAAGTGAGCATGGGAACATTGAATCTGATATCTTCCAGGATCGATATTATCCGAGAATTTATATAGCATAGTATTATAAAACCAAAATTTTCAAGTCTAAGCAAACTTAAAAAAAAAATTATTGTCGGTGCTAGTAAAATAGCTTCGTAGCAAGTGTCTTTTTAAGAAATTCAATTGCATCATATTGCATCACATGAATAAAAGGTAGGTTTATTGAGAGTTGAAGTACTATCTACCGTATAGTAAGAGGTATTGTACTGCTTAATTCATGAAACTTGATGTTATTTTTCTCTTTTTTTATTATTATTATTATTTAAGTAATGAACTTGTTTATTTTATTTGTAGGTTTTTGCAGACTGTTTTTTGTAAGTTGTATATGTTCTTTAGAAGATTTTTGGTTCAATAGAAACCATTTTATATACAATAATATAGCTTTGTTAATTATATAAAATTTTAAAAAATAATAATAAAGAACGTGTAACTTGTTATCAAAAACTTTTTTAATTAAGTTTTTGTATTTTGTAAGTTGTATTATAATTTGGATAAATAATTTTATTCTTAACAATGCGAAATTTTTAACATATTGTAATATTTGAATTGCTCTCATTAATTGGTTGGGTTGTTTAACTATTATTTATCTGTTTTTACAAAATGCGTATAAATGAAAAAGTCCTTATCCTACCTCAATTATATGGCATTTATATGGCATACAACATTTATACTACTTATAGTATTTATACGGCATGCAACTCTTTCCGCTGATCCTCTGATCCATTTTCAGTGCTAAAGAAAAAAGAAGAAAACACACAAACTAAATTGAGAAAGGACCAAAAGGCCACTAAAAAAAAAGAAAGAAGAAGTAAATTAAATAGGAGTTACTTAGACCACCTTGGAGAAAGCGAAACGATACAACAACCTATCGTAAAATTTCGGTCTTGTAAAAAATTTTTGTAAAAAGTGGGGATATCGTTGAGACCCTGTACTGCAGATCATAGTCAACAACAATAGGACACGTGATCAATAATACAAACAAGCATTCCAAATAGAGAAATAAACAAGTTAAACATGTAATTGTTTGTGAATCAACAAAACAAACACGTCATAAGCATTTGTAACAAACAAAGTAGAAAATACTTCAATACAACATTGAACTAGACGAGTAATAGAATAGAACAAATGTCACTTCTAGGAAAATTTAAGGCCTTCTTTAACAAACAAGACGAGGAAAGAGAAGCTTTAATTAGAGAAAACAAGGTGTTACTACTTAAGATAGACACAGATATAGCAAAATTCTTGGAGATCGATCAGCCACATATAATTGCAGTAATACGAAATATAGTAGAGTTACACAGATAGGCAAAGCATAAGGTGATACGCAAAGAACCAATCACACAGCTAGAAATTGAGCTGCTAAACGAGAATGAAACAAGTAATAAAGACATAATACAGCATACGGATATAAAGGAGAAACCAAAAACAAAGGTAGAAGAAGAACTGCTGAAACAACTACAAAAAGTGGAAGTCAGTAAAGGAGAAAAAAGAGTCTTTGAAGAACAGGATGGGGAAAGTGACAACAAGATAGTGGATAATGTGGAGGAGGAAAAGAAGGTGAAGGCCCTATTATTGGAGGCGGAATGTGGAAGTTGGGACTACGGTCTAGAAGAAAAAAAGGCCGAATTACGACAAAAAACACCTCCTACATGTGAGACGACAAGCGTAACGAACAAAAAATGACAAAAAAAATGGAAAGACATTTATAACTCTATTTGGGCACCAAAGTGAAATTTTACAACTCAAGGTCAGAGTAGGAAATCAAAATATTTTTTTACACTCTGGGATCTGCCGGAAACAGTGGATGCTAGAGTAATTAAAAAACATTTGGGTTTCTTTGGCAAGGCCATAGTCTTGGCTTGGCAACAAGGATGGAAAACGAAAGCAGCGTATATCAAGGTGGAAATGGAAAATTAGCGCAAGGAAGAAGTCCTGAGGAACAGTTGGTCAGTTTACCTAGATGAGGGTAGAACATATAGAACAACACCTGAAAGATTTAATCTAAACGAATTAGAATACAAAACAAATTTAAACTAACCATCACAAATTTGCCCAGAAATGCAGTTGATACGTTATTATTGCGACAATTAAAAAAAATAGAGGCAAAAGCAGTACACATACTAAATAACTGTCATGGGAACCAAAAGGGCACAGCTCATGTCTATTTTGATACAGAGGCTAAATACAAAGCCGCACAATTATCAACAGTTTTTTACTTTAATACTAAGTTAGAGTGGAAACGAGTAAACCGAGCTGCAACGAATAAAGAAAACTGGGACTAGCCAGAAATAGAAGGAGGATCAAACAAAGAAAAAACAAGAGAGTATGTAACTTATAGCAGAAGATGGGATGGTAGAGACATAGTATATAGTAGAAAGCTCAGAAGTATAAATAGTAAAGGGAGAGAAAGTAGACTAGAACAAGGCACAAGTGCAATTAGTAATGCAATAGGAAAAGATGAAATAGATAGAAGCAAAAACACACAACAAAGGACAGAAGAAACTGAAAATCGCCAAATCCTAATGGAAATCCTAAAGAGGCTCTCCTTGTTGGAGAATGTCAATAAGGGGGTGGAAGCCCACTATTGCTTCTGAAAGTTGCCAAGGGCATCTTTAAAAAAAGGATGGAGAGTTCTCTCCATCCAAACAAAGGAGAGACGGTGAGGGTTTAACAGAGAAGAAGGGGAAGAAAAAGCAAGAAGAGGAGAAAGGAGGAGAGAGAAAACTAGAAGACATTGATTTTAGTATACTGGGGATAGGATTCCATAATGTAAATTGACTAAAAACAAATAAGGGAAGATTGGACACGATATCAGATTTTATGGAGGAAAAAAATATTAGCATTATGGGCTTAGCAGAAACGAACCTGACCGAAAAGAAGGAAAATTTATGCTTAAGGAGAATAAAAATCTGAAGGGTTACTGGTCCGCTGCAGAGGAAGGAAAGAAGAAAGGATCTGACATTGGAATTTTAATAGATAAAAAATGTGAGAAACATGTGGTAAAGTTAAACAGGGAGAACCCATATATTCTGGATATGGTGCTGGATTTCAAGGGTCTTTTGATAAACATTATAGTGGTATACGTAGCACCAACAAGTGCAGAAGTTCAAAAGCATATACAAGCTTATTTAAAAGAACGTCTAAGAAACGTGAAAACAAAGAAGAAAAAACAGAGATGCATAGTTTTGGGCGATTTTTATATGGATCTGAACCAAACAGAAAAGATCAACTTAGAAAACCGAAAGGAAAAAGAAGGGAAGAAACAAATCCTACAGCTCTTAAAAGGGAAAAGGTTTACAGATATTTTCTACGAGTCTGACTCCCTAGGGCAACCAACTTGGAGGCGTAAAAAAGTGCAGTCAAGAATCGATACCATCTGGGTCAACAGTCACTGGAAACAAAACATTTTACTGTACAAAACCAAGGACATGGTGCTTAGAACAGGCAGTGACCACCAGTTGGTTTTCATACAAGTAGAAACAGGGTTAAATATGTGAAAGCAAAGTCAAGCAAGAAATAGAAGATTAGGAAGAAAAAGACTTGAAATAGATATAGAAAATGTCGATAAGAAAATGTGGGAAGAGTACCAAGCTAAACTAAATCTTGAACTAAAAACTGAGATCTTGAAAGGAAGTAAAAGAAAAAGAGAGACCCAGGAAGAATGTACGGAGCAGCAGGAATTAGCATCAGAGTTAGAAAACAGAACCCTGGACCAGTTGTGGGATATCATAGAAAGCAGTATAAAGAAAGCAGTATCAGTCACACTCCCAAAAAAGAAGAAAACTCCTATAATAGAGAACGTGTTATATGTGAATGCAGATACGAAAAAGTTAAAGAAGGATATACGCATACTAGGAAAGTGGTGTAGAAGGTTAAAAAAAAGCAGAGGGAAGACATTGTTAGAGCAGCAGGAGGTGACGGAACTAGAAGCTTTTGTAAAATGGCTCAAGGAGCGATGGAAGTTAGATATATTAGATAACTATTCAAATGTATATGAATCCCTAAAAATATGGTGGACTGTCCTGACCAAGAGGTGGCAAGTTGCTTTAAAAAATGAAGATAAAAAAAGAATCAGGACTTGTATAGAAGCCAGGTACGAGATGATAGTGAAAGAGCAAAGAGGCATAATAGACAGCTTGTTGGATCAGCCACAGAAGAGAATTCAAATTGATAGAGTAGTTAAAAGCATAGAAGAAGAGGAAGAGGAGTTATTAAATGAACCAAAAGAAGTACTAGAAGAAGTAAGAAGACATTTCGCAGAACAGTTCAGAAAACGGTCATCGATGCCAGAAAATCTACCGAAAAGATGGAAAAAAAGGTTCTGTCCGATAGAAGAAGTAGAGTCTAACTGGTATGAACAATTACTAGATAAGGTGTTATTGGATGAATGGGAAGAAGCGCTAAAACAAACCAAAAACAGGTCGGCGCCAGGAGTGTCAGGTATTACCTACCCAATGTTAAAAAAAGCGGGTGCTTTCGCAAAAAAGATATTCCAGTATATGGCAAGTAGATGCCTTGAAGAAAGAAATATGCCCAAAAAGTGGAAACTTGGCATGCTGTATCCAATACCCAAGCAGGAAGAGTGGTGTTATAGATTGAACAATGTCAGACCCATTCTTTTATTGGAAACCTTCAGAAAATCAGTAGTCAGAGTACTAAATAACAGACTAGGGACAATTCTCAAAGAAAGGGGCATTCTTAAAGGAAGAAACTTTGCCGGATTACAGAAAGAAGGTACAGCGGCACCGGTGCATTTGATGAACTGCATACTGGAAGATGCGAGAGAGGGAAAAAAAGAAATCTGGATTCTATTCCAGGACATGAAAAAAGCTTTCGATTCGGTAAACATCGAAATGCTGCAGCTAGCATTGGAGCGCATAAAACTTCCAGCAAAAGCAGTAGATTTTATAATCAATTTGTACAAAAACAGAGAAATCGAGGTTATAACAGGGGTAGGAAACACAGAAAAATTTATAGCAGGGGACGGAATAGACCAGGGAGAGGTCATATCACCCCTGGTCTGGAAAATCTTCTACGATCCACTACTAGTAGAAATTCAAGAAGAAAGGGACAGAGGTTACAAAATGCAGATAAACTGGCCACTCAATCTGCAAAGGGGCGAAGCAGAAGTGCAGAATCTACAGGTACCTGTTCTAGCATATGCGGACGATACCACATATATAGCAAGGGATAAACTGGAGCTAGAACAGATACTTAGAGTAGCAGAAGATTTCTATAAAGTAAACGACATTGAGATTAATAGCAAAAAGTCAGAACTACTAGTGCTGAATGCACACGACAAGCATACAGTACAAGAAGGCATAATTTTTGGGCCAAAGAAAGAAACAGTCTGCGGTAAAAAGGCGAAAGACCTGACGAGGTTTTTAGGGGTGTGGTTGTCTGAAAAAGCAGAAATCATACAAGCAGTTAGAATAGCGAAGGAGGAAGTCCTGACAGTTATGAAAGGAATCAAAAGAAAGAAGGCCTCACTAGCGCATATAGCATATATAAACAATGTAGTACTATTACCGCGACTAGAATATAGACTGCAGCACTGCTTCCTATCACGTGAAAATTGCGAAAAGTTGCAAAGTCCCGTCTAATGCTGATCAAAAATAAAGCAGGAATGATGAAGACAACTCCAAATTCTACGTTAACACACCAGAATATTGTTGGAGTAAAGTCGATTTGGCAAAATCAACTAGCTCACCATTTCACAGAAATAACATCAAGGCTAAATAATAAAAGTGATATGGGACGAGCAGTGTAGCTAAGGCTAAAACAGGCGCAGCTAAATTGTAAAAGCACAACCTGCATTTTGGGCTTAGAAGAAGGAAGAATAGAGAAATGCAAGGTTAAAAACAAGATAGTGCTTGAAACAAAGAAACTGAATATAAGTTTCAGGTCAGAGAAACTAGAAATGAAATGTAAAATAGAAGGAACAGGAACAGAAATTGTAGGCTTGGTTAGCAGAAAAGAACTGCAGAACTTCCTAAAAGAAGGAAGATTGAATGTCTTCTTTTTGGAGCAGCTTTTGAATATAGAAAGCGAGAGAATGCTTGCATGAAAGCAAGTCAAACAAATAAGAGGTATCTCAGCAAAGGGAAGGGTACCTGAGTGGTATGGAAGTCTCGAATCAAGTCTACTAAAGGACCCGTTGAGCAGGAAGCTGAAAGTCCCACAGAAGAAAGTAAATTTCCTGCATATGAAAGCCAATCTGGAGACAATTAGCAATGATAGACGAAAACAAGAATGGCTAGTCTTTGGGAAAGGAAGCAACAAAACAGAATTGGGAAAGATCATGAAGAAGAAAACCTCACAAGAGTTCCTTGTAGAACATTGGAAAAAGGATTCTGTAGACGAGCAAGGCCTTACCATAATCAGACAATGTGCAGGGTGTGAACTAAAAGACAAGAAAGCAGAAGCTGCTACGTCTTGTCGAGCAAGTATAAAGGTACACAGCAAAAAAAGAGCGTTGAACAGAAAGTGAATAGAAAAGTTGGAATGCCCTGACAAGAAACGCAGAAAAATAGGTGTTCCTTGGAAAAATATAACAGAGCAACGCCCTGCGGCCGAGAAGATAGAAGAACAGAGTTTGGTGGGGATACCTATAAGTTCTTTTAATGAAGAGTACATAAGAGCTAACATCATAGGTCAGGAGGCAATAAAAGAGCTAGAGACTACGTCAAACAGAATGATTCCATGGAAAACAATAAAAGCTTACACAGACAGATCGCTAATGAACTTAGAGAATAAAGGTGCTCAAATGGGAATAGATTGGGTGGCATTTAACGTTGTAGATGCACAAATAGATCAAAGCAAAGAAACTTTTTGTTGTAGGTTGAAATAGTGGCCCTTATCGACCCGAGCAGAGTTGGAAGCAATATGGACTCTGCTTCTTGCAGTCCCAGAAGGAGCGAAGATGCAGATATACACAGATAGTCTCGCAGCAATACAGGCGATTAGGAAGACCAAGAACTTAAAGAAACTGAGAAGCTGTCTTAAGATGCAGAATGCAAGCTTGTTGTGGCAAATTGTACGAATACAGGAATTAAAAAGTTGAAGGTAGAGCTACACAAGGTTAAAGGGCATAGCGGAATCGAAGAAAATGAAGAAGCAGATAGACTTGCGAAGAATGGGCCAAAAGCAGCATTGTTATAAGTGCCAAATGGCCCTGGACCAGGATTTAGCAAGTAGTTCCATACTGGAGAAACTTTATAATTGATAGCCCGATCAGAAAGTTTATGAGTCAAGTAGCATTAGCAATTCAGGTCGCAGAATGGGTGGGTCTCAAGAGATTCGAAGGAAGGAATTTTGAAAAAGAGGAGGGTAATATAGATTGGAAGGAAACATGGCGTTTTATAGGGAAGTATAAGGGAAGAAAATGCATAGGGCAGTGTCATTAATCACCTGATTATTTTTTATCAGAGGTCTACCCCCCTCCCTCTTTCTCAATATATAAATAGTCAGGTTCTTATATATAATTTCAACTTGTTTTACACCTCCCCCTAAAAAATCATCTGATTTTTGTTACTCCCCATAGATGAAAGGAAAATTAGAGAATGGGTTTTTAGAACGAAGTGCCTTAATGGCCTTCTGCCAACAATGGTGGAGCTGAAAACAAGAAGGTCGGACCTATACAAAACAGATAGTTGTGCGACCTGTCAGGAGGAGCCAGAAACGTTAGATCACTTGGTAAGATGCAAGGACTACCAGGGAATTTGGAAAATGATAGAAGAAGAGTCATGCGAAGAAGTGAAAAACATGTTACAGGAAGAATGTAGCATGTGTAAAAATATAGTGTTACAAGATCTAGAAAGAAGAATCTTCGGTGAAAATAAAGAAGAAAGGATGGTAACGAGAAGTCATCTAATTCAAGGTCTTATACTTCGGCAGTGGAAGAAAAAGGTAGAAAGCCTAATAAAGAGCAAGCAGCGATCAGAAGAGCCTTGGACATAATTGTCGAGACCGTTAGCGTGAGATTTCGACAGCACATCTGGAATTTCAGGTGTGAATTCCAAAATGAATGGGAAAAAACAGAGGGAATAACCACCTTAGCGAAAAAAAAAAGCTGAGGTAAACGGCAGAATAAGAAGGCTAAAGGAAAAGAAAACAGCGCTCCAATTCGCGAAAATGGAAAGGCTACAGAGCAAAGCCTAAGGAAAAAAATAAAATGAAAAAATGGAGCGAGGGTTCTGGCAGAGTCAAACATAGGCAATTTAATCAAAGAGGGGGCCAAACCAACTTGGTCGTCTTGGATTAAATTCAAGTATTCGGACTCTGAGATAATTGGCAAAACTGATATGGCAAGCGATTGCCAGCCGGTGACAGGAGGAGACATATCCTCAGTAAGTTGAGGATCCTAATCGAGGCGAATAATCGCTAGGCAGGTCGCACCTGGACGTAAAGTTGGGTGAGCTTTTTGTTAGAATAGAATCTTGATATATAAACCTAGGTTTTTATAATAATAAAGTCTATAGACACGGAAGGCAGGATTGCTGAATTTTAAAAAAGTATTTATACGGCATGTGGCACTTCTACTTATACAGCAAAATGTGCCATATGCTATAGTAGTTGTGCTGAGGGTAGCTATCCCTCAAGATTCAAAATGTTTGGAGCTTTAGTAGCAACAACTTCAGCAACGATTCCAATGACAACTCCAATGAAGATTCTAAAAAAAAAAATGCATTAAAAAAAAAGACAAAAAAAATATTCATGTTAAAAAAAAACCAGATAATTTATATATGATTGCCAATCTAAAAAATAATTGGTCAATCATATAAAAATCACATAGCGACAAGTTGCTATTGTATTTTTGCCAATTTTATTAATAAAATTATACAAAATACTATTATTCTATAAATTTTACTAATTGATTCTAACTTTTTGCTCTAAGTAAACTTGTTTAGCACAAACAATACATTATTTTGGTGTACTTTGTTTTATTTTTTATAAAGTTTGAGACAAAAATGCTTAATTTTGAATTCTTGAAAAAATAACTAAAATTAAGTATTAATTATTTAAAGAATTTAACTACGTATAACCTGCGGTGATCATCACTGGTATGTAATTAACCAATAATGATAAAACAAAAAAAAAGTTAATTTTATTTACTTTAGGGTTAGGGTGAGGCCTGGGATTTTAGCAGGGTGTCTAATATATGCAAAATTTAGCAAGGAATTTTTTTTGTTAGAATGTCAAAGGTAGTTTCATAGAGAATTCTTAAGATATTAGCATTTTTAAAAAAAAAACTTTATTTTTGTTCACAAACTGATTTGCACGTTACACCTGATCCTGCAAATTTATTGGTTAATTACATACCGGTGATGATTACTGCCGGTTATAGTTAGTAAAATTCTTATTTAAATATTAAAAAAAAATAAATTAAAAATTACAATATACTGATTTGATAGTTTTTTGTTTTGAACAAGTTTATTTAGTACAAGAGTTATAAGGGGAGTGACAAAAATCAGGTGATTTTTTAGGGGGGAGTGGGTAAAAAAGTTAAAATTATATATAAGAACCTAACTATATATATATTAAAAAAGAGGGAGGGAGGTAGGCCTTTAATAAAAAATAATCAGGTGATTAATGACATGGCCCTAATCAATTAATAAAATTTCAAGTAATTTAATATTTTTATAATTTTATTAAATGTTTGCTAATTAATTCTTATTTCTCACTTTAAGTTATATTTGCGGATTTTTGGAATTTATTATTAAAAATTCCAAAAATCTTTAACAGCGAATAACTTTTGTTCCACTGGTCCATTTTTGATGAAACAACTACCAAAATGTTCACATTAATTAGACGATTCTAATGAACCCAAAATCGTTAAAATCCAATCACTAGGTCCAGAGATCGTTAACAATTTGTGTCACTTCGGGTATTTAAGAATTGCAAAAAACCAATCCTTAAATATCTGAAGTGACACAAATCGTTAACGATCTCTGGATCCAGTGATTGGATTTTAGCGATTTTGGGTTCATTAGAACCGTCTCATCAATGTAAACATTTTGGTAGTTGTTTCATCAAAAACAGACCAGTAAAACACAAAAGTTATTCGCTGTTAAAGATTTTTGAAATTTTTAATAGCAAATTTCAAAAATCCGCGGATATGTAAACTTGTTTAGCATCCAAATATATATGTATATATTTGGACTCAAGCTAGTTTGCAAACTTTTAGACCAGACCAGACCAAACTTATAATTGAGTTTAAGTCTGATCTAAGTTTAACTAGATTTGAACCCAGACCAAACTAAACCAAACCCAAACTTAAACCTAGAAGCATTAAATTTTAGCATACTTTTAACTTTTATTTTTAATAATATAAAACTTATAACAATATTGTATTCTGTATATTTTTTTTTAACTTAATCAGATAAATGTTTTCTAAAAGTATCCAAAAACTTTGTTTTTGTTTGGTAATTGTACTTGATCTTTGTTTAGCACTAATACTCATTTTTTTATATATTTTCAGTATTTCTAGATTTGGTTATGATAGTATAGTAGGGACTTTTGGGTGAATAGCTCCAGAAGTATTGAAAAAAAAAGTATTCATCACAATCTGATATTTATTTTTTGGGCATAGTTATCTGGAAAATTGTTGCTAAATGCACTCTACCAATTTAATCTTTTATTAGATCTTTCTATTCACCTCTATTCTTGTATTCAGATAAATAAATAAGGATTCTTAGTACTATTAGCCAATACTAAAAATATACAGATGAGTTGATTTTTGTTATTACCTAGAGTTTTAATTTGTTCAGTTTTAATATAGTAATAATTAATAGTTAGTTGGCCAACCATATCAAAAAGATTGGTGTCTCATCTATATTTTCAATAGGCAAGATCAGAGTTATTGTTTTGATATGCATTTTTAATAAAATATAAAAAAACTTTTTTTTTGTAAACCCTGAGACAACTTTTGTTCAAGTTTGGTTTGGCAATGAAGTGAAAGATCATATTGATTCATAAAATTATAAAACCAGTTACTGGAGGCTCTAAATATTTAAATGTATTTGGATAATATTGAGAAGAATTATTCATAAACAGATTACTCATTTTGAACTTCATTGCAAAGGACATTATGGCAATTCCTTTATTATATAATTCATCAACCCAAATGTTTTAATGCATTTTCTGCAAGTGGATATTCTGTCTTTGACCTGATTCTACTCATCTACTAAAAGATCTTGCTGCTTTAAACTTTTCCTTCTTTACTTGCCAGCATTTGACCATTGCATGCTGCAACACGGTTGCTAGTTTGCTTCGCATAATCAATAACATCGAGCTTAAATAGTGGTATAACTTTTTCTTTTGCATGATTATTTATTGATAAATATCAAAATTTATATGCAAAGGCTATAATTTATATGATTCACAATATAAAGCAAACTAGCACGTTGATATTATCATAAACTAAAGCTTAAATCAATTGCAGCAAATCGATGAATAGTTTTCTTATGTGACGTAATGTATTAACATATACTTTAATCAGTAGTTATATATCTAGCAAAAATCATGGTTTATCGATTTTCAAATAACCAGAAAATAAGCACCACCACTAATTAAAAAAAAAGTTGATTTTATGGTGATAACTAAAATACTAAAGATAACTCCAAACCCGATCCTGTCAAAAATCGATAACCGATCTACCAAGTCGATTTTTGATATATAAATCTAATAATAGTTTATGTTTCAAATCCGATCATATGAGCCGATTTGAGTAATTTATAAGTAGAGCTTTTTTTTTTTAAACTTTAAAGCTAAATAACTTTTGATCTACTGGTCCGTTTTAAATGATTTTATAGCTCTAAAGTTTAAAAAAAAAAGCTCTACTTATAAATTACTCAAATCGGCCCATATGTAACCTTTCCACCATGCATAGCGGTTTTGAGAGGTTCGACAGTAATATTTCTAATATTTCTATTATATTTGTTATCTCGCTATCCAAGAAATAACTGCTATCTAAGGGATCCTAGAAATCACCGTTATCTTGAAAATCTTGAATATCTTTGGGATTTTCGGAATCGTATTACTTTAGAACCGCGGGGTACGTACGTACGTACCTTTTGTTATCTGGTATCTGGTATGTGCGAAACGTACGTACATATGTAAGTAACATCGATAACATGCATGTTCATTACCTGTTATACTTGTAAAATGAGGTGTAAGCGTAACTGGTAAGCGTGTACTGCGCGCATGTACATATACACGTACGTACGACATGGAGCTGCTATCACACATGGTAAAAAGTACCGTTGTCTCAATTTCTGATGAACATCACCTTATATTTTGGATACCCGAACCTAATTACTGTTGAACTCCCAAAACCGATCCTGATAAAAAATTGACCTACCAAGTCTACAAAATCTGTCCACCATGCATATCAGTTTTGGGAGGTTCGGCAGTAATTGGATACATACGTGTACGTACGTATAATCAAATAAAGATAAAAAATGAAAGCATATTTTCAGATTACATTTATCCAACGGTTTAGTAACAGACTTACTTTTTTGCATGACTAAGTGGTATCTTTCAGAGAACATAAATTGAAACACCGTTGTGTTAACTTCATAATTATTGCGTGTGCAAATGAAAGCTTTATTACAATAAAAAATGTACATTCTAATTGTCATTGTGGTGCATGAATATTCGGAAAATAAAGATTTTATTACTTTTTTTTTCAAAGAAAAAGAACATCAACAAATTTAATATATATTTCCCTTTTTTTTTGTTTGCATATCTACAATTGATAAATACTACAGTATTATGACTTTCATACTGACGCGTCACGATCGTCCTGATGAATCAAAGTGTGAAGATAGTTTATAATCAATTATTAAATTCTGAAATGAAAATAACCCACCATTATTGTCAATGTTCTCAACCTCTGTTTTCTCAATTTTGTGAACAACATACCACTTTTGCAAAAACTTGTACAGTTATCGATCATATTTATGATTTTGTTTATAAGCATTTTGACATTGGATCATTAATGTGCTTGGGTGTGTGATAAAACTTGTAGTGCTCACATTAATTGAATTTTTCTCTTTTCTCCTAGATTTTTGATGATTAGTTTGTTGCTTCGATTTTGCACGTATAAGTTGCCGTTGAGTGTGCATGTAAAGTCGAATAGCGTAATCGTTTTTGGCAGCTTCTATCATAGACTCGGTAGGTTCATTTACCGATGAATTTAGGTATTGGCTGGCGTCCATCTTCAGAAATCGAAAATGGAATTGTTTATTAAACAAGATTCTGGATAAATTAAGATTTTATGAACCAAGTAATAAAATAATAAAATCTTTAGAATACGCAAGTACTTTAGTTTTTTTTTAATTTCTGACGCACACTATTTATAATAATTACCTGATTTTTTTGTTTCTCAAAATAGTAATGAATTCATCATAACGCATACTATTATTACATGATTTCATATAATACTGCGTGATGATTTTGATACGTGTTTGATCGATCTTTGCGTCATAACTATGATAATTTATCATTAACAACCGAATTTACCAAGTGTTTAAAATTGCTCCAATTGTTTTTTTTTTCGTTGTTTTAAATTGTAATAATAAAGACCACCATTTAGTGCTAGTCTAATATTATTAAAAAAATGACAAAAAGAAACGAATATTTATATTAAACCAAATTTATCTTCTGCTCTTCTCAATTGTCAGAAATTTAATACTTAAACCTTAGAATGATGCAAGTCTTTGCTTTTTGTGCATACATCAAAATTTTACTTTTCTATCCTACGTAATTAAAATTTTGAACATAAATGATGTAAAGACTATCGTTATTACATGTCTAAAGTATTTCGGCATTAATACTGTTGAACCTCATCAAAATCGATAACTTGACAAAATTGATCTATCAAGTCGGTTTCTGATATATAAAAGTTTATAATGTTTTCAAATCCGATACCCTTTTACCCTTTCAATACTGATACAAAAATCTGTCCACCATGCATAGCGGTTTTGGGAGACTCGACATATTATTAATATTTCTGCAGTTAATAACGATAATGACGAAATGTAAGATTACGTACATTTCTATTTTTTTTTCTATGGTATTCACATATGTTCATGGATTCTGTTGATCAAATATGGCAAAAGAAAAAAAAGACATTAATTAAACTATTTGAGTGCTGCCAAGGGAAAAAAGGCCTTTAGCCGCCTATGGAAAATTTATCATATGATAGATTTTCCAATAGACGGCTAACTGTACACAAACATAATTGAAAGTCCGAACGGTCTTTTTCCTTCATTTAATAACAATATCGATAATGGAATAATTTAACATTCTAGTCTTAAGCAATTATGTATTAAAAAAATCCAATTTCTTAGCTTTTTTTTAAAAAAAAAAATTTTTTTTGACTACGATTTAAAACTTGTGTTTCTAAAATGACGTAATTGTGTACAGTATTAATAAAGTTTGTATATCAATTGCTTCAGCCTGTTCCCGAAGACAGACCCAGGAAAATATGCAAAATGATCACTATGCATATTTTATGAGCCCCTTGTTTACCGTTATAGTTTAGAAATACTAAAATGTCTAAATAATGTTTTTCGCTCAAATTACCTGCTCAAATTACCTGTTCAAATTACTTGCTCAAGTTAATCTTTATTTTGACGATCTTAAACAATCCTGCTTTCTAGGTACGTATCTGGTACGTACGTACATACCGTAAAGTGTCGTATCGTACACAAGATCCCCCCAAATAGTAGATCCACAATGAATTAGACCCGGGCGCGAACCACAAATTCTATATTAATCATATATGGTTTTTTTTTTTTAATAGTTAGAATGCCTATTGTAAATACAAAGTGTGTATGCACTTTAATTTTTTCATTTCACGATATAACCTCTCAGCGCGTACTAGACCCAGGTCTACTATATGGTTTAAAAGTAACAGACCAAGGTCTAGTATATGGCACTTTACGGTATGTATGTACTCGTGTTTAAATTGTTAATTCTAGGGATATAACATTTAGGTATTTAGTAAAGTAGTACGGCAGTACAGATTCGGACGGACAAAATTTGATCGTACGTGTAGTTTAGCTTGCAAAATTCAATTTTTATATGTGACCTTTTTTTAATGGTTAGGGTTAGGGTTAGTAGGAAAAGCTACTTTGACGAATTTTTCTTTTATAAATGTATGTACTATCATGATTTCTACACGTCTGTCCTAAATTGCGTTTCCATACCGTGCTACTTTACTATATACTCAGAAATTTCGTACTGTACGCTAGAAAATTCGCACTGTACTTTTTATTCAATTGTTCATATAAATACAGTACCATGCATATGATATACCGTATGTGTCCGAAAATAGGCTACTACCTAAAATAAGCTACCCCCTTTTTGGTCAAAAAAAACTCAAAAATGGCTTTGATCCGAAAATAATCTACCCCACGATTGACAAATCATTGCTACATAGTTAAGTCCAAATTTACAATGTAAATCGATTATAATCGCTTAAGTAAATTATTCAGGAGATCAAAATACACACACAATAAAATTTTTAGCAACATTGGAGAACATTTTATTATTTGACTTTTAATTTTTACATTTGACAAAAAAATTAAAATTTTTTAAAAAAATATATTCAACAAATGTAAAAATTAAAAGTTAAATAATAAAATTTCTTCAATTTTAATGAAAATTTGGAAATATGTGTATTTTGATCTTTCAAACAAGTTTACTTAAGCAATATTATTGATTTACATAGTAAAATCTAGACCTTCTATGTAGCTACTATCTGCAATTGACCAAAAATTGATTTTACCCAAAAATAAGCTACCTCAAATTTTTGTGCCCAGATACATACAGTATAGGGTATATAAATAAAAGGTGTACAGTACTGTATTTTTTTAAAAAATCATACAGTCTAATACAAACTTTTGACTATTGTTTGGATGTATTTTATGCAATTATCCAAGGACTCTAAGTTCTGGTATAATGTTTTGAACAAATTTTTTTTTATTTCCAAAATATTTCAGATTTTAGCTGTTTTTATAAATTCTGGGACAACTAATAAAAATTATTTTAGCTGAATTCAATATTATTGAAATTGGTTTTGGCATTATAGTAATTCAATAATACTAAATTAAAAACTTATCAAATTTAGCCAAAATAATTTTATCAATTGTTTCAGAATTTATGAAACAGCTGTAATAAGGTAACCCAAAATAAAAATGATGGGTAAAACTTGTATTGCCCAAATTTTGGATTCAGATTTGGCAAAAATTTGAGTTTCACCTAAAACATTATTTTGGTGCATAACTATAATAGAATTTAAATTAATTAAATAATCTTCTAAAAGTATGTAAATTCAATTTACTAGATACTATAGCAGTAAGCATTTGAATTTTGAAGAGTTATAACTATTTATAGCATAAGTAAATATTATAGAAAAATTTTTTAATTTTAATTTTTTATTTAAAAGAAGATATATATATTTTTTATTTTTTATATAAATTAAATAATTTTTAGCAAACAATCAAAGAAATTTAATATTTTTATTGCAATAAATTATATAAAAAAATTAATTTTAAGCAGCTATTTTAGCAAATATATTATAAAACTAATAATAAAACTAATAATATTATTAATTTTTTATTATTAGTTTTAGAATTATATAGTGATTAAACTGTTAACAAAGTTTAATTTCTTTTTTAAGTCTATCATTTAAATTTTTTTGAATTTTAATTTTTGTAATTAATATTTAATAGTTGTTCTTGTTTATATATTATAGACAAGTTAAAATTTAGACTTTGATTAGAATTTACTTTTTTATTATACACTTTTTTTGTAGACCTTATTGCAGTTTTTTAATTAGTTGATTTATGTACTTAGTTTTTCTAAATATATTTTTTTTGGCAACCTTGCTGATATTTTTATTGGTACAATATAAACAATTGTATCCACAAACTATATTTTATTTTATTTAATTACAAAATTTAATATCACTTAACTACTTCTAAGAATAACTAGATATGATTTGTCACACTAAAATCAAAAGTTACTAGAAGGTCCTATTAGCTCTACTACTCTATAATTAAAATTACTAATTTAATAATGTTCTCTTGTAAAGAAGTAGAAAGAAAAAAAAAAAGGAATAACAATAACGAATAGAGTAAAAGAAAAGTATATAAAGAAAAAAATAAAAAATAAAAAATACATATTTAAGAGTAGAGTATATATAAATCAATTTTCATATAATCTAGATAGTAATTATTTTTATTTTTAATATTTCAAAAAAATTTATTAAATTAGCTTTTAAATAAATATTGCAACTAATGCTAAAATTGGCTAATGCTGAAATTTTGACCTATTTTGATATGAAATTTAAATTTTTTTAGAATGTTTTTTCAATTTTGTCTTATAGAGTTAGGGTAGAGTAGAACCTCTAAATATATACAAAAAACCTTTATTGTACACTTAAACTAAATTTTTATAATATTTGTTATATGTTTGCAAAAATTGGCTTTTTGATAGCTAATTTGCTTGACCTTCAACATACATTTATTAATATTTTTAAAAAAAGATTGGTATACACTTATTAACTATATTAAATTGATATATTATACAGTATATAAAAAAATATTTGTATTATAAAAAGTTCTGAATAGAAAATAAATAAATATAAATTACAAGCAGGTTGGGCTAAAATTTTGAAAAAATATTTAAAAAATTCTAAAAAGGCAACTTAAAAATTTAAATCTTTATTGTAAATTAGCTTAATAATAGATTTAGCTTATTTGTACACTTTGTTAAAGTATAAAAACTTAGATTAAACTTCTGTTGTACATTAAATATATAGCTTTAAGCCAATATTTATATACATTTTTATAATAAAATTTTTTTGTACACTTATAAAGTTTAAAAATAAAGGTTTATATATATAATATATTAGTATTTAGGGGTTCTAGTAGAGTTTGAGCATAAATTTCATATTTAAAGAGTATTTGTAGATTTTAATAGGATTAATAGTTTCAAATTGTGATTCAAATTTCAGTATCAGTTATGACAATAAATATTGTAGAATAAATTTTTCTAATTCTAACAATAGTAAAATCATTAAAATTAGTTAAATATTTAACAAGATACATGTATTTAAAAATTAGATATTGTTTTTGCTATATGATAATCATATAAATAAACCAATCAAAATTAATAATTTTGTATAACTCTAGCAAATTTGTATAGTTCCTAGCAAATTTAAGATATATGCAAGTATATTTTTTTCTAAATATTAATAATATACTAAATTGTCATAATATGTGATGGGACTTTTATGTAATAAATGGATACCTTGCTTATCTCTAATATTAATAAAGCTTTTCTAATCTTATAATAAAAATTGATCCTAATATGTATTATAGCAAATTTTTTAGATTAGCAAAAGTTATTACAGTCAAACCTTTATAAATGCAACTTGTAGGAACAAGCCTACAATGTATATTTAGAAAGGTCTGTATTTAGAAAAAGCCAATTAAATTGCAACTTTAAAAATTAAATCATCAAGTTTGTATACCTTCTACCAAAAAATGTATAATCTATCTTAAATACTAAAATTTAATTGGCTACGTGCATTTAGAAAGGTTAGTGTAATATAAAATATTATTTAAGAGAACATGTATTTACAGAATATAGAACATGCATTTAGTACTAATAATATCTTATAAAAAGAAAAAATGTGCATTTAAGAATATATTGCATTTATGAAGTTTGCATTTATAGAGATCTGACTATAATATCAAAGGCATTTCTAAAATTGTATCAAAAAGTTTGTTTTGAATAAGAGTTGATATCACTATATATAATCGAGGTAATAAAAATCTACCTATTTATGAGATTTGTTAATTGAGTAGCAATAAATAAGACCATACCAATTTGATTTTCTGTTTAACATATTCCCTCTTTGAAAATTTATATAGCATAAATAATACATATTATATACTTTATATAATTATAATAACTAATAAAAAAATTAATATAATTAAAATAGCATAATTAAAGGACCCCGGACATCTCTCATATAGGTCATAACTGATCTGCATGAATTTAGACGTTTTTGCTACCTCTAAAATCAAGTAAATTTGCTAAAAGTTGGATTATTACATATAAATTTTATAGTAATTTGCTAAAAACTTAATTATAACATTTAGTATCGGGTAAAAAAATATAGAGCAAATTTTTTAAAACTGTAATAGCTGTTAAACCCCACTTTTGAATATATAAAATATGTAAATTTGCTTTTGAAGATACCTTCACTCAAGTTTTAGAAAAAATCAAAACTTCTATCAAAAGCAAGATGCGCCAAAATTTTCTAAAACTTTGAATAAAGGTATCTTAGCAACCACCTAATCAAATCCGATGAAACTTTTTTTATTTGAATTTTATGGATCCATAGAATTTAAATAAAAAAAATTTTCATCGAATTTGATCAGGTGGTTGCAGAGATATCTTTGATCAAAGTTTTAGAGAATTTCAAAACGTATATTACATGACAGATACATTTAAATTTTTGACAAAACTTTGATCAAGGGTATCGCTGCAACCACCTGATCAAATTTGATGAATTTTTTTTATTTATTCTATGGATCCATACAATTTAAATAAAAAAATTTTCATCAAATTTGATCAGGTGGTTGCAGAGATATCTTTGATCAAAGTTTTAGAGAATTTCCAAATGTATATCACATGACAGATACGTTCAAATTTTTGACAAAACTTTGATCAAGGATATCTCTGCAACCACCTGATCAAATTTGATGAAAATTTTTTTATTTAAATTTTATGGATCCGTAGAATAAGTAAAAAAATTTTCACCAAATTTGATCAGGTGGTTGCAGAAATATCCTTGATCAAAGTTTTGTCAACAAATTTAAACGTATCTATCATGTGATACGCATTTTGAAATTCTCTAAAAACTTTGATCAAATATATCTTTGCAACCACTTGATCAAATTCGATGAAAATTTTTTTATTTGAATTCTATGGATTCGTACAATTAAAATAAAAAAATTTTCATCAAATTTGGTCAAGGACTTGTAGAGATATCTTTGATGAAATATTCTTCTATTTCCATAAATATATTATAAAGAAGCTGCGCCAAATGAAAAAAAGCTATTATGGAATAAATATTTAACCAAATAACTTGAAATTTTAGAAAGCAAAATTGTAGCCTATTCTCTATTGATTATATTAGTGCGCAGTAATTTGTTTCATTTGAACTTGTAAAAATCTAGCCTGTGATGATTATTTTTCTGTTTTCATCAAAATAGAAAATTTTAGAAAATCCCGAATCTGGAAGCAAATTGAAAAATTATCATAACTTTGTCAATATTAATCTGTTTTTGATGAAATTTTAATTGAAGACTCTTGAATACCTATTCTATCAACTTACTAAGTCATGTTTTGAAGGTTTTATTTTGAGAAAGTGCTTCTGGAAGCATTTGAAGTTTAGGGAAAAACTTGCGAAAACGTATGCGTCCAAATTTACAAAAACGTTAATATCTTCATGAGTTTTTAATATTTTTTCATGAAATTTGAGATTCTATTAGTCAATGTTATGCGCTATAAGTCTTGTTATAAAATTTTTTTTAGTTAGCATAGTAAAATTTTTTGTAAATCATGCCGAACAGTGGGTTATTTTGAAAAAGCAAAAAAACATATTACAAAGAAACTGCATTGAAATTGTTTACAGGAACTTTCTTCAAAGATATCTCCATGAGTTCTTGACCAAATTTGATGAAAATTTTTTTATTTTAATTTTACAAATCTATAGAATTCAAATAAAAAATTTTTTAAAAATATTATGATTTCAAAATATTACAAATTGATTCTAACTTTGTGCTCTAAAAAACTTATACAGCATATTAAAATACATTATACTGGTATATTTAATTTTATATTTCTTGAAAATTTCAGAGAAGATACTAACTACATAATAATTACTACAATTATTATATGAATTACTAATTTGCTTAAAGATAACTCCGCGCAATTGCATTACATAATTATTTGTTTATCGACATACAATCACGATCAATGATCGTAATATATATGCAAGTTGCTATTGATACTAAAGCCTGTTATATGCTATGACTACTTTTACTTATTTTCAATTATATTGATTATAATTTTGCTCCGTATAGCCATTAATAACTTGTTATATCTGGATCCGATCATCATAGCACGACTTAACTTGTTATAATAATTCTTTCAAAATGTGGGTAAATTGCTAAAAATAAAATATAATATGTGTAAAATCTTAGTAATTCGCCAAAATATTCAATTATGACCCTTTTTAAAATTAACTTCAATTTGCTAAAATTTAAATTTGGACCTTAGATCAAATTTGAATCAATTTGCTAAAAAAAAAATATGACATATATCAGAGNTGGATCCGATCATCATAGCACGACTTAACTTGTTATAATAATTCTTTCAAAATGTGGGTAAATTGCTAAAAATAAAATATAATATGTGTAAAATCTTAGTAATTCGCCAAAATATTCAATTATGACCCTTTTTAAAATTAACTTCAATTTGCTAAAATTTAAATTTGGACCTTAGATCAAATTTGAATCAATTTGCTAAAAAAAAAATATGACATATATCAGAGATGTCCGGGGTCCTATAATTAAACTTATTTAAAACTAGTTTTTTTAAACACAATTAAGAATTTACTTCGTGATCCATTTATTATTTTTTGTCTATTCTTTAAATTAAATAAAAATTGCGGAAAAAAAATTCTGGTTATAATAGTGGTTAAATCATTAAAATCAGCCCAATGGATCATAAGATATAAGCATTTTTGTCTTTGCAACTTTATGGTATAAACATATACATATAATTGTGAAAACAAAAATGCTTATATCTTGTGACTTACTGGACCGATTTTAATGATTTAACTGCCCTTATGACCAGAATATTCTTCTTTACAACTTTTAATTAATGTAAAAAAGATGTTTACTTAGTAAAAAATTGGGTTGTCCTTTGAGAAACTCTAGATATCAAAAAATACTAAAAATACATAGTAAACATATTTCCACTGTTTACTATGTTTTTTTACTGGTTCTTAGGCAGATCACAAATTAAAGCAAAAATATACTGAAGTTACTATTTTAAAACTTATTTTTTATTTTTTCACTGTATTGCACTTTCTTTTGTTTAGCATATCTTTTATAATATTGTTATATATACATAAGGACCCGAACATCTAGTATAGAGGCCATCTTGTTTTTTTTTAGCAAAAACCCCTGAAATCTGAGAAGCAAAAAACAGTTTTTGACAATTATTTTGGCATCCAGTAGACCAATTTGAACAAACATTTTTTTTTTTAAATGAAGCTCTCAGTGAGGCGCATCTAACAAAAAAAAGTTCATTCAATTCTGATTACTAGATCAAAAGTTATTTAAACAAATATATTTTGTTATTTTCAGAAAATTGGACCAAAATTGGCCAAAATCCAGTTATGACCTATATAAGATATGTCCAGGGTCCTTATGCATACGTATGCAATAATATAACCTTTTATTATATTATATTGAATAATATAATTTAAATACTACTCAAACTACCATTCGAACTACATATATTCTATTAAACACTATCATATGATTTCATAAACATGCATATCCACAAAGTCATATAATAGTGCTGAATAGCAGCTTGAATAGTAATTTGAATTATACTATTCAACATAGTAAATTCTTTAAATTTTATCAGTATTAAATAATATAAATTTATTTTAAGACTTAGAGGCTTTATAGTTAGAGCAATAAAAAATATAAAGATAATTCATTGCAATTAAATACAAGAATTATTGTCAAAAGAAATATTAATCCTAATTGATTCAATCTGATTATATTAGAGTACAATTAGAGTTTGAGCCAAGTGTTAACAACTCTAATATGAATAAATTTGCTAATCTGCATATATCAACTATATTTTAATCTTATGTTTGTTTTTTGCCAGAGATACTATAGTACTAAAAAAATATTATGAAGAATATTTGATATTATAATTAGAAAAAAAGTTTTCAATAATGCTAAATTCTAGTTTAATTAAATTAAAATATCTAAGACTAAAATTCAATATTATACAGTTACTTCGAGAGCACCTATATGCAACTAGTTGCACCACTTTACAGATAAAGCAGATATAAACTTGTCAGCCCATGTCAAAGAGTGACAAAGGATTTCTCTTCAAATCCCTCCTACCTAGCATCAATAGTAGGAATAAACTCAATTATACAAGAAGAAAAATGAAAGAATAGAAAAAACAAAAGGAGATAAAAAAGAGAAAAGTAACTACAAGACCTAAACAAAAACAAAAATAACTAAAAATGAAAAATGAAAGAAACAAAGAAAAATTCTATGCTAATAATGTAAACTAACAAAAGAAAAAATATAAAAAAAAACCCAGAGAGCAAAAGAAAAAGAAAAATACTAAGCACTTTTAAAGACCAGTGCTAAGAAATAAAAATTATAATATTGCATGAACCCATATCCATTAAAGTATTATATATACATCAAAGAAAAAAAAAAAGAAAAGAAAAAGCTACGCCTAAAAGAAAATTCTAGAAATTAAGAAATTTTTTTAATATTTTCCTTCAGATTATTTTCACGTGTCATTCATTGTTTATTTCACAGGCATTGAAACTCGCTCATGACCAGTTCTGATTTAGTAGATGCATTCCCAAATTGGAAAGAGTAACATTGCTGATTTTTTGGAGAAGGTAAGCTGGATTTTCTACTTTTTGGCAAAAATTTTGAAAAAACCAAGGAGAAATAACAAAGGTACCAAAAGTTGTAAAGAGCATAGGAATTATGTTTGAAGAATAATATACTTGACCAAAAGTAAGTTTCCATTTACACTTCCACTTCTTTTAACAAAAAACTTTAGAGTTGTAGCCCTATTATGTCTTCTATAGTAACAAAGTCTCCTACTCGGAGAGTTAAACCCAAAAGGAGAGTTCTTTTTTAGCTCTATTTCAGTTTTCTCACATCCAATCTGAAACCCTTGGTCCAAGTTGCTTCTAGATAAAGTTTTGTTATGTACAAACATACTAACTCCAAAGTTTTTATAGGTTAGGGTTCTTGGAAAATTTGGTACAAGGGATCATCAGAAAGAGTTTTTGAAAATTATTACACTAATATATTGTATGTACAAAAAACTCAATTCTTTATATTTAATAACATTTACTACTGTATATTACAATATTTTGTAATATTTTTATGATTTCTGGGAATTATATTTTGGTGCACCATGCACCCTATAGTATCAAATATAAATAATGATTAGATGATTAGAGTTAGGGTTAAGGTAAGAGTTAGAGTTGTAACTTTATGAGTCCGGAGCGTATCATATGATGATCATCTTATTGCACAAACGCGTGAATGTGCATATTTTTGCTACACTAAAATTGAACACGCGTGCGGACAGACATGACATGAATTTTCAAGATTAGTTTTTTGACGCGATAGCTTAAACTAGGAATCGGGAACCGATGTAAGTCCGAAACGTTAAAATTTAAAAAGTTTATTTATTAACGAATAATTTTTATTTAACTGTTAATACTATCTGTATTATTCTGTGTTACTGTATTACTAATCAAATAGCCGTCAAAATAGTCTTGTAATCACGCGTCACGCGTGCGGACAGACATCCTTTTCAAAGCTACGTTCTTGATTTTGTTTTTAGTGTTTATAACTATAATGGATCAAAATCGTAACTTTGATGCATCAAAAACGTAAATTTTGATACACTTTACTCGTCCATTAGGTGTCCTCAGCTACGCTCCGGACAATGACAAAATAAAAGGTGATCTAAAATAATATCGCGAGAAGAGCAATTTTCATTAAAAATGCAACAGGGATTATTACCCTAGTAAAATTTCGAGAAACATAAAAGGGAGCACCATTTTTTAAATCCTTATAATTTTATTATTTATACTTTTTTTGTATTGTGTTATTTCGATCACCTGCGCTTAAATACACCTTTATGCATTATTTCGAGATATTGAATCAATTTCGAAACTCTATTGCTACTATAATATAAATTTACTAATATCGTTTTATTTCAGGACGTTATTCCAAAATTAACTATACTATTCTTAGAGAACATAATTTCGAATAACGGCATTTCAGTTTAATAACAAATTAATTGCAACACTTTCTAAAATCTTATTATACGTACATTGTCATAACCAATTTATTTTTTCTTTAAGTTTCAACATTCACTAGTACATAATGACGGACCCTAAAATACAAAACTCCATAATAACTCTGATAATAATGACAGATAAGTGAATAATTAGTACAACCAATCAGCTCTTGATAATGCCACTATCGAGTATATATACTGTTTATTACTTAGAATTTGCAAGCGGATTCAAAAACAAATAAATTAAATCCAAGCTATCAATTTTTTAATATGACAGTCTAAAATTTCAAATTATCTTCAAATGGGCTAAACTCCAGGACAGCACTTGGATCATGACAACCAAACCTTGACGTTAGCAAACAATGTACCCAGAATTATATACGGTTTTTACTATCATAACTGATAATATAAAATATAATTTACGGATCACGAGTTATTAGAAATTAGAAATCTGATTATTAACGTTATTCTGAATCACCATATTTATAGATGCCAATTTTTATATATACTGTACTATATATACTTATGATTGCTTAACAATACATCCACTTTTTCTACATACAGTCGCACCCCTCTAAGTGCATGCCCTCGGGACCATAGTGAAAAAAGGCAAAATATGCACTTAGAGGGATTTGTATTTAGAGGGGTTAAAATTTATAATTGTTATATTGTTATATTGTTTGGGACCAAGAGGAG
Source organism: Gigaspora rosea (assembly GCA_003550325.1). NCBI lineage: Eukaryota > Fungi > Glomeromycota > Glomeromycetes > Diversisporales > Gigasporaceae > Gigaspora > Gigaspora rosea. The sequence goes on along the minus strand of QKWP01000203.1, from coordinate 172,314 downwards.
CATGCACTTAAGGGGGTGCGACTGTAGTTAGCAATAATGCAAAAACATTGTTATTGACCCACCCTAAAAAAAAAATTAATCGTATTTGACCTATGGGTGATCGTATGATTTGTATTATGTAACCTGATTGCCATCACGAATAAGAATAATTGCAAAGTATGTTAAGGCACATTAAAGCTTATATGAACTAAATAATATATGAGGCGAAAATGATATAATTAATCATATCATATAAAAGACAAAAAGTAATAAAATTCCTTGTTATCTATTTCGGCCTGCTGAAATGCCTACACGAAAAATTTCAAATGTTGGAATTCCTGAAATTCATGGTGCTTAGCCATGAAAGTCAACTAGGTTTACAAATGATAAAGAGGTACTGTACAAAACATAAAATTTTCTGAATTGATATATTTTATTTTCTTAGTGTATAAACATGCATATTATATTGATATTATTTTATTAGAATAATTTGCACGATGACAATAATGATGTAATGCCACTCGATAATAAATTAGAATTATCCGTAGCATTTGAATCAAATGAAGCTTTGACAGATAGTAAAAAATTTATTCACCTGATCTGCGTATCGACTGATATATTATGTGTATACAAATTGTATATATTATCAGTTATAATGTGTGTATAACGATAATATTATATAGTATATATAATTTCATGCTTTCGATTATAAATAATATGACAATATGATCGTATTATACTATGTGGGTCAAAAACGATGGTTTTTTTTTATGGTGGGTCAATAAAGATGATCGGCAGGTCAAAAACAATTTGCGTCATGTATATAATTTAACTATAAAAAGTTACAGCAAACCAGTTTTAATATAAAATGCGATTGATAATTATGGCACGACGGGGTGAAACCTGTTGTGAAATAGTGAAATCTGCTATGATCATCACATGAGGGTGAAATCCGCTTTTATAATAAAACGCGTATTTCACCCTAACCCGCGGATTTCACTATTTCGCAACTCAGGTTTCACCCTGTTCTATTATGACATAATTACTCCTGCACAAATATCATTGAATTTTTTTTTCAATGGATAAATCACTAATCAACGAAGATAAATAGAACCAAGATGGCTAATGATAAGGAGATAGATTTGTTCGATATAATTGATGTTGATTATCTTCCAGAAATGTACGACGTCCTATTAACAGATGTTGTTTCCAAAGACCTGCATGAAGCAATTTCTGAAATGCTAAAAATAAAATACCTATCATATTCTCCGGATAAAGAATTTAAAGAAGTGAACGGAATTATATTTGGAAAACATCGCAGAATTTTCGTATCCCTACCAGTCACAATCAAGAGAGAAACAAAAAATGTTCATTTCCTTGTTGATACCGGTTCCCCAACTACGTACATTTGCGAAGAAGCTTAGGATTCATTCAAAACAATCTTGAATACATCCTATCGTTCGGTACAAATAAATAACAAGGCTACTGGTGCACATTTGCCTCCCGTCAACTCTCATTTCACAGATATGAATATTCTTGGAACGGATTATTTACATGTTTATCAAGCAAAATTAATCATAGAATTTGAGAATGAATATGTTTCTCTATCTTTTAGTGCATTTGAGCAAGATAATAATCAGCCTTATCCGTTGCAACATATTTTAGGAAGAACATTGAATTTATATTGTTTAGCTTGGTCTTACTTTTTATTTTTAGAAGGAAACCCTATTTCTTTTTTTCAGTCGTAATAGTCATTATATTTTTTTATTTTTTGGTTTTCTTCAATTAAATTATTTCTAATTCATTCTATTTGGTTTTTATTTTTTTTTCGCACATTACCAACAATAGTGATAATTATTAATAATATTAAGATGCTTGTTTTCTCAAATTATCCAAAATGTTTATAAGATTAATTTATTGTTTGTGCATAATTTTCTTTTTTCTACAAAAGAAATTTTGATCATGTCAAAATTTTTCTTCCGGGGAACATTCAAACATATTAGCACCATCAATCAAAAACGAAGGACAGTCGCGATTCGTAGTATTTCAAGAAAGGTAAGTTTATAATCATCATAATAAATAATAAATATTATGTATATGGTATATTAATTATAAATCTTTAAATATGAAGGTAACATTAGTGCATCATCATCGAACAAAGCAGTCATATGATCTGAGCTTTTCGAAGAGAAGCGAACTGATTGGAAACGATGTGAATTTGTGAAAGCATGCATTAAACGAAATATTCTTTTGAATGATAATTTGAAAAAATTATTTACATGGTTTGACGGGAAAAAGAATAAGGAAAAACAAATGTCCAAGTTGGATTCACCAATGCTGAATGAAAATTTGTAAATTATATTATATAAATAGTTAATGCATCATTATTGTTCTATGCAAATAACATGATCCACTTATTTTAAGCATTTTAGTAGTTTCTTTGTCTCCTAATCATTTAAACATACTTCTATAATATCGATAACGATATTTCTCTGCCAAAATTCGAAATACACGTGTGATAATCGAGTAACATTACGCGTTGAAAATTTTTTTTAGGGTGGGTCAATAAAATGGTCAAACGGTAAAAACAATGTTTTTGCAGCAAAAATAAGTAAAAAAAAAAAAAAAAGGAAAAAAAAAGAAAAAAAAGATAAGTTTGATCGGCAGAATTTATTTTTGAATCACGAGAAATAATAATCAGTCATAATTAACAATAATATGTAAAAAAAAAAATTGATGTTGCTTATATAAAATATATTACATTGTCCATCCCTGACCATAAAAAATTGTATTATGTTTCAGGATCAATTTAAGGATCAACTTAATTCAATTTGCTGATATCTACAAATTTGTGACTATCGGTCGTTTCCATAATTGAAACCTTTTTGCTTAACTAAAAAATACTAGTTTCAATTATCGTTTCTTACTTTAAAATTATTTCTTCACACTTTGTTTCTGATTACTTTAGATAGCAATTTTTACACCACTATATACTCATATGTAATAGAAAATGTCACTCGTAACAAACCAAAGATATATCATCTTTACGATGAGTGCATTCGTTTTTTTATTGCTAATAACGATACCATTAGTAATGGAACTCTCGAATAATGAGTATGCTAAAGTTTCTATTAAAATTAATAATACAACACTAATAAATAAGCTTAGGACTAAACCTACCAATTTCACAGAATGGAAACAAAGGCATTACATTACAGGCTATTTAAATAAAGATCGAAAAGTAAAGATATATATAACTAATGGTGATTGGTATGCAACTCAAGACTTACTAAAACTCAAATATAATTATGACGGCACCTTAACAAATTGCGATATACCATGCATCTGGAAAGCAAAAAATTTAGAAAATCTAACACCAAAGGAATTTAAAAGTGCTGATGCTTTTTTTTGTGTTAACCAACCAAGTTTACCTAAAATGAAAGCATGGAAAGGACAAAAATTTGTACAATATACTTTAGAACCTAAAACTCATTGTCCACAATGTCATGATAAAACTCATCTATTTGATATTCGTGCAACTTTTGATAGAAATTCTGATATACCTACAAGTTATATTAGAATGGATTCAAAACATTGGCGTTCAATAACTCCCTTTGATATAACAAAACTCTCCAAAGATTCTAAATTTATTTCGTTTATCGCTTCCCATTGGACACAATTCAGAGAAAATTTTATTTCAAGTCTTGAGTCTCATATTCCTGTTGCATCCTTTGGTGGTGTCCGCCGGAATACTGATTGGCATATTCATCCAGAATGCGTAAATTTAGAATATTTTAGTTCAAAGAATTGTATTATTTCTAAATATCCGTTTTACTTATCAATTGAAAATTCTCAAGAAAATGATTATTCTACTGAAAAGCTTTGGGATACATTTAATTTAGGAGTTGTGCCTGTTATATGGGGTGCACCTAATACTCGTTCTTACTTACCACATCCTAAATCTGCTATTTTTATTGAAGACTTTAATAGCACGAAGGCTCTTGCAGATTATTTAAAATATTTAGTAAATAATGAGACTGCTTATTTAGAATATCATAAATGGAGGACTATGAAATTATCTGATGAATTTGAGAAGAGATCATACTTGAGTATGCATAATTTGGAATGTAACGTTTGTAGAGAAGTTGCCAGGTTAAGAATTATAGAAGGGTATAATACGTGATTTAAAACTATTGTCTTATAATCTACAATGAAGATAGAAAACACTATTTTTTTACCGTTTCTGGTTGCAAAAAGTAATACGACAAATTTATAAGCACTAATTTTTAATTATCAACATATTTAATTACATGTTGAGCAATTTTACATAAATAATAGGTTAAAAAGGTTTTTTGTAAACGTACATTTTTCATTTACATATTAGTAATAATAATAACTTGATCCATTGGGAATTAGCGGAAACGAAGTTTCCGGTATTATTCGTTAATCCCCGTGATCTTGATATAGTGATCGGGGATTATCTTTATTAAATTTTATTAAGGTTGGTTTCACCTAAAATTTTCGTTTATTTCGTATTTACGGGGGGGCAGGGTTGGCACATTTATCCATTGGGGTGCATCACTAGCTGCATCACTCCATTGCGAGTTATAGTATAGTATTTGGTAATAATTGTCACGGCTGATGCTGATTTTGGCGGGCCGGTCTACAATTAATGATTAAGTTACTAACAAACATCGGAAGAGACAGACTTTGGATTTTGGAGTTTTAAGGACACGTACCATTTCACGTGATTTTACACTTACCGATCATCACGTGATATGGGCGTCAGAAATAGAATTTTTCTAAATTTCTTGGCAAATTTTTTTGACAACTACCTAATTGAATTCAGTGAAAATTTGTTTAATTCAATCCTACGAATAAGTAATATCCATTTAAAAAAATTTTCACGAATTCTGTCACGTAGTTGTCAAGAAAATTTCGTTCAAAGTATGGAAAATTTTCACCATTCCTTAAAAAATAGCCATAACAGAAATTTTCCTAAATTTTGAACAAAAGTTTCTTGACAACTACTTGATAGAATTTGATGAAATTTTTTTTAATAAATTTTACTATTTAATACAATTTATTTAAAAAAATTTTCATCGAATTCTATCAAGTAGTTGCCAAGAAAATTTCGGTCAAAGTTTGGAAAAATTATCACCGTTCCTTAAAAAAATAACCGCGACAGAAATTTTCCTAAACTTTGAACAAAAATTTCTCAACAACTACTTGATAAAATTCGATGAAAATTTTTTTAATAAATTTTACTTTCTAATACAATTTATTTAAAAAATTTTCATCGAATTCTTTCAAGTAGTTGTCAAGAAACTTTTGTTCAAAGTTTAGGAAAATTTCTGTCGCGGCTATTTTTTTAAGGAACGGTGAAAACTTTTATATTATTCGAACGAAATTTTCTTGACAACTACTTGATAGAATTCGATGAAAATTTTTTAAATGGATATTACCTAGGGGTTAGTAAAACTACGGGGGCCAACTTATATGATATATATAGCTAATAAAATGATTTGCATGATTTTGTGTAACAATCAAATAGATTGATAATAAAAAATCTGCGATACTATACTAACGAGTCTTTTAGCAATAATAACCAAGCACTGATTCAACATATGTTATTGCCATACTCTATTGCCGCTAGTTGGTAGGTTTATATAGAGATTGCATACATATTGGTATTCACAGAGACAAAATTCACTTTTTTAAAAATAATTGAAATTGTTAAATGCAATCTTATTACTAACTCTATATATACTTAACAAACTATACTTTGTAAATTAGTTAAAAGAAACGCTTCAATATGTACATGATATTAAGGTAAAATATCATTAGCAAAATTTATAGTGATGAAATTTTTTCAAAAGGTCTTGCGAACCTGTGAAATCTTTTGGCGAACTGCAAAATAATTCAAAATATTTTGCAAAAAATATTTTTTGAAATATTTTATTTTGAAATAATTCGAAATATTTTCAATTATTTTAGACCTGGGAAACCAAGCTGAATTAGTATTCTGTAACCTAGGTCATATCAAGGGTGTATTGGACTTATTGCACTATATTTCGAAATATTTTGAAAATTTGTATAAAGTTACAAAATTGATTGGATTTTTATAAATTATAATTTTTTTTCATTTTGTTTTTTGTTTTCATTTTGTTTTTTGTTTTATTTATTTTTTTAATTTTTTTTACACTTTACAAAAATACTAGTCTTTTGCAAGAAAACCAACAACTATTCAGCACTTTGTAAGAACACCAATTCGACTTTGCACACCAACTCAGACTTCCGACACTTTGCAAAAACACAACTAATTTCTCTAGCAATTTCTAAATTTCCAAGAATGCTTCTTTAAAGAGATGATTCAGTTTGGCACAAGTTTTCGCAAGTATTCGCAAGTATTTGCAAGTTTTGTAAGTTTTTGCAAAGTTTCGCTTTATTTATTTTTTTTTTGTTTGCCGTTTTTTGGTTTTTTTTAATTTTTTAATTAATTTATTTTATTTTAAATTTCCAAGAATGTAGAGATGATTTAGTTTGGTGCAAGTTTTTACAAATATTCGCAAGTTTTTGCAAGTTTTTGCAAGGTTTTGCTTTATTTATTTTTTTGTTTAATGTTTTTTGGTTTTTTTAAACTTTTTTTATTAATTTATTTTATTCTGGCACTTTGTGAGAACACTAACTTCTCTAGCACTTTGCAAGAACATACTAGATTTCTCTAGCCTATTTTTTAGAAGTGTTTAGAAAAAAGAGAGAAACGAAAGTGATAGTTAAAACAAAAAAAATAGCTGAAGCAAAGATAATAGCTAACTGTGGGGTGTGTGAAATAAGTGTGTAGAGTTAGTTTTTTATTTTTTTTCTACAAATAGTAATGGAATTAGATGCGAAAAAGTGCAAAAGTAGTTAAAATAATATGTAATAATGTAAAATAATACTGTAAAGAATATATAACAATTAAAATATAATATATAATAAAATATGTAATATTTATTAAAATATATTTTAATTTAAAAATGTAATATATATAATGTATAATGATAATAATAAAAAAATATAAAATTTTATATTAAATCGTGAAAATGTTAAAAAAGTTTGAAATTTTGTGAATTATTGCAAAATATTGCAAAATATTGCAGATTTATATGATAATATGCGAAATATTACCTCCTGTGACCCCTGAAAGAGATAATTAAATAGAGGTTTGCATTGTTTTATTTGGTCTATTTCACAATATTTTACAATATAATTTGACCTTTAGAAGTCATAGGAGGTAATATTTCACATATTATTGTGTAAATCTGCAATATTTTGCAATATTTTGCAATAATTTGCAAAAGTTTAAAATTTTATATTTTTTTATTATTATCATTATGCATTATATATATTACATTTTTAAATTAAATATATATTTTAATAAATATTACATATTTTATTATACAGTCAACTCTCTCTAATCTGAACTGCTGGGACAGTGCTGGGACTGCTTTTTTTTACTATATAAAAATTTGAAAAAGTTCAGTTTCAAAAAGTTATATATAGCTTATCTGAACTTTATAATAAAATTTACAAATGTTCTAGAAGATTTTGTTCAGTTTAGAGAGAGTTTAATAGTGTTCAGTTTAGAGAGGTTNAATATTACCTCCTGTGACCCCTGAAAGAGATAATTAAATAGAGGTTTGCATTGTTTTATTTGGTCTATTTCACAATATTTTACAATATAATTTGACCTTTAGAAGTCATAGGAGGTAATATTTCACATATTATTGTGTAAATCTGCAATATTTTGCAATATTTTGCAATAATTTGCAAAAGTTTAAAATTTTATATTTTTTTATTATTATCATTATGCATTATATATATTACATTTTTAAATTAAATATATATTTTAATAAATATTACATATTTTATTATACAGTCAACTCTCTCTAATCTGAACTGCTGGGACAGTGCTGGGACTGCTTTTTTTTACTATATAAAAATTTGAAAAAGTTCAGTTTCAAAAAGTTATATATAGCTTATCTGAACTTTATAATAAAATTTACAAATGTTCTAGAAGATTTTGTTCAGTTTAGAGAGAGTTTAATAGTGTTCAGTTTAGAGAGGTTTGGATTAGAGAGAGGCAACTATATATTATATTTTAATTATTATAAATTTTTTACAGTATCATTTTATATTACTACATATTATTTTAACTATTTGCGCACTTTGTCACATCTAATTCCATTGCTATTTGTAGAAAAAAATAAAAAAAACTAACTTTACACACTTATTTTTATATACCCTACAGTTAGCTATTATCTTCACTTCTTTGTTTTAACTATTGTTTTTGTTTTAGCTATCTCTTTTGTTTTGACTATCACCTTCATTTCTCTCTTTTTTTCTAAACACTTCTAAAAAAATAGGCTAGAGAAATCTAATATGTTCTTACAAAGTGCTAGAGAAGTAGTGTTCAAGCAAAGTGCCAGAATAAAATAAATTAATAAAAAAAGTTTAAAAAAAAAAACCAAAAAACGTCAAACAAAAAAAAAATAAAGCGAAACTTTGCAAAAACTTGCAAAAACTTGTGAATACTTGTGAAAACTAGTGGCAAACTAAATTATCTCTTTAAAGAAGCATTCTTGAAAATTTAGAATAAAATAAATTAATTAAAAAAGTTTAAAAAAAAACCAAAAAACATCAAACAAAAAAAATAAATAATGCAAAACTTTGCAAAAACTTGCAAAAACTTGCAAATACTTGCGAAAACTTGTGCGTTCTTGGAAATTTAGAATAAAATAAATTAATTAAAAAAGTTTTAAAAAAAAGCAAAAAACGTCAAACTAAAAAAATAAATAAAGCAAAACTTTGCAAAAACTTGCAAAAACTTGAGAATACTTGCGAATACTTGCAAAAACTTGTGCCAAACTAAATTATCTCTTTAAAGAAGCGTTCTTGAAAATTTATAGAGGTCCGAACCAGATGCAATTTTTCACCTGGGTCACCTGTGTGAATTAAAATCGGGTGACCCAGATGAAAACAGGTTTTATAATATTATGTGTCATTTATTGATTCCTGTCAGTTCAGAATCATTTTTAAATCAACGAATGATTGTTACTTATTGATAAAGCGAAAATAAAAATAAAAATAAAAAACAAGCATTTACTATTTACAGTTTATTCTTTTGTTTAGAATAATAATCACGATAATATAAATTCGTGAATCTCTTAAACAAATACTAGAAATTTGACAAGTCGCTGTTTAAAAGTTAAAAATCAGTAATTTATATGTAGGATTGTAGAGATAAAGCAAAACTAAATGAAATCATGTACTCAAACTTTGTGAATTAGCAAAATATCTATATCTAATATCAATAAGGTGAAACAACAAAATAATTGCCCTGTGAAGGTATTTGTTTTTGTTAAGGCAAATGTTAATAAGTTATATACTCTCAGTCAATCTTCAAAGTAAAGTTTCGAGTAAAATAGCAATAAAGTAGGTTTTGCTATTAAATAAAACGACATGATTTAATATACAGAACAAATTACTGAATTATTCAACATGAATTAATATACCAACTGATTTGACCTGGGTTTCAAATCAGTGATCCGGGTCACCCATTTTGACATGGGTGACCCAGTTTACTATAACCCAGTTCGGAACTCTAAAATTTAGAATAAAATAAATTAATTAAAAAAGTTTAAAAAAACCAAAAAATGTCAAACAAAAAAATAAATAAAGCAAAACTTTGCAAAAACTTGCAAAAACTTGCGAATACTTGCGAAAACTTGTGCCAAACTAAATCATCTCTTTAAAGAAGCATTCTTGAAAATTTAGAATAAAATAAATTAATTAAAAAAGTTAAAAAAAAACCAAAAAACATTAAACAAAAAAAATAAATAAAGCGAAATTTTGCAAAAACTTGCAAAAACTTGTGAATACTTGCGAAAACTTGTGCCAAACTAAATCATCTCTTTAAAGAAGCATTCTTGAAAATTTAGAATAAAATAAATTAATTAAAAAAGTTTAAAAAAAACCAAAAAATGTCAAACAAAAAAATAAATAAAGCAAAACTTTGCAAAAACTTGCAAAAACTTGCAAAAACTTGCGAATACTTGCGAAAACTTGAGCCAAACTAAATTATCTCTTTAAAGAAGTATTCTTGAAAATTTAGAAATTGCTAGAGAAATTAGCTGCATGTTCTTGCAAAGTGTCAGAAGTCTGAGTTGGTGTGCAAAGTCAAATTGGTGTACTTGCAAAGTGCTGAATAGTTGTTGGTTTTCTTGCAAAAGACTAATTTTTGTGAAATATGAAAAATTAAAAAAATAAATAAATAAAAAAAACAAACCGAAATCAAAAAACAAAACAAAAAAAGATCTAATTTATAAAAAATCTAATCTTATCTTGTAACATTATACAAAATTTCAAAATATTTTAAAATATTTCAAAAATATAATCCAATACGCTCTAGATATAAACAAATACAAATATACCCATCTAGCTTGGTTTTTTCTTCTGTTTTTTAATTGAGACCTTGCTCTTTTTCATTTATTAAGTTGATAATTTATTACATGTTGAAAAGAAGTTAAAATAATATATTACAACTCTATGAGAAAAAGATGATTTAGGCTTCATAATGGCCTTCCGCTACCAACAATCTTTACCCGAGGCCTAATTGTTAGCTGAACAGAGTTATTTTATAATAACCTATCAGACTTTATAATAAAAATTGTTAACATCAATAACCCTGTTCTGACTAACCGGCCCAGGTCATAGTATATTAAACAAAAAGCAGTCATATAGTTCAGACTGCTTAATATAGAGCTTCTAAAATTTTCTTCTAGTGGTTTTTTTTTAAGTCTCACACGTCTATGATGATTGTATCCAGCCTTTCCTTTCTGGGAGCAGTAAACACTGCAGATCTTTTGGAAGGGGTACACCAAATCATCCACTTTTTGAAAATTCTTGACAAACCGCGATACCAAAAAATTCACTTGTAACTGTAGTAGAGACAGTAGTTCTTCCCGTATAGTCCAATATCTATTAGAGAGCTGCCAAAGACTTCTCAATATATGGTAAGTGATAAACTCTAAGCTTGTTAGCAGGTAGTCTATGAACTTTACCCCTAAACGACAAGTGCCAGTTTTGTGATGAGTGACTAACTCTAAGGCTATTAGCAGATACTCAGTTAACTGTATTCCTAAATAACAGCTGCCAGTTGCATGTTTCCTTGGTTTTTCTACTGTTTCTTTGAGACTATTCTTCTGAAGTGTTAGCATTTTTGTTGGTACAAGTGATCAGCGGATAGAGTTACGGAAGATCTTTTTATACCCATCTAGCTTGGTTTCCTAGATCTAAAATATTTTAAAAATATTTTGAATTATTTCGAACTAAAGTATTTTTGAAATTACTTCCAAAATATTTCGAAATCTGCAGTTTGCAAGTTCTTTCAAAAAATTTTACAAATTTGCAAGATTTTTCGAAAGATTTTACCACTATAAAATAAAACCTTATATTAACTCTAACTAGTTTGGCTTTTGAGTAATTAAAATAAAGACAGTTTGAAACAGTTTATAGGCTTTGAGTTGTGTGTATAATCTCTTACCTTTGTATTTTTTATTTTATATGAATATATGATTCAGTTTTTTTAACAATAAAAAAGCAGCTATATGAGTTTTTTATGATTAATTATTTACTTTTGTCTTTCTCAAGTTTCGAAAAAAAAAAATCCCAGTAAACAGGTTATTTCTAAAAAAAATTAACAATCAAGACTTTTACCGATCAAACATGATATAAATGAATTTATATGATTTTCATATAAAATGACAATTTTCACATTAGTATTAAACTTGTGTAATATTGAAGTTGTCCCCTGTAGTTTTACTAACCCTAGATATTACTAATTTATAAAATTAATTTAAACAAGTTTTCGCTGAATTTAATTAGTAGTTGTCAAAAAAATTTGCTGAGAAATTTAAAAAAAACTCTACTTCGACGCCCATATCACATGATGATCAGTACATGTAAAATAAAGTGAAATGGTACGTGTCCGTTTAGAGATCGTAAAAATTTTTTGTGTTATATAAAATCTTTATTGCGTTATTACAAAAATTTGTATTAATTTGCGATAATAAATTAACTTTGTATTAATTTAATTTTTTCAGAAATCATCAAAATTTATTCAAATTTTGGTTTGACCTTTCTAGTATTTTTATGTTCATTCATTTTCTCTTTCAGAAATTTTTAAAATCTTAATTCTGCATACTATCTGACACCAGTAGCCGATCAAATTTATAGAATATCACGTAAACTTTACTCTTAGAAATTTGGTTTAATTTGCATAATCAATATAATTTTGCATTAATTTGTATTAATTTATATACAAATTTTTATGGGTCTCTGTGTCCATTAGGGTGTTCAGGATTATGCAATGCAATGAGGTAAATTATGCAGGCAAACTGAGGTTGATTATATGATGAATATAAAATAAATTTAAAATTATGTGATCAATTAAATTAAATATGTGGTTTTTATTATATGTAATTAATACTTTTAGTTCTGTTCTTAGACATTTACCAAAATTTTACCTCAACTATGTTCATAATTTAAGTTCATTCATTTTCTATATCAGAACTTTTTGGGACCTACATTCTGTCACCCAAATTACAAATTTAAAGCTTACTGAATAAAGTTAACATATTCCCAACAACAAATCAGTTTTTATTCACGTGATCTATACTTTTTTTGCTTGATTATACAAAGCATATGCAATGCGAAAAAATAGCAAATTATTCTATAACATCATATTACATAATTCTGGACACTCTAGTGTCCGTAGACCTGCCTGATTTTGGCAGATATTGAAGTTCACATAACATATTAGTTTAATTGTTACAGGATTATCAACAGCTATAAAATTATTTAAAATTGTTTATAATAGAATTAGAGTTAGAAGTTAGTATGCTGTATAGTAAAATCACTCAAGAAAAACTTTTTGTTAGTGCATAAAGAGTAGTTTCTTATGCAAATTTTTGATTTTTTAAGTTTTTTTCAAGGTTAATATTTGTTTTAATCCACTAAATCATGATTTACTATTGACCAATTTTTGCAGACCATTATGGAACTTCAATATATTCCATTGGCTCCAATGAATTCATCAGTTCTACTGGTTTTATTTATTCCATTGGTTAGCAATTTTTTTAAATAGAGTATATCTATTGCCAACCCTGAGGTGGTTAAACAAATATGTACTGAGAAATTCCAGATATAAGCCAAAAAAATTCTAGCTGCTATGCTGGCTATTATATTGACCAAACTTTATTTCTATTAGTTGAATTTTTTGAAAAAAGCTTAGAAGTAGGGTAATGTTAAATGAAGTTTCAACTTCAACTACCCTAAGGCAGTGTTGTCTTGGGACACGGACACAGACAGCGGACAGTCCGGGACATTCCGCCCAGAATTTTTTTTGTTCCGGACATTCGGCGAATCAACGCGTAATCACCAACCAATAAAATTCAGTGTACCCCTCATAAATTATCATCATTTTTTACATAACCCAAACCAAGGTCTGTATAATTCTGCAATTTGATTGGTTTTACCTAGCGGACATGTCCCGGACATAGTAGGGACAAAGTTAAAAATTAGTAGGACATTGTCCGTGTACAATATCGTGTTGGGACATTATTGCAGACATGTCCTGGACGTCCCGTCCTGAACTGTCCGTATCCCTGTAAAATTAGCGGGACAATATCCGCGTACAACACTGCCCTAAGGTGTAACATAGTATGATTAGATAACATTCATTTTAAAATTGCTTATTGTTATAACTCATTAATAAAAAAATTCTAAAAGTTTGTATAAAAAGTAATGTTTTTAAATTCTAATATAATGCAAACCATCTTTTTTGATTCATAGAGCCTATCATTTTTTGATTTATAAACAAGATTTACCATATGCTCCGATTTTTGGAATTTATAAAAAAAGCTTATTTTTTAAAACTTTAAAGCTATATAATTTTTAATCAACTGGTCCATTTTAAATGATTTTACTACCAAAATGTTCATCCCTTTGAGACGATTCTAACAAGCCCAAAATCATAAAAATCCAATTACAGGGTTATGAGAAAATGCACTGTCAAATAGGTAATAACCTGAAATTGGTTTAATTTATGTCAAACCAATTTCAGGTGCGTCACCTATTTGATAGCACATTTTCTTATGCCCCTGTGATTGGATTTTTATAATTTTTAGCTCATTGGAATTATCTTAAAGAGATGAACAGTTTGGTAGTAAAATCATTTAAAATGGACCAGTAGATCAAAAATTATTTAGCTTTAAAGTTTTAAAAAAATAAGCTTTTTTTATAAATTCCAAAAATCAGAGCATATGCTTTTTTTTAATACTACTTTATATTATATAGTATATATAACCTTTCTAACTCTAACACAAAAGTGGACCTTTTTTATAAATTAAAAAGATGAAATTGTATTAAGATCAAACTAATAAATTAAATATATGATCAATAAAATTATTTAATTTCGCAATATTAATTGACTTGTCACTTCATTAACAGGCTTTTTACTATATATATTTAGAAAAATGTATATCTCACATTTTGCAATTTACTTATATATTGCATCTTGATTGTGATTGGTCAATTTATAGATTATATTTGGAATAAAAAAGTTAGCAAGCGTTTTATTCATATTTTATTTTTTTATTTATTTTTTTTATGTCAAAGTTCCCAAATTGGGTAATAAATCTTTTATTTAAGTCTGTAGATCAAGGGAGCCTAGGACATCGAAGAACTCTGATACAAGTCAGATCTGAGTTTGTATAATTTTAGCAGTATTTTAGCCAAATAAATGTATAAAATAGAGCAAAATTTGAAAATTTACTATATAAAAATGCAATGTTTGATGAATTTCTATACAAAATTTCTTTTTTCAAAAACATTTGAGTTGTATCAGAGTTTTCTGGGGTTCTAGGAGCCTCTTTGGACAACTCAATATTTGTTACAAGGTTGAGAATACAACTAGCCACATATACAACTTTTGGTTGGCTAATTTAAATAGTCTGTCCAAAGGTTCTATACTAGCTGCCATACCTACAACTCAACTAGGAGATTGTCTATTTAAATATTCTGGTCCAAGTTCCTTCTGCCAATCCTACTTGTATCACTAGTACAGATCCTTATATCCATATTTTATCTATTAATAATTAAAATATATAATTTAAGAATGATAAATTATTTTTAGGGATTGGGGCTCTATAGTCTAGTAGTCTAGAAACTCAACCCTCATAGCTAAGGTCTTTGGTTTGAATCCTACTAGAAGCAGTTTCTAGAAAAATTTAGATGCAAGATCCTGTGAAAGTCTATGTGAAGTAATATCTGGTTTAGGAATTTCTGGAAGAAAATTTATTGTGAAAAGTTGGCACTATAGAAGATAGTTCAGTTATACAAAGATTGCATGAGTAATTCCTTGGCAAGCAAAAACAAGATAGTACCAACAACTTTAAACCAGTTTTGGGGATTTTGATTGGAAAAGTGACACAACTATAACATGAATCTGAGTAGTGAGAAAAGTAGTGAATACAAAGAAATTTGTAGTAAAGAATTGGTCTAAATTAGATAAGGAACACCTCTGGCATTAGTACCAAATCTAAGTTGGAAGAAAGCTACTACTATAGAGGCAGATTTGTGAATTGGGATATAAACAAAATAACAAATTATCTAGTGGGAAGTACAATATACAAAATAAAGTTTCCTGGTCTAACCAATAGTAAAATGCCAACCACTTTGTCAAAAGGTTGAAGTAGTAAAATGTTGGAAGTAGTACAAAAATGTATTACAAAATCTAGTTGGGAGTAGCTGTATCATATAGAAGAAGTAAGGGCTAGCTTGCTAAGGTATAGGAATAGTTCTTATTCAGGCCAGTTACGCAACATAGCTAGTGCTTACCTATCTTTAGAAAAAGCATCCATTAACCAATCCAGATAGCATATCTGCAATAATATATGATAGATTACTGAAAGCAAATAGGGCAATATTGCATAAGCACTCTCTGCTAATATATGGGTAATCTCAGAACATTAAGATTTAAAAAGTAACTATAAGGTTATAATTGTCTGAGCAAGATCTCTGCACCTACTTAAAAGTATAGGATCAGCAATAATGAGAAAAGCAGGAAATATAGTAAATAGTCGAATGACAAAATAGAAAGTAGTCCAAAAATCCAGATTGTACAAAAGATGGGGTATAGAAAGCTCTGGTAAATTTAGATTACAAATAATTTGTTTGAGTCTGTGTACTTAAAATATAGTATAACATTGTATCGTATAATATATACAAACATATACTTAATAGAAAAGTCTTTAAGGCACAACCTCACTTTAAAAAAAAAAAAACATTATTTTTATATATTGAACAGGCTAAAACTATGAAAATATAATAAAACAATTAAAATTATTAATATATTTAATACTAACAATCAAAATATATATAATAAAGCTATTAGCAAACATATTCAAGTTACAAATAATTATGAACAATTAACTTTTTAAAAAACTAAATAATATTTTATTTTAATTTTTTTGTATATACATTTTATAATATAATATATGGCTATAATTCTATAATCTTTTATTTTGTTATTTCACTTAACAATTATAAACAATTATTATAAAATGCATCTATAGTGTTTTATACCATAAATAAACTAGATTTTGCAAATAAATTTTAATTACTTTAGAGTTAAGATAAGTTCTGGGATTTTATTAGAGCATTAGTATATACAAAATTTAGCAAGAAATTTTTTTATTAGAGCCCCAAAGGAGGTTTTATAAGCAAAATTTAAGATATGAATGTTTTTTTAAAAAATAAAAAAAAAATTGAAATTTTATATTATATCTAATTTTAAATTTTGATTGGCTATTCTAATAATTTTGTGTGATATGATATAAAAATCAATAGGTGCATTTTAGTAATATTGATTATAAATATTTGTATTATTAAATTTTTTTTCTTTAATAAATCTTGCCATAACTTGACCTTTTAGTTTAATTATATTTTAATTATTAAATACATTATATTTCTAAAATTAAACAAAGCTTGAAATTATCTAAATACTTTACTCAAATGCAACTTATTGCACTGACTCTTAGGTGAGTCAAAGTCTAAATTGGCTCTTATCAAAAAGAGGTTTTCACCTATTTGGATTAGACGTAAAACTGCTTTGGTTTAGATTTTTTAATTTTTTATTTTCCTCTATTTGCACTTTTCTTTAGTTTTATTCTAAATTACACTTTTCTTTAATTTTTAGCTTTTTTTTTGTCTTGGTATAAGATTTCTATTGACTTTTTCTATTCTGCTATCATTATGTACTATGATTAATTTAAAGTTATAGAAGAGATTCCAGTTAAGTGCTATAAATTGGTTCAAGATTCTTATTACTTTTTCTTAGATTCTAAAAGGTTTGACATACTGGTAATTGTTACTCCTTGTACTAGACCCTTATTTATTATTTTTTGCTTAAAAAAGCTCTTTTTTTTTTTTTTTTTTTTAAAGATAGAGTATAATCTAGATTATTTTTAATAGTAATTATATGCAAATCATGCAAATAATATGATATCATATAATTTATATAAATTCTAACCAATCAGTGTTAATTATTTCTATAGACCTCCTTGTAAAAATTAATAACTCCTTGCAAAATTTTATAGTATTAAAAAATTGAAAATTATATTAAAATGTTCTTGTTTATATATATATATATATTTTTTTGTGTTAAAGTTCCCGCTTTGGGTGAGAGTTTATTTAATCAAGCCTGTGGATCAAGGGCGCCTCTTTGGGTGCACCCACAATTGAGTTACATTGAATGAGAGTACAACTAGCCACACGTACAACTTTTGGTTGTCTAATTTAAGTAGTCCCCTAAAGGTTCTACACTAGTTGCCATACCTACAATCCAACTAGGGATTGCCTATTTAAACTCTCTGGTTCAACGCTTCGTATGTCAATCCTACTTGTGATCACCGGTACAGCCCTCCGATACATTAGTCAGTCGAAGACAGTTCCGGATGCTACCTACATCCCCTTAGGACTAATTTATCCTCGCAGGTAAACTTGGTAGAGCAGTCCCTGTCCCACACAGGTATTACCTACACTTCGGTAACTTACGCACTCACCGAGGCAAGCAACTTGCAGTCAGGG
>QKWP01000203.1:110362-150788 GCA_003550325.1 Gigaspora rosea | reverse complement strand
TTTAAATATTTTTAATTAAATTAATCCATTTTATTATAATTCGAATTATTTCGAATTATTTTGCACTCTTTGTTCATAGTAATTTATCTCAATCGATTTCGAATTATTTTGAATTATTCTACGTTATATTGCGTAATTTCTTGCATAATATTGCGTAATAATCTTACGTAATATTTCTTAATTTTATATTTTTTTATATTGCGAAAGTTATTACGTAATATTGCGTTGTTATTACACTTCGTAAATTATTGCGCTATATTTCGCCCTATTAAATTTGCTGATGTAGTTGTAATTTCACTCTGGCTTTTGGTGCTGTTAGTGGTTGTGATTTCACCCGAACTTTTAGTGCTGCTTGGTAGTTATGATTTTGCCATAGTTTTTAATGTTGGTACTATTACTTTTAGTATTGTTGTTTGGATTTCGCCCTTTTAATCCTGTTCGTTGTCTTTGAGCCATATTCACTCTTTTTTTACTGTTCCAATAGACTTATATATGACTAACTTTTTTTCTTTCAAGTAGTGCTTAAGAAGGCCTCATAATAATACAAATTGTTCTTTCCGGTTTCTTTCTAACTTTTGGTACTATTGGTGGTCATGATTTCGCTTTAACTTTTAGTGCCACTTGGTAGTTATGATTTTGCTATGGCTTTTAATATTGGGGGTTGTGTGATTTTGCTATCACTTTTAGTATCGTTGTTTGAATTTTGCTGCTTTTAGTCCTATTGTTGTCTTTGAGCCTTATTCAATTTTTTTTTGCTATTCTAATAGGCATATTACAACTAACTTTTCTTCGTTTAAGGAGGCTTCGTGAGTTCTTGCCATTGTAGTTTTGTAGTGGAATATTGTTTTTTCATTGTATATATTTCAACTAACCACTTTCTTTTTTCGGTAGTGCTTAAGATCTTTATTAGTAGCTTTGTAGTAGTATGAATTGCTCGTGCTAGTGGGTTTTTAATATAGAAGACCTAAACATAATTATAAGGTCTAAACATAATCATAAGGCCTAAAGATTAGAGTTAGAGTCAATTTCATTATGTTGAGCTTTGAAAGAGGGTTATATATATATTACTTTAATCTATTTTTTTTTTAACGTTTTATAACCGAGACCTTGCTCTTTTCTTTTATTAAGTTGATAATTTATTACATACAGAAGAGAAGTTAAAATAATATATTACAACTCTACGAGGAGAAGATGACTCAGGCTTCATGATGGCCTTCCGCTACCAACAATCTTTACCTGAGGCCTAATTGTTAGCTGAACAGAGTTATTATTATAATAACCCATCAGACTTTAAAATAAAAATTGTTAACATCAATAACCCTGTCCCGACTAACCGGCCCAGGTCACGGTATGTTAAACGAAAAGCAGTCATATAGTCCGGACTGCTTGATATAGAGCTTCTAGAATCTTCTTCAAGTGGTTTCTCCTTAAGTGTTACACGTCTATAACGATTGTATCCAATACGGTAGGTGCCTTTCCTTTTTGGGAGCAGTAAATACTGCAGATCTTTTGGAGGGGGTACACCAAATCGCCCACTTTTTGAAAATTCTTGACAAACCAGCAACACCAAAAAATTCACTTGTAACTGTAGTAGAGACAGTGGTTCTTCCCTTGTAGTCCAATATCCATCAGAGAACCGCCAAAGACTTCTCAATATGTGGTGAGTGATAAACTCTAAGCTNTTTGAAAATTCTTGACAAACCAGCGACACCAAAAAATTCACTTGTAACTGTAGTAGAGATAGTGGTTCTTCCCGTGTAGTCCAATATCCATCAGAGAGCCGCCAAAGACTTCTCAATATGTGATGAGTGATAAACTCTAAGCTTGTCAGCAGGTAGTCTATGAACTTTACTTCTAAACGACAAGTGTCGGTTTTGTGGTGAGTGACAAACTCTAATGCTGTTAGCAGATACTCAGTTAACTGTATCTCTAAATAACGGCTGCCGGTTGCATGTTTCCTTGGTTTTTCTACTGTTTCTTTGAGACTATTCTTCTGAAGTGTTAGCATTTTTGTTGGTACAAGTGATCGGTGGATAGAGTTACGGAAGATCTTTTATTACTTTAATCTATAGCCATATAGTCATAGTTAATTTTATGTAAAATCTGCTATACATATGGGGTGTCCCAAGTTAAAAGGGCCCATTTTTACAATTTTTTGAAAAATGAGTTTTTATTAGATTTATATAAAGGTTGACATGATTGACATTTTTCAATTATAAAGGAAGTCAATTTGTATAAGATAATGTAAAAGAAAAATTACATGAGGCTGCGTAGAGCAAACACATCACGAGATTACCTCATAGTCACCTGTTACCTTTAACCAATCAAATCGTGACATTTGATTAATCCCGGATCAGTCCGAAAATTAAAACAAATGATTAAACTCAATTATCCCAAAATAAAATATTTAAAAATGGGCCCTTTTAACTTATGACACCCATATAATAAATTTTATATTAATAAATTTTATATTAAATGATCTTGCATTATTATTGGCTGATATGCAGATCATGTAACCAGGATGATTTTTAATGAAATCATCCAGGCTAGTAGTTAGAATTATTTATTTTTTATTTAGAAAATATATATCTAAAATTAATATTTAAAGTTTGGTTTATGTAATTTAGCGCATATGTGTTGTAACACACCTATCTGATAAACCAATCAGATCGTAAGATCAAGTTTAATGTGAAATCGAGAAAAATAGCGATCTTTTAAAAAATTGCTTGTAGCTCATAATTTTGCTTATGAAACCACTCTTTGTACTCTAACAAAAAAAATTCCTTGCAAAATTTTACTATAAAATTTCTTTTTTTGCTTATACATATTCTAACCTTACCCTAATTCTAATTAACAAAAAACAGGTTATTTTTGTTGTTTTGATTTCACATTACACCAAATCATGTGAGGTGCACTACAGCACACATGCGCAAAATTATTAAATTCTTAAAGTTTTATTTAAAAAATTTAAAAATTTAAAATTTACACAGGCAAATATACCTGCATAACAAATTAAGAGAACGAATTTTTTCTGTGAAATTTAGTATTGGACCGATATTGATGAAGTTATTAAATTTTTTTATTTGTCTTTTATAAAAACTTCTTTTTTTTTTGTATATTCAAAGACCAAATACATCAAATAAAGTATTTTAGTTAAATGAAATATATAATATGAGCTTAATAAAGTTGATATGGATAACCTTCAAGAGTTTGTCTATAAAATTTCAAGTAAAACAGATAAATATTGAATAAAATCTTTTAAATTTTGATAAAGTATTAATTTTTATTATTGTTTTTCTTATATATTTTGAAATGTTTTTTGGTTATAGAATTTTATTTCTACTAAGTATATACAGTACCTAGTAGATTTTTATTATGTAATTAAAAAATATGTTTAATATTGATTCAAATATTTAAGTAGAAATTTTAATTTTACTTTATATGAAAGACTTGATACATTAAAAACACATATTACAAAACTTTTTAATACAAAAACATGCCCTTTTTCTAGTTTAAAATTCAATTTGAAACAAATCATAATTCTAAAACCTATGCTCAAGAATTTGTTAAAGTTAGAAAAAATAATTCTCTTTATTTAGATTTAAAGCATAGTTTTAATAATTTGTAATTTTTTTATTTAATAAATAAAATTCTAGCTTAAAAAATATAAATATTATATAAAAACACTTAATTTTGAATTAAAAACTCTTAAAATACTAGTGTTAAAAATTAAATTTGTAAAAAAAAACAAAAACAGCAAAAACCAGATGTTTTAATTGCCACAAGCAACAAGAAAAATGCTAACCATCTAAAAAAATCCAAATATTTGTGCTTACTGTTTTAAAAAAAATTTATCTGAACTTTTTGTTTAAAAATTAAATCTTTATAGTATAAAAATAAACTAAAAAACTTTAATAAAATTCTAAATGAAAAGAAATCAAGAATTTTGGAACTAGAAAAACAAAATTTAATATTAGAATATAATCAGCAATTATTTAAAAAGAATATATAAAATTTTAGTGATATTTTTAATTTCAAATAATATTCAGAATAAATTTATAAAAACTAGTATATTTTACTTAATTTTATATAATTTATCAAAAGAATTTTAAGAGCAAAAAAATAAAGATAAAGTTTTTCTATTAATTATTTTTTTTGTTACATTTTTTAAACCTTTGTTTTCAAAAAAGTTTGTAATTGTTATGATGAAATTGAAAAAAATAATCAAAAAAAGCCTTGTTGTCAACAAATAGAAAAAGTGGAAATTAATTTTGCTACTATTTACTTAAAAAAATATCAAAATTTGTACAAGTTAATTTACACTATTTCACAAAAGAATATTATTGATTTGTGCTTTATTGAACATATTAAAAAACAAATTGACAAATCAAAATTATCTAATTTTTTGAAAGAAAATTTAATTTAGTGTTTGGACCTAGATATCTGGATACTTGTTTTGTAGTATCCATATCAGCGGATCGGCATAGTTGGTTAATCGACCAATCATGATCGAGGATTATTAAAAAAATTTTGCTCGAAAATTTATTATAAAGTGAATTTTCACAAAAACGGCCTTTTTAAATAGCTTTGTATCTATAATTAAATACGTAGAACATTATGAAATTCATGTATTTAATTATAAGCCAAAAGTAGATTAAAAAGGCCATTTTTTTGAAAATTAGCATCCGAATTTACCCTTGATAGTTACCAACCCATCTTACAATGCCCAACCCATCCTAAAACACCTGAGTATTTCAACAAACGGTAAAAGTACTTCTTTCTACAGCTTAGCATAGCTCTTTTATTGGATTTTTTTGGTTTTTTAACTTGTCTAGACGTCGAAGAAGCCCTTTTGTTAGTTGTAACAAGTGCTTCATTTGTTAGTTTTTCAACGTCACTTAGGAGCAAATTTTCATGTAACAGTTTATTGAAAAAGGCCCAATTATGCCGATCCGCTGATATGCTGTTTTATAAAGCTATATTTGGATAACTGTTAATGTTTAAATTGCAGATATCTAGGATAAACTCCACAGATAACTGGATACCCTTCAGATAATTCTATAGATATCTGGATATCCAAATAGCTATTTTAATATATCTAGTTTTTAAAAAATATATTAGGATAACTGCTAGTTTTTTAGCTTGCAAATATCTGGATAAATCTTACAAATAAGGGAGCTTCCAGAAATCAGCTGATTTCTGGGTGGGTGGGTTAGCTGAAATATCAGGTGTAATTCCGGCCAAAATTTCATAATTCTGGCCAAAGTTGCAAAATTATAGATTTATTAATAATATTTAATAATTAATAACTTTTGATCTACTGGACCAAATTTGATGATTCAACTACCAAAATGATCCTCTCAACAAGAGGATTCTAGTGAGCCCAAATTTGTTAAAATCTAATCACAGGATCCTGTGATCGGAATAGATTTGTGTTACTATAAAAGTTTTATAATTTATAAATAATTATAACCCTATTTATAGTAACACAAATTTATTTTGATCTTAGGTTTCTGTAATTGGATTTTAACGATTTTGGGCTTGTTAGAATCCTCTCATTGAGATGATCATTTTGGTAGCAAAATCATCGAAATCGGCCCAGTAGATCAGAAGTTATTAACAATTAAATATTAAAATTTAATTGTTAATAACTTCTGATCTACTGGGCTGATTTCGATTATTTTACTACCAAAATTATCCTCTCAATGAGAGGATTATAACAAGCCCAAAATCGTTAAAATCTAATCACAGGAACCTAAAATTGAAATAAATTTGTGTTACTATAAATAGGTTTATAATTAATTAATAAATTATAGAACT
The DNA here is from genome assembly GCA_003550325.1 of Gigaspora rosea. Lineage (NCBI taxonomy): Eukaryota > Fungi > Glomeromycota > Glomeromycetes > Diversisporales > Gigasporaceae > Gigaspora > Gigaspora rosea. The sequence goes on along the minus strand of QKWP01000203.1, from coordinate 144,968 downwards.
TTTATAGTAACACAAATCTATTTCGATTACAGGATCCTGTGATTGGATTTTAACAATTGGGCTCACTAGAATCCTCTCATTGAGAGGATCATTTTGGTAGTTGAATCATTAAATTTGGTTAAAGTTATTTACTATTAAATCTTATATTTAACTTTTTAATAATTGTAAAATCTGATTGGCTAATTGGAGTATCAGGTGTGAGTGGGTGGGAGTAGGCTCATAGTAAACAAAAATCAGCTGATTTCTGGAAGCTCCCTAACCGAATAACCTTTCAGATATACGGATTTTATCCATCATACATGGAACAAATAAAATTCCACAGACAGGTAATAAAATGTGCTAAAATCCTATTGGCCAAAAAAAATTGCAACATGTCACTATATTTTCAATTAAAAAGTTAATTTTCAATATTAGTATAAGGATGAGTGTTTGGACGATGTTAACAAGAGTCTTATTTATAGCAAAACTTTGCAAAAACTTTTTTTAAGATGCAGAAGATAGTTGTGTTAGCCAAATTTTGTGTTATAAATGATTGTTGAAAAAATTAGCTGTTTTGTTTATTTTCACTTATACCTGATTATGTGCCATGATTGGTTCATAATTACATGTTTGTGCAATTTTTATGTGGTTCCTATGTATAATCTGTAAGGTCGCGAAATAATACGCAGGAGCAGTGTTGTACATTTTCACTGTCCTAGCCTTTTTTTGGTATGTCCCAACGTCCCAACGTCCCAGCGTCCCAAGTGTTCCAACTATGTCCCAAGCCTTAATAATTAATAAATTAATTTAAAAAAATATATGATTATATATTTCTTTAAGTGCTGAACACATTTTTAAAAAAATTTAATTAGATTATCTTAATAAAATTTTAAGTAATTTCAATTTATAAAATTGTCCCAGAATGTCCCAAAATGCCCCAACGTATGTCCCAACTGTCCCATGTACAACACTGCGCAGGAGTATAATTTCAAAATTTGGCCTAAATTAAGCCTAATTCAGACCATTACTCTAAATAATACCCATGGGCATTATTTCGCAACAATATACTATAAAATACAGACCTATGTACCCCATATGGTGTACCTTTTGTTAGTTTGAAATGCCAGTTCATGCTTTATACAGAACTCCAAAGAACTCTGATACAACTCAGATTTGAGTTTGTATAATTTTAACAGTATTTTAGACAAATAGATGTATAAAATAGAGCAAAATTTGAAATTTTACTATATAAAATACAATGTTTGATGAATTTTTATACAAAATTTTTTTTTTGAATCATCTGATTTGTATCAGAGTTCTTCGGGGTCCTACTTATACCCGGGGTATATAAGTACAGTATAGTAGATATAGTAAAATATATTGTTCAATATAGTGTAGAAGTATCTGGGTACCAAAAATTAAGACATGTAAATACCCAGGGTACACAGACCTATATTTTATATACTATTATTGCGTTTGGCTTGTAGATATGAACTCATTTATTAATTAGTATTATTTAAATAGATAGGCAACCCAGATATTATTGGGGTTCAATCTCTAACTACAGGTATCTGTGGATATCTGTGGATATCCGCAGATACCTGCAGATATCCATTAAGTTATCCATTTAAAAACTAGCGGATAAGGTTTCTTACTTGTAAAACATTTATAGCATCTAGATATGCGGTTAACTTTATAGATATTTGGATATGCAGTTGATGGGTCCAAACTCTAATTTAATTTTTTTTTTTTTCATCTTAAGACCTAGCGCTCTTCTCTGTAACTCTCCTTTTGAGCAACCTCCACTTAAACCCAACTCTGATAAACCAACCGGCTTGCCTTATGCCGCCCAGAAGACCTCCGTCGTCAGAGCTTTGGCCACTCGGAGATGTTACTGTAATGAAGGCTTCATCCAGCTTGCCTTTCGCCGCCCAAATGTGGGTCCGCACCACATTATTTAACTTCCTGCAGGACCCGCCGAGCCACCTCAGTCCTGCTTCTTGTGGGTATGTATACGTTATACGGAAACGCCGCCATCAAGTTCGTGCCTCATTGGACCGACCTTATATCTTGTATGACTTCGGTTATTCCTAATCGGGTTCTGACTATCAAATTCAATTTACCACCAGGCGGTATTGAACCGGCAACCTTCAATTGGGGACCTGGGAGCATAACCGCTATGCTATCGACCCGCAGGTCTTCTCTAATTTAATTCAAGAATCCTTTTTAAATAAATTTTTTAAATTTTTTACAATTTGTAAATTTAGTTGATAATTTATCAAATGCTAAATTATTAAAATAACAAATAATTAAGTAGAAAATCGCAGATAAAGGGTATAAAATGATCGATATTTTATAATAAATCACAGCAGAATTTAATAGTAAATTTATATAGTGTGCGAATAGGGCTTGCTTACATATAAAAGTATTTTTTTATTAAGTAATTCTTTTTTGTTGTTTAATTGAAAGTTGTAGAGCAAATTCTTATGATTCTGATGGTAGTAAAATCATCAAAATCGGTTTGATATATCATAAGATACGAGTATTTTTCAATTGTTTACTATAGAGTTTTTCTTATGAATTGAAGCACATGGTGTTCTACTTACTATATAAAGTAATAGTCATATGTCTGCTAATTTTTATTATGAAATTTGCTCCCTTTAACTGCGGACTACTAATTAATGAATTTCGATATTTCTAATCTATACAAAAAACAATTGTTAAACAAAATCAATAATATTACATATAATCTTGTTATAAATAAAACAAATATTTAATAACTTTTTTTTTAATTTAAAAAAATTTAATAAATAAACTAATTTCTTTTTGGTAATATAAAAATTTGAATAAAGAAGAACTTTGTTAATATTTTTTCTAATTTTAGATTATCTTAATAAAATTTTAAATAATTTTAATTTATAAAACTGTTTCAAAATATTCCAAAATATTCTAACTTACATTCCAACTGTTTTATGTACAACACTTTCTGGAGGTACAATTTGGCTTATTCTCAACAGGAAACTTGCAGGTATTCATCTACACTTTGATAAGAGCATCTATAAATAATGTTATGTACCTTCATATAGTAGCACTTGACCCCCAACTATATAAAAAAAAATTTCAAAATATATATTTACCGGTATATATAAAATTTTACAAAAACTTGAATATTTTGTAATACAGTAATCTGATTTAGATGATTTAGGTACCATTTGATTAGTCTTAGTAAATCGAATTCAATAATACCAAAATCATGTTATTTGAATTACTAGATCAAAAAATATTCACAACAAACTATGTAATTTTATAAGAAAAGATATGACTAATAGTATTTGGTCAAATAACTTTTGATCTAGTAATCTAATTGAAATAAAATTGGTACCATTCTACTTTTCTCACCGAGATGGATCGAATGGTACCAAAATCATTAAATTTGGACTACTGGATCAATTTTTAGACAATTTTTTAGGACCCTGGACATCTAGTATAGAGGTTATACTTGTTTTTTTTTAGCAAAAACCCCTAAAATTTGAGAAGCAAAAAACAGTTTTTGCCAATTATCTTGGCATTCAGAGAACCAATTTAAACAAATTTTTTTTAAAATAAAGCTCTTAGTGAGGCGCATCTAACAAAAAAAAGTTCATTCAATTTTGATCACTAGATTAAAAGTTATTTAAACAAATTATTTTGTCATTTTCAGCAAATTGGGCCAAAATTGGCCAAAATCCAGTTATGACCTATATGAGAGATTTTTGGGATCCTAATTTTTTCTAAAAAAAATTGCGCTATATTTTTTTGATCTCCCTAATTAAGGAGAAAAATGGTATCTTTCGTCTAACCCCTCTCTTGTATAATGTTATTTATGGATGCCCCTAATTTGCATATTTATCAAGGCTTATACTTGTAGTTAGAGAGATACCCTGCAGCTACTACTATTATGGCCGTGTCATTAATCACCTGATTATTTTTTATCAGAGGCCTACCCTTCTCTTTTTTAATATATATATAGTCAGGTTCTTATATATAATTTCAATTTTTTTTACCTCCTTCCCCTCCTAAAAAATCACCTGATTTTTGTCACTCTCCTTACCTACTTCTGCTCTTGTAAGATTTATTCTAACTCTAGTTCTATCATCACCTTCCTATCAGCCCTTCACCAATATATTTCAAACTTCTAATCCAGTTAGGGGGCTTTCAGAAATTACATAATTTTTTGGTGGGTGGGTAGAGTCCCAAAAATATTAGGTTATAATTATAATTCTGGTTAAATTTTTATAATTCTAGCCAAAAGTAAAAAATTATTAAATTATTAATAACTATTGTTTTACTAAACCAATTTAGATGATTTAACTACCAAAAGGTTCATCTTACTAAGACAATTTTAACAAGCCCAAAATCATTAAAATCTAATCACAAGGTTTCAAGATTATATATGAGGACAAAATTATTTCGGGTTCTAAAACCCGAAATTAAAATTTGAAAACAAAATTGTTTTTGACCTATTTTACTTAAAAGACGAAATTATTGGATACTTTTTTTGAATAAACAAAATTATAAAGAACATATCTATATAAATTTTATTTGCTCTTCTTTATAAAAAATTTTAATTTTCTCTAATAAAGATAAAATAGACCTTTTTTAAAAATCAATTTCAGTAGCATCACTACCCAAGATTATTCAACTTTTGTATAATTTTAATAGTGATTTTTTAGAATCACTAAGTAAATTTATTTAATAATGAATAACTTTTAATCCACTAGCCTGTTTGGGATAATTTAACTACCAAAATGTTCATCTCAATAAGACGATTCTAACAAGTCCAAAATTGCCAAATTCTAATTACAGAATTCCAAGATCAATAAAGATTTGTATTGTTAGACAAACAATAAAATTTTTATTAATCTTGGAATCCTGTTATTAGAATTTAGCAAATTTGGGCTTGTTAGAATCGTCTCACTGAAATGAACATTTTGGTAGTTAAATTATCCAAAACAGGCTAGTATATCAAAAGTTATTCAATATTAAAGAAATTTACTTAGTAATTCTAAAAAATCACTATTAAAATTATACAAAAGTTAAATGATCTTGAGATCCTATAATTAGATTTTAACAATTTTGGGCTTGTTAGAATCGTCTTAGTGAGATGAACATTTTGGTAGTTAAATTATCTAAATTGGCAATAGTTATTATTAATTTCATAAATTGAATTATATGAATAAATTTTAAAAATATAAAATTTAATTGGCTAATAGAGTATTAGGTGTGGGTGGGTAGAGTAAACTTTTGAAATTTATTAGTAACAAAATATTATATAATTTCTAAAAGCCTCTTAGTTCAGAAAAGTTGATATACTTGGTATTAGATACTTTTATAGTTTTTCTTCTTCTAGTGCCTACTTCTGAAACATAGGTTCTTTTTTCTAGTATAACTCTGGTAGCCAGATTGGTGAATCCTTTCCTCTAAAGGTCTTTTGTCGTTTAGTTTTCAGGTTTTGGTTTTTGCTACTCCAGTTTTGGTAGTGCTATTAAAGATTTTTTGTTTTCTTTTTACTTGAAACTTGCCAAACAGGTTTCTGTTTCTTTGGTTCCTTAGATTTGTTTGTATAACAAAATACAACTATGCCCAAAAGCTCCTATTTGAGATAGTCAACCAAGGCTACAGATGATATACTCAACCAATTAACAAGAAGCAGTTACTGAAATACAGATCTATTTTTTTAAAGTGTCACTAATGGGATTTTAACCCTAAACCTATCACTTGAAAAATAACAACTTATTAACTTTTCTAAAACACCATACTTTTAAATAGTTTTATATTAAGTTTTGTAATATAATCTAATAATATATTTTTGTCTAACTAAATACATTTTTCTTTTCTAATAATATTAAACTGCCATAATAAAAAAATATTCTACTTCTATAACACTTCATATCTTATTCTGTTTTTAGAAAAAGTCCTTGTTAGAGGAGCACCATTTATTAGCTAATTAGGGTTTTACTAAGTAGCCAACCTCCTACTCCCACTTGATAATTTTTCTGATTATTTGATTGGTTAAAATTTAATAAAATATATATATAAATATATCAAATATTAAATAACTTCTGATCCACTAATCTGTTTTGGATAATTCAACTACCAAAATATTCGTCTCAATAAGCCGATTCTAACAAGTCCTAAATCATCAAAATCTAATTACAGAATCCCAAGATCATTCAACTTTGGGGCATCTATAAATAACATTATATACCCCTTCATAGTAGTGCTTGACCTCCTTTACTATATAAAAAATTTTTCAAAATCTGTATGTTTATATATAAAGTTTTACAAAACTTTAATTTATTGTGATACAGTAATCTGATTTAGATGATTTAGATACCATTCAATTTGTCTCAGTGAGATGAATTCAATGATACCAAAATCATATCATTTGGATTACTAGATCGAAAGATATTCACAAAAACTATTAGTTATATAGTAATTTTAAGAAAAGATATAACCAATAGTATTTGGCCAATAACTTTTGATCCAGTGATACAAATGAAATGAAATTGGTACCATTTGACTAGTATTTGACTCCTCTCACTGAGATGAATCAAATGTACCAAAATCATTAAATTTTGATGACACTTTGACGACTGGATCAGATTTTTTAGCCAATTGTTTCTAAAAAATTATGTTATATTTTTTTGGCCTCCCTTGCTTATTGGAAAAACGTTATCTTTTGTCCGACCCTCTCTTGTATAACATTATTTATGAATGTTCCTTTTTGTGTAATTTTAATAGTAATTTTTAAAATTACTAAGTAAATTTTTTAATATTGAATAACTTTTGATCCACAAGTCCATTCTGAATGATTTAACTTCAAAATGTTCATTTTAAGGGTGTGGTGACTTAGGGAAGTTGTTAAGTTGTCACCCCCCAAGCGACAGGTCTAGAGTTCAAATCCCACTGGAGATGGTTTAGAAAAATAGGTCTGTGTACCGGTAACATTTATTCGACGATCGGTTGGGTACATTACCTGTAGTCCTTGATTACCATTTCAAATGGGAGCTTTCGGGCGAAGTTGTGTTTTGTGATACAGACAAATCCAAGAAACCAGAATATTTGAAACCCATTTGGCAAGACCCGAGTAAGGAGGTAGTGAAGATCTTTGACGATACTGTGGATCCGGAATTTGAGACCGAAGAACTGGACGAACACCCCGGGACAAGTGGGGCACCAACCTGGCCGCCGGAGACGTACTGGAGGAAAAGGTCCTATGCTGTAGAATTAGGAACCAAGGGAAGTTAACCAAAAAAGGCACCTAAAGCCAAGATACAACGACCCATCTGGGCTAACTGGTTTGGTAGTTTGGGAGGGATTGGTTATAGGACTGGTGATGTAGATATCGGAATCGGAATGAACCTTGCAAGGGCAAGGATACCGTGTGGTTCAATGGTTAGCCCTGACTGCTAGTGGTGGCCTCGGCCATTGTGAAGGCATTCAATGCCTAATCTAGAAATGTGTGGGATATAGAAAGATTAGGGGGGTATGTACTATACCCTCCCTAGGACAATCCGGTAGTATGAGAACCCTACTGGATTATCTATAGAATTAGGGTACAAGTAGTATAGCAGATGTCAACCTGGGTGGTCTTCAATTGAAGCAGCACAAGATTATGTGTTGGCGTGATTGTGGGGGGTGATACAGGATGGGGACACCAGAGAGTTTAAATGGGTAACCTCCTAGTTAGGTTACAGGTACGGCATATAGTGTAGAACCTTCGGGCGGACTACTTAAATTAGGCGACCAAAAGTTGCACGTGTAGCTACATGTACTCTCGTTAACCAAAAATGTATTATCCAAAAAACCTAATAAAAATTCGCCTTCATGCGACATTGCGAAGGTAAAAAAAAAAAAAAAAAATGTTCATCTTAGTAAGACAATTTTAATAAGCCTAGAATCATTAAATTCTAATTACAGGATCCTAAGATTGACACAAATTTGTATTATATACAATTATATATAGTATATAAACATTAATTTAATGATTAATTTTTTATAAATAAGCAATACAACTCTTTTAGACGATCTCTTATACCAAATCTTCCAAGAACTCAGACCTATGAAAACTATACAGTTAACATATTTTTATACAACAAAACTCTACCAAAGCTGCTATCAAGTACAAAACCTATTTAGGGCAGTGTCATTAATCATCTGATTATTTTTTATTAGAGGCCTACCCCTCTTTTCCTTAATATATATATAGTCAGGTTCTTATATATAATTTCAACTTTTTTTAACCCCTTCCTCCTCTAAAAAATCACTTGATTTTTGTCACTCCCCTTATTGTATGTTTTGCAACTAAAATGGAAATAAAAAAGAACAGCAAACTTATAAGCGAGGCATTTTGGCGAGCTTTGGTAGGACCCGGACGATTATATATAATGTGGTAGGCAATCACATTATAAGATTTGAAGAAATCTACCTCAAAAATTTTTAGATTTTATATCCACTTTTATACATACTACATATAAAAATTTTAAAATTTACCTAAACTTTTACCTACTAGATTATACTATACAAAAAATTTTTTGTTTTCTATAACTTGTCCAAATCAAGATAAATTTTAAAATTTATAAAGTAATAATTTATTATTATTATATTATTATATTTTAATTGTTTTATTTTTATTTCAAAAGAAGCAATAATATATTTTAGTTCACAATAATAATAAGGTTTTAAATTCTTTAAAACTAATTTATTACAATATTAATTATATTATATAGTTAATGAATTTGAAGCAACCAATAATTGTATTTTAAAAGATCATAGAGTGATTGTTTTTATATAACAATTAAAAAATATCTGGCTTTGAATTTGATGTACTAATTTGGACTACAAAGGGGCTCGGATTGTAAGTGTATTAAATTTAAAGCCAGATAGATATTTTGATACAAAATATCCAGTAATGTATTTATTTTTTTTTATTTATAACAAATGAATTACTTAGAATAATCAAGTCTATTTGGCATATAAATAGTACTTTAAAACCTATATTTATTTAAAATCTATATTTATCATTAAAAAAATTGAATAATGTAAATAATATATTCTATTACAGAAAATTTTAATTTTATGAATTAATTATATATATAACATTCTAGTTTTAGTGAGACTGCATTATGCTGCTACTCTAATTTATATTATATTTAATATATTTAATATTTGATTCAATTTTTATAATAACTTAAATATTATATATATTAAAGTTAGCTTGTTTATATAGTGTAAAAAACAATCAACTAATGCTACATATAACAAATTTGCTTATTCTCAATAAAAATTATTGCTGCAGCTAATACTGAAAACGGCTGATGCTGAAATTTTGACCTACTTTGATATGAAATTTTAAAATTTTTTTGTAGTGATGTTTTTGTTTTTGTCTTATAGAGTTAGGGTGAGGTTTGGGAGTAGATTTGATATTTAAAGAGTATTGGTGGATTTTAGCAGGGCTTATAGTTTCAAATCAAGATCCCAAATTTCAGCATCAGCCGTTTTCAGCATCAGCTACGACAATTATTTAATAAAATTCAATATCAGGTACTACTAGAAATATCCAATTAATAATTTATATATATACAATGCATTTTATAATAGTATAATAATTTACCTCAATTATATTATACTACCTTAAAAATTGTAAAAATTTACCTATAAAAATCCTACTACAATTTTTTTATTTTTTTATTTACCTCATTTATCCCTCCACATTTTTTTAAAAAACTCATCTTTTACATACCACTTTTTAAATTTTTTATTAAAAATTTACCTCATATCATATATACCAGATCAAATATAATTGTCCAGGGTCCTGCTTTGGTGCTATTGAACAAAGATATAGTAGAGAACCTCTGAAGCTTTGTCAAGACCTATAAATATGAAAATAGAAGTAGACACTTGGTTAAATATATTATTCTGTATGGTATAACTCTTACGATTTCTTTATTTTAGTACTTTTTTCTAGTACCGCTTTGGACATTTCGAATTTTACAAAAAGTGGACAATTCAACTTGCTAGCAAAACATGGACAAATCCCAAATTCGAAAAAAACAATTGCTATTTGTAAAAAATTAAATCAAAAAAATAGTCTTAAAATTTTTCAAATATATTATCTATAACAATAAGAATATCTACTATAATCGCCTTTCTCTAATCCGAACCTCTCTAAACCGAACACTATTAAACTCTCTCTAAACCAAACAAAATCTCCTAGAACATTTGTAAATTTTATTATAAAGTTCAGATAAGCCATATATAACTTTTTGAAAACTAAACTTTTTCAAATTTTTACATAGTAAAAAAAAGCAGTCCCGGCAGTTCGGATTAGAGAGTTAACTGTATTTGTTTAAACAAAAATTATTAATAAAGTTTTTGAAAAATTAATTTGGGATATATTTGAGATTTGGGCGCAGACAAATCCAAAACTATAATAATTTGGAATTTTGCTAACATGTATAGATATACCTCCTCCAAAAGATCAGCATTATTTACTCCTTCCAAATCAGGTCGCATCTACTAAAATAGAATCTCTCATGAGAATATTTGGGTTAATGCTTACCAAATAAACAATAACCGGTATAATAGAGATTAGAGAGATTATGTGTAAAAATTTCCATATATTAGACGTTTTTTCTTTTTCTTTTTCACTTTCTAGAATACATATAGTGTTAGATTAGATTTTTCTATACAACTCTATATAATTTTTAAAGCTTAATATAGGCAAAAATAGTATTATTATGGCTGTTTTTTTTAGCCTTTTTCTTCTTTTCCCTGTTTTTATACATTTTTTTGTTATTTCTTTTCTTTTATTTCTTGGTTTGTTTTTTTCTTTTTGTTAGTTTAGTATTCTCTATTTAGTCTATTCTTTTTTTTATTTTTCTTTCTATTGTAGTTGGTAATTTTTTATCTAGGAAGCTAGGAGAAGAAGATTAAAAAGAAGATAGTCATGATGGGCTAGTAAGCTTGGTTGGTGATCTAGAGTGTATCATTCTGAAGTAGATCGATTTAAACTAGTAAGGCTTAATTACTTTTGGCAGATCGCACATAGGTGCTCGAGTATTTAGGTACTTTATAATAACCGAATGAGCCACTCTTCAACCGAACACCAAACGGTAGATATAAAAAATTTTTTAAAAATTATCATTAATAAAGCATTAAAGCATAATATGGTCATCAAGTTTAAAAAAAAAATTTTTTTATAAATACAAATCTTTGTCAATCTTGGAATTCTGTAATTAGAATTTAATGATTTTGAGCTTGTTAGAATTATCTTACTGAGATGAACATTTTGGTAGTTAAATCATTAAAAATAGACTAGTAGATTAAAAGTTATTCAATATTAAAAATTATATTTAAATATAAATATAGATTTATATATAAGGGTTGGGGCCCTATAGTCTAGTGGTTTAGATACTTAATCCTTATAGCCAAGGTCTTTGGTTTAAATCCTATTAGAAGTAGTTTCTAGGAAAATTAAATACAAGGCCCTGTGAAAGTCCATATGAAGTATGAATCTGGTTTAAGAATTTTTAGAAAAAGATTTATTGTAAAGGGTTGGTACTATAGATGACAGTTCAGTTGCATAAAGATTGCACAAATAATTTCTTGGTAGGCAAGAACAAGATAGCACCAACAACCCTAAAGCAGTCTTGAAAATCTTGATTGGAAGAGTGACACAACTGTAACATAAATCTGAGTGGTGAAAAAAGTAGCAAACACAAAGGAATTTGTAGTAAAAAATTGGTATAAATTAGATAAAGAACACCTCTGGCACTAGTACTAAATTTAAGTTGAAAGAAAGCTACTACTATAGAGTTAGATCTGTGAATTGAAAATACGAAAAAAATAACAAACTACTTGGTAGGAAGTACAATATACAAAATAAAGCACTTTGGTCCAAATAGGACCCCAAACATCTAGTATAGAGGTCATACTTGTTTTTTTTAGCAAAAACTCTGAAATTTGAGAAACAAAAAACAGTTTTTGCCAATTATCTTGGTATCCAGTAGACCAATTTTGAACAAACTTTTTTTAAAAATGAAGCTCTTAGTAAGGCGCATCTAACAAAAAAAGTTCATTCAATTCTGATTACTAGATCAAAAGTTATTTAAACAAATATATTTTGTCATTTTTAGCAAATTGGGCCAAAATTGGCCAAAATCTAGTTATGACCTATATGAGAGATGTCTGGGTTCTGTCCCAATAGTAGAGTACCAATTGCTCTATCAAAAGTTAAAAGTAGTACAAAAATGTATTACAAAATCCAGTTAGAAGTAGCTATATTATATAGAAAAAGTGAGAGCTAGCTTGCTGAGATATAGGATGGTTCTCACTCAGATTAGTTATGCAACATAGCTGGTACTCATTTACCTTTAGAGAAATATTTGCAAATAGCATATCTGTAATAATATATGATAGACTACTGAGAGATAATAGGGGCAATATTGCATAAGCACTTTTTGTTAGCATACAAGTAATCTCAGAACACAAAGGTTTAGAAAGTAACCATGAGGTTATGATCGTTTGGGCATGGCCTCTGCATCTACTTGAAAGTATAGGATCAGCAATATGAAAGAAATAGTGAATATAGTAAATAGCTGAATAACAAAATAAAAAGTAGTCCAAAAATTCAGGTTGTATAAAAGATGGAGTATAAAAAGCTTTGGTAGGTTTAGGTTACAAATAGTTAAGAATGTCTGAGTCTATAGTACTTAAAATATAGTATAACATTGTATCACATAATATATACTAGGGTTTTTTAAATTCAAATCAAATCAAATATTAAATCAATTTGAATTTGATCAAATCAAATTACTCTGATTTGAATTTGATTTGATTCAAATATTTGATTTGAATTTGATTTGAATTTGAATTTTTAATAGTAATTTTCAAATAAAATCAAATATTTGTCAAATCAAATCAAATTTGACTATATTTGAATTTGATCAAATCAAATATAGTCAAATTTGAATTTGATCAAATATTTGATTCAAATATTTGAATATCAAATCAAATTGCGGAACCCTAATATATACAAACATATACTTAATAAAAAAGTCTTTAAGGTATGATCTTACCTTAAAAAAAAAGATTTATATACATTATATACATTATATTATATATAGAACCTGATAATTTCTCTATTCCACCTCCTAAAAAATTAGCTAATAAATGGCGCTCTCCTTACTATATACTATATTGCAAGTATTATATCAAAAAGACTATAGTGCTTGTAACAATATTAAACAATTAATTACTATTATAAAATAGTAGTAATTTTATAAATAAAGATATGACCAATAGTATTTTGCCAATAACTTCTTATTTAGTGATCCAAATGGAATAAATTGGTCCAATAGTATCAAAATCATTCAATTTGAATTACTGAATCAAATTTAAACAAAATTTTCTAAAAAAATTATATACTTTTTTGACTTTTCTACTTATCAAGAAGAACATTATATTTTGTCTGACTCTCCTCTGTATAATATTATTTATGAATACTCTCTTATAATAAAATCAAATTAAAATAAAATATGTATAGTATGAAAAAATTAACAAATTACTGAAAAATAAATTTTTGAAGCTTATTTTTTAAAAAAATAAAAAAAAATCTTCTACAACCAAATAGAAGTTTGTATTAGAGTTAAGAATTAGTAATATAAGGTAGAAAGGGATATTTGATGAAGTTAAAATAACTAATATAAAACTTATTTTATTTTAATATTAAAAAATAGTTTATTTTTTGTATTAAACTTTATATATGATTTAGAATTATTTTATATAAAATTAATAATATAGCATCTTTTTTTAAAATAATATTAAATGGGATTATATATCATATCAAAAAGTTTAAATTTAAAGAGGTAGGGGTAATTTGATGAATTGATAATATTTTATATGATTTAGCAATCAGAATCAGATAATTTTTATACTATTTGATTGATATGAATTGAATGGTATAAAAATCATTTGATTCTGATCACTAAGTCACAATATATCATTAATTATATGGTACACAAAAAAATTCTTGAGAGGAATTTTGATAAAGTATAAGGGGGTGCCAGAAATTAGCTGATTTTTTAGAGGGGGAGGGGTCTTTGGCCTAGTCAGGTTACTATATATCCTTTATTCTGATTGGCTAATACAACATCTTATTTATATAATATATATTTAAAAATACTATGTATAAAAATTTTTTAGTTAATAACTTTTGATCCACTGGTCCAATTTGGATGATTTAACTACCAAAATAATCCTCTCAAAGAGAGAATTCTAACAAGCCCAAAATTACAAAAACCCAATCACAGGATCATAAGATCGATATAAATTGTGCATTATTACTATATATATAATATTTATTTAATAAATACTATATATAGGGGTAAGTCAGTAGGAAAGGGACAAATTTTTTCTAAATAAAAGTTTTCTTGACTTTAAGCTTAAATATCTTAACAACTATTTTAATAAATTTAATAAATTATTTTTATTTTGATTCTATATAATTTCAAGATTAAAATAAAAAAATTTTTAGCAAATTTGATTAAATATTTGTCAAGATATTTAGTTTAAAAATTAAAAAAACTTTTACTAAAAATGATTTGTCTCTTTTCTACTGACTCACCCCAAATGTATGATAGTAATAATGTACAAATCTATATTGATCTTATGATCCTGTGATTAGATTTTTGTGATTTTGGGCTTGTTAGAATCCTCTCTTTGAAAGAAACATTTTGGTAGTTAAATCATTCAAATCGAACTAATGGATCAAAAATTATTTATTATATTTTATATAATATTTAATAGTACAGTCAACCCTCCATAAATGCAACTCATAGGGACAAGCCTACAATGTGCATTTAGGGAGGTTTGCATTTAGAGAAAGCCAATTAAATTGCAGCTTTAAAAATTAGATTATCAAGTTTGTGTAACTTCTACTAAAACTGTATAACCTATCTTAAATACTAAAATTTGATTGGCTACGTGTATTTAGGGAGGTTAGTATAATATAAAATGTTATTCAAGAGAACGTGCACTTACAAAATATAGAACGTGCATTTAGCACTAATAACATCTTAGGGAAAAGAAAAAACGTGCATTTAGAGAGGTATTGCATTTATGAAAGTTGCATTTATGGAGGTCTGACTGTAAATAACTTTTGATCTACTAGTTCAATTTAGATGATTTAACTACCAAAATAATTCTCTTTCGAGAGGATCATTTTGGTAGTTAAATCATCCAAAATGGACCAGTAGATCAAATGTTATTAACTATTAAAGTTTATAAATATTTTTAATAATAATTTAATATGCAAAATTTGATTAGCTATCAAACCAGTTAGGTAAGGAGAGGGGTAGGCTAGTGGTAGGCTATATAGTAAATAAAAATCAGATGATTTCTGGTGCCCCCTAAACCTGATAAATATTCAATAATATCTTGTGATTTAGTAATCAGAATTAGGTGAATTTGTACCATTCGATTTGTCTTATCAAGATTATACATAAGGACGAAATTATTTTGGGTTCTAAAACCCGAAATTAAAATTTAAAGATGAAATTGTTTTTGACCTATTTTACTTGAAAGACAAAATTATTTGATACTTTTTTTGAATAGACGAAATTATAAGGAATATGTCTATATAAATTTTATTTGCTTTTCCTTATAAAAAATTCTAATTTTCTCTAATAAAGCCAAAATAGGCCTTTTTTAAAAATCAATTTCAGTGGCATTACTAATCAAAATGAATCAAATAATATAAAAATTATTTGATCCCAATTATTAGATCATACAATATTCAAATTTGTCAAATTACTCCTATTCGTCAAATTACTTCTTTTTATCTTATATAGTAAAATTGCTTAAGAGCTAATTTATATAAGAACAGCAGTATTTTTATAATAAAATTGGGGCAAATTTAATATAAAATTTATATATGACTCGAATCTGGAATTTTTTTTTAAGTATATAAGGGCACTGACATTTATTAGGTAATATTTTAGGGGGTGGGGGGCCAAGAAAATTCTTATCTTAGTTAAAATTGATTGGCTAAAATTCTATTTATAGATCTTACCTGGGGGTGGAGGGTAAGCCCCTATAGTAAATGGATATTAGATAATAAATATCAGTGCCCTAATTGTAAAGAAATTTTATATAATTGCCAAATGAAAAATTAAGATATTTCAAGAACTACTTAACCAATTTTATTGATTTTACTACTATTAGAATCAGAAAAACAAGATTTACAAACTTTTATTAAAAACTAAAAAAGATTAATTTAATAAAAAAACAACTTTACTTTAAAGGACTGCCAGATTCAAACTAAAATTAGAACTCTTTCCAACAATCACTTATACCAAATTTTTCCAAAAGGCTGATCTATAAAATCTACACATTTAATATATATAAAAGTAAATTGACTCTACTAAATAGCAACTAGAACTTGAGGCTATCTATTGGGGAACTAAAATACCACAGGAAGAAGGGACCTGAAATGTCTTTGGATAAACTTAATAGATAGTTCTTCCAATTTGTAATTTTAGTGCTTTTGAGCAAAGAAGTAGCAGGTTTAGATACTGAAGTTTAGTTTTGAGATAAGATATTATGTGCAGCATAACTTCTATAAGTTCTTTCATATTTGGTATCTTTTTATAACCTCCTCTTGCCCTATTGGATTTTTTCAAAATTTTTGCCAAAAAGTGGGCTTTCTGGTTTACTCCTTCCAAAAGATCAGCAGTGTTTACTCTTTTTAAATTAGGAACACCTACTAGTTTGGTGTCAATATCATGAGTGGATCATTAGCTACAATATAAACAGTACATGTCAGAGATGTTTTGGATTGCACATAGAAATTTCTTACAACCTTTGATTCAAGGTGGTTTCTTTTTGTTTTGTTTTTTCTTTTTCTTAGATAGATATTGTATATAAAACTAGGGTAGAGTTTTTATATAGTATTATATAAATTTTACATTCTTTATATTTCATTTTATTTTGTCAAGGTTAGTCTTTTCTTTGTTTTTTTCATCTTGTTTCTTTTAATTTGTTTTTTATTTTATTTGGTATCTCATTTAGGTTTAGTAATTTTCTTTCTTTTTTTATACTTTTCTTTATATTTCAATTTTATTTTTATTTTTTTATTCTGGTGATAGATTATGAATAAAATCATTCTACTGTTGAAGCTATGTTAAAAGGATTTAAAAAAAAGATGGTCTTGACAAGGCTAACAGCAGCTATTCGGTAAATACAGAATATTTGCAGTGAGTTGTGGGCAGTGTTGGGCAATATGGACATTTGGACTTATTAAAAATAATATGAACAAATATGGACATAGTAATTTATGGACATGGACATATAGGTTTGAACATAGTCCAAATTTTTTTAAAAATATGGACATATACCAAGTGCCAACACTGGTTGTGGGTACCTTTAGGAAAAGAACTAGGTGTTATAGCAGGTTACACCTGGATACTTTGGTATCGAATGAGTTTTTATTAAATATAGGAGAATTCTAGTTAGCAGACCTGTAGTTAGTATATTACTTGTAACTAAAACTATGTAAATTTTTACACTCCCACTTAACAAAAGCAGGATTGCCAGTTTAAAAAAAAAAGAACTGCCAGATTTGATTTAAGTATAAATTTTATATATTAAATTAGCACCAAATTTTATTATAAAGCTACTATAGTGACTCTGCTGTTTTTACAAGAATTAGCTCTTAAAAAATATTTTTTGTTAGGGCATGAAAAGTAGTTTTTTATGCAAATATTCAAGAAATAAATAATTTTTGAAAAAATGAAAGTTTGTTTTGATCATTGGAATTGTACTATGTTACACTAAATTCTGACTTATTATTGGATAATTTATAAGAGATACACATCTCTCAGGAATGCCTACCAGTGTTCTATTTTTTAGAATTAGAGGTTAAGGTTAGAGATTAGTTTTAGAGTAGAATTTAAATATAAGTGGGTTTTAGAGAGATAAGGAAAGTGTATCAAATATGTATCTATTGATGATTCAAAATATCAAAAAATAGTGTCTAAATGAATATGTTTCATTCAAGAAATCATTCCATAATGTGAATAAAAAAAGATATCTATCCTGTGAATTAGAAATTTAGGCTTAATGCTCAAAAAAAGTTGAAAGTTAATTATACTTATCAAGAAATAGTTAATAAATTTCAGCAAAAAATAATGAACCAAACAAAAGTAACTTGACTAGCCAAGACTGCTGAAAAATTAATCGAATCATGAAAAAGTGAAGCATTCAAACCCGTTCTTTATGAATTTTATGAAGCAATTAGCAATAAAGAAGTTTCTTTAGAGGTATTTGTTCCTACCAACCTTTTTTTTTTATATGGAACCCACGATACTAATTATCTGGTACACATGACGCGTTTATATTGCTCATTTGAATTTCTTGACCCATCCTCTGAATAAGAATCCGATTCCATTCGTAGCGTAAGCTAATGATGTATTTTTATGGTTTAAGGTGTCCTGTCCTGCACTGTAACAGCTTCAATAGCTGTATTTAATGAATTTTGAAAAACTTTAATGCAGAAATCATAACTTTCTCGTTTAATAAAGACTTACAACAGATTTTCCATTAAAAAATTAATAAGCAAGCTTTCAAATGCGTTGCAATAAAAATGGATATTGCAATTCGGTCATTTTAAAAAACTTACAGTAAGAATGATTTGATAAATAGTCTATTTACTTTTTATATAGATGCTTTATTAATTTGATAATGATTAATCAAATTTTGAATTAATTTTAATTTTAAATCCACTTATTAAATGGAATTCGAACTCTCTAACCAACCGAGTCAGTTTAGAATTCCGTTGTAACACAAGTTAATTCAGAACCCACAAAAATTCGATTTTGACGTACATATAAGATAACACATATACAATTAAGTCCGGTTTTTTTCAGATAATTTATTTCTTATTTGCAAGGCCTGCTCGGATATAAAGAATGTCACCATCTTCTACAACATAATCCTTTCCTTTTTGCAAATATCTTCCTGCAGCTTTGACTGCAGCTTCAGTTTCATGTTCTTTTAAATCTTCATATCTCATGACTTCAGCAAGAATGAAACTTTTTTCAAAATCTTGATGAATCCTGGTTTATTTCAATAAATGTGAATAAATTGATACTAATTTGAAAAAAGTCTGTTCTCAAGCAGCCCCCTCAATGCAATGTGTTAGTAATTGGGATGTCGCCGCTCAATTATTGCAATTAATTGAGGTGACCTTTGTGATGATTTTGCTAAAAATTTATAGTGCAAAACGCAAATTATAAAAGTTCATCCAAAGCAACTCTGGAAATGAATGGTTCCAGGTCTTTAGATTTAAATGAGGGTGACGCTTAAGACCATTTTAATAAATACCATGAATAATCGAGTTACTTACACTCCGGCAGCTTGTGGTGCCTTAGTTGCTCTCTGAAAAAAAAAATATATTATTACTATTAATCTTGCTTCCAGTTCAAAAAAAAAAAAAAAATTAGATATATGTATATAAACATACCCTAATTGTCCAGGCTTTAACTTCGTCTGGTCCACAAGTGAAAAAATATATCAATTGAAGTACTTGATATCCCGCAATGATAATACGTGGTAGTGCTGATTGGGTCTCTAAACTCTTTAATAACGCTTCTCTCTCTTCATTTGTTTCTAAAGTTGAAAGACGATATTCAAGGGCTGCACTCATGGGGATTAGTAAGTCTCCTGGGTTGTTTTCATCAATCCATGCTTTAATCTTTGCTAACCTAACATGAAGATATTCATTTAACTAATATCCAATTTTATATAAATAGATAATTATATAGTTATATTACCATTTATTTTTTTTGCGGATATAATCTTTCTCACTCAAGTTAACCAAATAAATTACAGATTTTGCAGTAAGTAATTGTAAAGTGTTGATAACCGCAACCTATCATAGTAATTATTTAAAAAAATTAAGTCTCAAAGTCTATCAAATTTAATAATTTATTTATGAAACAACTTACCTCTTTATTATTCCAATCACCTTTCCTGACATCCTTTTTTTCCTCTTGTACCAATTTAAGTACTTTTTGTATGATTTCCTAAGATAAACATATTAACAAATTAAACTTTTGATACTTTTGATATTGAACACGTTTACGCGAAAATTTGATCAATACAAACCAATTCTTCTTTTCTTGCCTTATCTGCTGCACTCCCACCTTTTCCTGAGCGTCCCGCCACCTTTTCCAAACTTTCAACCTTTTTAACAAGGAATTCTTCATCTTTAAGACGAAGTTCATTATGAATAATTTCTAGATCTCTTATAGGATCAAGTTCACCCTCAACATGAGTAACATCCTCTTCGGAAAAAGCCCCTAATTTCCATCAAGTTTATATTAACTGATTAAAGATAAAAAAAATTTTTATTTTTTTATTGTGGATAATGATAAAATTCAAAGGATACGGACAACGTGAAATATAGCGTCCACAGCCTGAATGTGACTGAGAAAGTTATTACCCAATCCTTCACCAGAAGCTGCACCTCTGACTAACCCTGCAATGTCAATAACAGTGAGGTAAGCCGGAACTTTGGACGCTGGATTGTATACTTCGCATAGCCAATCAAACCGTGGGTCTGGTACGGCCACTCTTGCTTTTTCTGGATCTGTTAAAAAATAATTATTTGAATGCCTTGTTTATTATTAAAAATTTTAATCAACTAAAATGTATTACCAATTGTACAGAAAGGATAATTTTCCGCGGCTACAGCACTTTTTGTAATAGCATTAAAAAACGTAGATTTACTATTATATAAAAAAGATCAAATCTTTTTAATCAGTGAGGTAAAAGTGTTAAAGGTGACCGATTTCAAACTTTAAAACCTACCCGACATTTGGCATGCCTACAATACCAATTTTTAAATTGTTACCCGGCCTCCCTAATAAAATTCTCTCTTCTTTGACCACCTTTTTTGGAGGCATTTTTCTAAAAGGCTGAGTGTTATGAAATTTACGTGTTTGATATCTTATTGCGAAGCCGCAACGAACAAGCGTAAACCGCAGTGCAAGCATTTATAAATAGAGGTTCAGAAAATCTTGTGCAACCTACTACCGATCATCATTATCGTAGATATCTCAAAATGCTTAAAAAAATGCTCTTCGCGAAAGTTACCTAAAAAATTTCTCAAGTCAATACAATGTTTCGGTCCAGATCTCTTTCTCTTTTCAAGTCCTTAAGCTTATCCAACGTACATTTCTGACATGAAATTTGAAATCAATCATCTTATAGTATGTTTAACTATGGAATTTATATAATAATTCGCGTCTTTGTATTTACTTTCAAAGTCTATAGGTCTTCGTTCCTTTGCTTCTGCAGCTCCTATTATAACTGAGGCCTTTCACGCAAAGCCTAATGCCAATGTAAGGTGAAATTTTCTTTTACAGTTCTTGAGTAATTTCATCTTACTGAAGTTTTATTTTTTGTTCATAAAAGGGTAACTATCTAGTGACACTTATTCCTGGTGACGGCATCGGGCCCGAAATATCGGAGTCTGTAAAACGAATATATAGTGCTGCTGAAGTAGGTCATAGCCTAGAAAAAAGGATTAATTAATTATTGGTTTGAATCCATACTTATAATTTTTAAATTTCAGGTACCTATCGAATGGGAGGCTGTAAATGTCACTCCTGTAATTAAAAAAGGGAAGACGGTAATCCCCGAC
The DNA here is from genome assembly GCA_003550325.1 of Gigaspora rosea. Lineage (NCBI taxonomy): Eukaryota > Fungi > Glomeromycota > Glomeromycetes > Diversisporales > Gigasporaceae > Gigaspora > Gigaspora rosea. The sequence goes on along the minus strand of QKWP01000203.1, from coordinate 123,241 downwards.
GAAGCATTGATTTCTGTAAAGAAAAACACAGTGGCATTAAAGGGTAATACGATCTTGAGAATGATAAAATCGACTGGTCGTTCGTTTTAAGTTATTTATTTTTCTGTATGATGTTTATATTGTATTTATAGGTCCCTTGGCTACTCCTATCGGAAAAGGCCACGTTTCCCTTAACCTTACTCTTCGTCGTACATTTGATCTTTTTGCAAATGTTCGTCCATGCAAATCTGTAGTCGGCTATAAAACACCATACGATGATGTTAATACGGTATTGATTCGGGAAAATACAGAGGGTGAATATTCTGGAATCGAACATACAGTAGGCAAAAAAAATTTTTATTATGTACTTAGCAAACTTTTACAACTTGATAAAAAAATCTTTTGGCATTTTAGGTCGTCGATGGTGTCGTTCAATCAATCAAATTAATTACTAAAGAGGCATCCGAACGATGCGCTCGTTATGCCTTCACTTATTCGAAAGATATTGGACGTAACCGTGTTACTGCCATACACAAAGCTAATATTATGTAAAGCTTTATTCTCAAATTATTGTCGAGTGTAGCACGTTCATAAAGTTAATATTAATTTAATAATACGTCTGTAATAGGAAATTATCTGATGGCTTATTCTTGGATATTTGTCAAGAAGTAGCAAAAGATTTTCCAGACATCGAGTTCGATGATATGTTATTGGATCGCGCGTGTCTCCATGTGAGTAACAATAAGATATATTTCAGTGGTTATTCAGATAACGCAAACTAATGTTTTAAATATAACGAATATTTGCCAAATTCAGATAGTCCAAGATCCTGCACGCTTTTCTGATACAGTGATGGTTATGCCTAATCTTTATGGTGATATCTTATCAGATATGTGTGCTGGACTAATTGGTGGACTTGGACTGACTCCTTCAGGAAATATTGGTAGAGATGCTTCTATTTTCGAAGCTGTACATGGAACAGCACCCGACATCGCAGGAAAAGGTAAGTAGAAACCCTCTTATGAATGATTTGTATTTGTATTTATATTTAAAACGCGAATTCGATCTGTATTATTCGATCCGTATTCTTAGACCTGGCTAATCCCACGGCCCTTCTTCTTTCTTCAATAATGATGCTTCGTCACATGCGTCTATTTACATTCGCTGATCAAATTGAGACGGCTGTTCTCAGTACTATCGCTGAAGGCCAGTGCCTTACGCGTGATCTTGGTGGCTCCGCCACAAATACTGAATTCACCAACCAAATCATCAATAAATTGAAGTAGAATGCAGATATTTTTAAAACCTTATATTTTATTTAATGTTGACTTCTAAATCGGTATCATATTTTTATTTTAATAAACCTGAGATATACAGGAAAGAATCAAAAAAGCAATAATTTAAACAATGTATACTTTAACAATTATTTAAATGATTGTCCATGTGTGCTACCGGAACTTGACGTCAAAAAAAAAAAGTGTAATTTTATCTGACCCTTTAGATTATACATGTAAGGCTGGTGCATTGTGTTCGAACGTTAATTGAAGCTCGTTAAAGACAGAGTCAGCCAAAGTTGTTGTACAAAATGAAACCATGATCTCAATAAATTGACCTAGATTTCCAATTTTTCTTGTATAATGGCACGATCTTTTGTGAGAAATCACCGATCATATGAGAACACCTATTTTGAATCTCCAGCCAATACAATTCTTGCATATCAACATCAATCATTAAAAGTTCGTTCTTTGTGTGAAGGTACCATAACTTCCTATCAAAATTTCTTTCGCAAACTTTTATCGTTAAAAATGGTGAGTGTCATTTACCTTTTCAGCAATATTAAGTTTTTTTATTATAATTTACACTATTTGGTTTTAATAGGGTGATCAATTAGAATGTGCATTAGATCTCATGAGACGACTTCCTCCTCAGAATACCGAGGAAAACCTTTCACAACTCATATCTCTCGTTCCTTCTATTCATGAGGACTTGGTTAATGCTGTTGACCAGCCACTTAAAGTTGCGACATGCCCAGTATCGAAGAAGGAATATTTACAGTCAACTTTTAACAGGGATGGTGACTCTTTTCGGTAAATAAATTCTAAGACAATAACACGCGTTTTGCCTAATATGTCTTAAACTATTAAAAGCCTTATACCTTACAATTAAATGCTTCATTACGTTTATAGATCTCCGTGGTCAAATGAATACGATCCACCTATAACCGATGGTGTAGTCCCATCTTCAAAAACACGCAAATTGGAAATTGCTGCTAACGACGCTTTTGATACATATCGAGAAATGTAACTTTCTTTACAAGTGATATTCTATATATCTTTGAATCAATTTATTAATAATGTCTTTCTTTATGCATTAGGTATTACGAAGGTGGTCATTCAGCAGCCTACTTTTGGGATGACCCGGGCCAGGATGGATTTTCTGGTGCTGTGCTATTTAAAAAAGGTGAATAAAAAAAGAATAAAATAGCACTTATTTTCTAGAATTATATATAAACTTTACTTTTGCTCTATTAGTTGGCGATAGTGTTCGTAAAATGAAAGGTGCTTGGGACTCGATCCACGTGTTCAAAGCAAATGAACGAGGTCGTAAAGCTCATTATAAATTGACATCTACTGTAATGTTGTATACGATTACGAGTAAATCCGAACTTGGAAATTTGAATTTGTCTGGTAGTATGACGAGACAGGTGCATATTCTATTTTTATAATATTCAATTAGACGTATTATTATTGAATTGTCATTCTTACATCATTTATCGATAGTTTGAGGCAGATTATCCATTCGATGAACCAAATGCTCATATTGCTAATATTGGCCAAATGGTTGAAGATATTGAACTTAAAATGCGTAATTTACTTCAAGAAGTATATTTCGGAAAAACAAAAGATATTGTTAATGATTTAAGATCAATTAATTCCCTTGCTGAATTTCAGAAACAAGCTAATATGCATGGAGAATTGGTAGGAGAGTTATTGGATAATCGTTCTGATATCGCCCAAAAAAAAACACAACTTACTTCAAAATTAAAGCTCAGAATCAATAATGATAATGATGAAGTTAAGCTTTAATAATAATAAATTATCATTACTATTCACCTATAAAAAATGATAAATTTTTTTTCTTATGTACCTATTAGCAATCGAAATAAAAATATCTTAGATCATGTTTCTAAAGCATTAATATTTAAATTGTTTTTATTTCATGATATACTTTTATAATTTACCAATATCTGTTTCAGAATCTTCAAAATTAAGATGTACTGTATATCGACAAGTTTTAATTATTAGCATAAAAATTTTAATATCTATATACTGTCAACTCGAGCGAAGATGGCCATTCTTACAATAAAAAATTTTCAAGTTCTCTGTTGAATACTACAGTAAAGTGAAATTGATCACATGATTATCTATCACGTTAACTACATTTCAACACTCGACAATTCTGGACGGGATGCTTCGGAGTGCATCGGAATAATGGTCGGCTGGATCGGAATTGATCGATTTTACCCAAGATTAAATCCATTCATTATGTCCAGCTGATAATTTTGCTATTGACCTGGGCTAAATACCGACCTATATCCGACGCGTCCGACCCGGAAATTTGGTTAAAAAATGAGCGAAAGACAGAACAAACCCACGTGATATTATTAAAATCCATTTTGCTAATCAACCAATCACATGATTTTGCTCTGTCCTACGTAGAATTTCTCCTGAGCTTTAATTATGATGTAACTACATTTGCAAATTCACTTTTAAAAAATATATAAGGATCAATCATCGTTCTTGTTTTCTATCATGCGTAAATAGTGCATTAGTAACGATGAATCCCACAAAGGGTAAAGTGGACAACGAAACTAAAAAAGTCAATATGGTATAATTTGATACAATAGAATAATTTCTTGACACAAGAATGAAGTCTATATGTAATTAATTTAATTAGTTTATTTCATTTTTATAAATCTCTTATTATGTCTATCTAAACATGACAAGAATAAAAATTTACTTTGAAAAAAAAAAATCACGTTTATGTACGAATCTGAAATTTTCCTGCTTTTGTCATACTTCGCACACCCTTTAATCGATGAAAAAAACCATTAAATATAATAATTTTAGAACTGCAAGATCAAAAATATGGAACACATGACTGACCTTATAAGGCTTATATGCCTCATTATAAATTTTCAAACTATCCACTTTGAGCCCAGAAATGGCATACATGTTGATTAAAAAATCAATAGTAATTGTATGGCCTGACTCCGGTGTTTGTTCACTGTATGAATGCAATAATTAAAATAAATGCACAAGATAATTTAAGAATAAATATTTAAGAGCAGATAATTTAAAAATAATTTATGAATAAAAAATTTGAAAATAATTTAAGAATGGATAATTTGAGAATGAATAATTTAAAATAGATGATTAGGAATTTAATATTACAACTTACGTGCTGCTAAAATTTCCAGATAACATTGGTGCTCTGTCTTTTAGTTCGATTTTTCCTATATTCCATCGTATACTCTAAGTAATAACAAATATAAAGCAATTCAATAGTAATATAAAAAATCGGGTGAAAATATATTATATTACCTTTGTAACAGGGTCAAATATGTAAGAACCAAGACTACATGTAGCGTTAACACTAGACACAGACTTGGCAAGCGGAAATACAAGTAGCACATTTTCAATTGGTTTTCCCTCCGTATTCCTTATGTTTATGGATATATCAAATTTTCCTAAACATTGAAAAAAAAAATTAATAATTATACCACAACAAAATCAAATTGTTTGGGTAACAAAAACTACGAACCACCACCATTGCCTATGTAAATTTGCGGTTTAACATATAATGGTAAAGATTGATGATGAGGTAAATTCACCCTAACCATCCAATATAGAAAATACAATTACACATGTGTATTTATTAGAAACATAGAAAATAATAATAATACTTTTACCTATAGGTCATCAATTTGAAATGGCCATCAGGCGGTACAAAAGAAAGAACACGTTCATTTTCAAATTTGTTATATCTCACACAAGGATGAAAACTATAATCGTCGAGTACACGCGGGTTGACAAAATTTAAAGTGAGGTCAGGCATCCCTTCGAAGGTAAATGGGTAAACCAATTAGTTCATGAATAAAGGACGACAAAAAAGCAAAAAGGCAATTATTTACCGGATAAACGACAATTTGCTTGTATCAGACCATGTATTTCTGAGGATACTATAGCACCATTTCTGAGATACAACAAGACTATTAATTAAATATATTGTTATGAGAATTTAAGAATAAACATACACGTATACCTTTAACACACGTACCTATCAACGATAGCATCTATCTCTTCTACAACATCGAAATATATTTCATTGTTGGTATATTTAACACCAGCTTTACGCCATGGGATGCTCGATATGGTGCTACCATTAGGTACATGCTGGACTACACTAGAATCAAAATTAAAGGAACATAAATATTGATAATTGATACACGTGGCCATTAATTTTACAACTTACCTTGTGACACCTGCTACTTGGCTTATAACTTTATTAATAATATTGGGTGGTACAATCATTTCTTTCAAGGCATTTGGCTCCGTTGTTAAGGGATATCCTACATGAATACGAGATTCAACAAACTGAAAAAAAAGTCAAAACAGTGGCTATGATCCATTATCCATTAGATGATTACCATAATCCATCATCTCTTCTAAAAGCTGTTTAAAGAATTGAGAATTTTAAATTTAAACCAATTCACAAAACTATTCCATAAACCAATCACACACGAACCTGATATACGATATCAAAATTATCTCTAATAGATAACTCAGCTAATTCACCAAAGTATTCCGCAAGAATATCAACAATTCGATGAAGAAATTCAAGAACTAATAACGCGTCGACTAATGTTTGTAGTTAAGGAAAGTAAGAATATTTCACCATAAAAAAAAGGTAGAAGTTTATAATAATCGAGAACACGCAAGTAAATTACCTTCATTAGATACAGGACTCAAAAAAGTTAATCCAGATCGATATACATGCACCAATTGGTATTTTGGTGTTGGAATAATTGGTAAAAGATCCTCTGGAGAAGATTGTTTGGAAAATTGATCATTGAAATAATCTACTACCTGACGGTTAATTAAACCACGCCAATGTTTTTCAATAATAATTTTTCTAAAAAACAAAAAGTTTCGAAAATGTTGAATAGGAATTACTTATAAAATATTTGAGATAGATTCAGCTTACCCTGTCGCGTTTAAAACGAAGAGACTATCAATCATTGTCTTTACAGAGGAAAAAAGAAAAGGATATGCGGCCAATAAATCTGTACTAGATTCTGTCGATCTTTGTCATGTGAATGATTTCCTGCGGTGATTAAATTTAATTTCTGCAAAATAAAATTTTAGCAAATTTCTGCAATAAAACCCCTGTTTCTGCACTCAAAAATTGGAATATTCTGAAGCTTTCCGACAACCACGCTCGTATTTTGTGTCTATCCTTCCAAACCTCTCTGCCAAAACTCGCAATTTGATTGGATCCTGGTCAAATTTTAGGTCAATTCTGCAATTATCCGTGATAAAATCCAACTTCTGCAAAAATGGGCGAATTCTGCAAATTCTGCGGCATTCTGCATTTTAGGAAATCATCGTCCCTGCAAACTTGTCAAAAATTCCGGGTCGGAATACGTCAGAACCATGGTCGGCTGGATCGGAATTGATCAATTTTGCCCAAGATCATTAAAAATTTACTAATGAATCGTTAACAGTTAACATGTTAAGCAAAAAATGCCCAGCTGATAATTTTGCTATAGAATCTGCCGACCTAGATCCAACCAAAAAAAAAAAATGTGGTCGAGATCGTACTAATCATCGCTCATTTGACCTGCCAAACTATTTTCCACTAAACAATATTTAATGCGATTACAAGTAGAAAAATCTGTTAATAGAGATCAAGCAGATTTATATTTTTTTAAAAAATTAATACAACTTTACAACTCTGATGTTTTCGAATTTGTCTTACGCTAAAAAATCAATCAGATGATCGGATTATCATTTAAAAATCACAAAATTTATTTTTAGACCTAGTGATACTAGTCGATAGATAAAAAATCAACTCAAGTCGGTTAGTCGAGTTGATAGTTAAAAAATCAATTCAAGACGGTTAGTCGACTTAGCCAAGTCGATTTTTGTAAAGCCAACTTAATCAATTATAATACTGTACTTTTATCCTTAAGGCCGTCAACTTCGAAGCTATATGGGCAATGGACTAGGAAACCCCATCTTTGAAGGGGGTTTTCCATTTTGAGAGGTCGGCTAAAGCGGAGAGAGTTTTATCTACATTTACGAACAAAATTTGGTATTTTTTATAGCTTTTAGCAAAGGTTTCTCAATAGCTATGTAATTAAACTTAATAAAAATTTTTTTTTTCAATTCTACAAGCTTGCAGAATTGAAATAAAAAAAGATTCATTGGGTTTGACCTTGTAGTTATTGAGAACATTTGGAGTGCTCCGTATTAAAAGGGCCCATTTTTACAATTTTTTGAAAAATGAGTTTTTATTAAATTCATGTAAATTTTGACATGATTGATATTTTTCAATTATTAATGAAAGTCGATTTGCATAATAAAAAATCAAGATAATTTAAAAGAAAAATTACATGAGGCTGCGTAGAGCCAACACGTCACGAGATTATCCGATAGTCACCTGCCGTCTTTAACCAATCAAAATCGTGAAATTTAATTAATCCCGGATCAGTCCGAAAATCAAAACAAATGGTTAAACTCAATTATTTCAAAATGAGATAAATGTAAAAATGGGCCCTTTTAATACGGAGCACTCCATTTGTTTAAAGTTTAAAAAAATCATCAAAATCTTAGAGAAATACAGATATATTATAGCTATGATCATTTTTTAAAATTTAAATAAAAAATTTCTTGATAATTACTGAACCAAATTCAATAAAATTTTTTTATTTTAATTCTACAAGCCTGTAGAATTAAAGCAAAAGAATATATCGAACTTGGATTTGTAGTTGTTAAGAAATATTATTAAAACTTCAAAGAAATTTAGCCACAAGTTTTCTTTTATAGGTGCTAAAATTTAACAATAATTACTCAACACATACTAATCAAATTCAATCAATATTTTTTATTTTAATTCTATGAGATTATAAAACTAAATAAAAAACAATTTTGATTGAATTTTATTAGTTATATACAAGTAATCTTGTTTAAAATTGAAGGATCTGCTAAAGAAAAGCTGTGATTAAAATTTTTTTAGCTTTCAATAAATATATCTTAACAACTACTAATCCAAATTCAATTATTTTTTTTATTTTAATTCTACAATTTTGTTGAATTATAATAAAAAATTTTTATTAAATTTGGTTTGGTAATTATCAAAAAATTTTTATTTAAATTTTAAAAAACATGATCGTAACTATATATCTGTATTTCTCTTAAGATTTTGATAATTTTTTTAGAATTTAACTACAAATAACTGGCGGTGATCATCACCGGTGTGTAATTAACCAATAACGATAAAACAAAAAAAAGTTCATTTCATTTACTTTAGGGTTAGGGTGAGGCCTGGAATTTTAGCAAGGTGTTTAATATATACAAAATTTAGCAAGGAATTTTTTTTGTTAGAATGTCAAAGGTAGTTTCATAGACAAATTCTTGAGATATTAGCATTTTTTTTAAAAAAAATCTTTATTTTTGTTACACAACTGATTTGCACGTTACACCTGATCCTGCAAATTTATTGGTTAATTACACACCGGTGATGATCACTGCCGGTTATAGTTAGTAAAATTCATTTTTTTAAACTTTAAACAAACATTTCCCAATAACTACCAGGCCAAACTCAATGAATTTTTTTTTATTTTAATTTTGCAAGCTTGTAGAATTGAATAAAAAAATTTTTATTAAGTTTAATTACATAGCTGTTGAGAAACCTTTGCTAAAGATATAAAAAATACCAAATTTTGTTCGTAAATGTAGATAATCATTTACTGATCAACATCTTGCATGTAGACAATCAAAACTCGCTCCTCTTTAGCTGACCTTCATTTTGAGAAAATGGTGATTATTTGTTTGTGAAACCTAAATTTTACTCTAAATTTTTGTTTATTTTTAGATATTAATAAACAATATCATATAATTATAAAACACTGATTGACCAATCTAATTTAATCGAGTCATCAATCTTTGGTTGTAAATCTATTTTTAAAACACGTTTGTTAAATATTGGTTTATATTCAAATTAAAATATCTCGATAAATTATTATTATAAAACTTTAATTTAAATCAAAAATCTCGAAATTGATAAAAAAGTCTCAAAGACGAGTTTTCCTAGTCCACTACCTATATTTGGTTTAGGCTATGGTTGAAATAAAGATTTTTGCTATGCTTTGGTATTATTTGTATTTTTTTTATAGACCTAATATTTACAACCTATTTTGGGTGAAAAAATAGCTAAAAAAAGTCAATCAAATGTTTTACAAATTTGAAAATATTTTGTATATAAGGTAAAAACAGATATTTTGACGAAGTTAAAGTAGGTAATATAAAACAATTTTTTTATTTTTAATATAAAACTTATTTATTTATTTATCTGGATACTATATGTAATGCTAAGCAAGTTTCGTATAAAAACATTAATGTATCAGAATATTTTTGAACGATAGCAACCCAGGTATAAGTTGTACAAGAAATACAAATTTTTGGAGAGGTAGGGGTATATTGACGAACTTGAGATATCTTGTAATGCAGTGATTAGAATCTAGTGATTTTTATGGCATTCAATTTGTCTCGACTCGATGATTCAAACAGTGGTTAAACCATCCAATTCTAATCACTGGAATACAAAATATCATCGATCTTATATTCAAGTTTTCAATTCATCAAAATTCCCTTTAGATTGTTTTTATTTGTACTCAATCAACAATATTTAGTGATCCAGTAATTAGAATCAGATGGTTTAGCATCCATTCGATTCGCCTCATTGAGACGATTCAAATGGTATAAAAATCACTTAATTCCGATCATTGTATCACAAAATATCCAAGTTCGTCAAAATACTCGTATTCGTTAAAATACCTGTTTTTACCTTATATAATGATTTCAAGTTCAAAAGCAAGTGCAAGAATAAAAGAACAATTGTTCCACAATAGATAAAACGAAAAACATAAGATCAATAAAAAACAATGAATATATTAAATATATTAAGAAAAATTATATTCTACCAATTATTTAGAGTGTTATCTTCAAAATTTAAATAAAAGTATTATCTCTAGAAGTTATTTTCTTAAAAATATAAAAGTCGTTATAATAAAATTGCTATAATAGTTCTCTTTTCCATGATATTAAAAAAAACCAATTGAAAATAAAAAGTAAATTAATAAAATTCCTTTTTAAATACTTATTAATGATCCTATTGTCGATTATTTTATTAATTGAACAATCAAACCTTATAATTTATATTGCTATTTTATTTTAGATTATTAAGTGACTTAACAATCTGAGTTATTTTTTTTAAAACTATGATTGTGAATACAATTCAAGATCTGATTACTATTATTATCCAAAAATTACCTGACATCATTAAATGACTTAACAATTGATTCTAATTTTGCATAGCATAACTCTACAAGCTTTGAGACCCAGGAAATAAAAATTATTACATATAAAGGCCAAATTGAAAATAATTACATATAAGAGCCCAAATTTTGAAAAATATTATATAGGATACACCTGAATAATATATGAGATAATTGGTACATTTTTCACATAACTATGTCTTTAAAAAAAAATCGACTTCAGCTAAAAACTAAAATAAATAATCAACTTAAATCAACTTATACATGAAGACGAAATTATTTCAGTTCTAAAACCCAAAATTAAAATTTGAAAATGAAATTGTTTTTGATCTATTTTACTTGAAAGACGAAATTATTTGATACTTTTTTTGAATAAATAAAATTATAAGTAACATATCTATATAAATTTTATTTGCTCTTCCTTATAAAAAATTTTAATTTTCTCTAATAAAGACGAAATAGGCCTTTTTCAAAAATTAATTTTGGTGGTATCACTAAGTCAACCTAGTCAAGTCGAATTTTTAAGATCAACTTGGTTTACTATTTAGACCAATCATTTTAAAGAAAACTTCAGTTTTGAGTATAGATGCTAGTAAAATTAAAGCTAGTAATCAAGGTTGTTACCTCTATGATTGCAGTTAATTTTTTTTAACCAATCTGATTATTTTATTAATCACTAACTTCATATGAGCGGATTTGTTTCATATCACTAATTAAATTTTAGTAATAATTAGAAATTTGATTGACATGCAAATCAAAAATAATAATAATATCAATAAATACACCAATTGTTGGTGGCTTAGCACTCGTTCGAAACTGGATTTTGCAACTTCAAAACCTGTCAGGAATTGGTTTGTAATTGGTTTTTGGAAGGAATTAGTTTTTCGAAAAAAAATATAATACTTATGAATATCTAAAATACAGTATTGGAATAACTAGCAAAACTTAAAAAAAAATAGTCGAAATACAAGAAAGCAAGTTCTTTGGCTTTAAAAACATTATTTTTAACAACTAAAATAGTACTTACAGGAGAGCTCTGAATAATATAAGGTATAAGAACTGTAAGTAAAAAAAAAACATATTGAAAGTTGTTAAGAATTAGTTTTTGTATTTTTTTTTGCTACTTTTAGTGTTACTTCAACTTCTAATATAATTTTTTAAATTCATGCATAGTAGTTGCAAGAGAGTTCCGAATAATATAAGGCATAAAAACTGTAAGTAAAAAAAAAAAGCGACTGAAAGTTGTTGTTAAAAGTTAGTTTTTGTATTTTTTTTCCATTACTTTTGTTATTATTTCAATGTCTAATATAATTTTTTAAATTTATACATAGTAGTTACAAGAGATCTGAAAATACTTAAGTGAAAGATAATTTCAAATAGGAAAATAGTTTGGTATAAGTATAGCATAAGCATTGTAATTATGAAAAAAGGCGTAATTAAAATTTGCTAGATTGAGGGGTTTTTTAAGCGAATAAATGAAGGATATAATTAAAGTTAAATGGATTTCATTAAAGAAATTACAAATAACCATCAAGGTATATTTAATTACATCTGCAAATTTTATATATAGATATATATCGATTACTAACTAGTAAGATATATATCGATACCCATCACCCCTGCCGATTACTATCGATAGTGATAGTAATCGATATATATCGATAGTAATCGGCAGGGGTGATGGGTATCAATATATATCGATATATCGATTATAATTGATAGTGATAGTAATCGATATATATCGATATATATCGATATTAATCGATATATATTTGATATAATATCAATTAATAATTATTATATTCACATAATCATGCTTTTTGAATATTTTACAGGTTTTTGCAAGTTTTTATAATTGATAGTGATAGTAATCGATATATATCGATATATATCGATATTAATCGATATATATTTGATATAATATCAATTAATAATTATTATATTCACATAATCATGCTTTTTGAATATTTTACAGGTTTTTGCAAGTTTTCACAATTTAATTATAAATTTTTATTTATTTATTGTTATTTATAATATTTTAATTTATTAAATATACAATATTCACAAGTTTTCGCTATTTAATATAAAATTTTTTTTTAATATATATTATATTTTAAATATTACATATATTATATATTATTATAAAAAAAATAAAAAAAAATAAATCCAAAAAAAATTAAACCAAAAAAAATTAAAAAATAAAAACAAAAAAATAAACTATTATATTCTTTATATTCGCTTATATTCGCTTATATTCATTTATATTCGCTTATATTCGC
>QKWP01000203.1:5053-99217 GCA_003550325.1 Gigaspora rosea | reverse complement strand
AATTGAAATTAGATAATAAATATTTATAATTTTGATTAAGAATTTAGAAAATTTAATTAGCAAAAAATTTTTTAAACTCTAGCTAAACTCATATGGCTTACTATGTAAAGTAATAATTTGTAAAAATTTTCAAAAAAAGCTTATAATATAAGTAATAATTTTTATAATATAACTAATAATAATATTTTTTTTATAACAAGCCTATACAATTTTTTATTTATTAAAACTTTTAATTTGCCAAATATATTAATAAATTATAATTATAACTGACTTTACAAATGTACGAAATCTAGTACATTAGAAATCACAAAAAATACAATATATAAAAAAAATTTTTTTATAAAAATTTTATTATTAATTTAAAAAACAATACTGCTAAACTATTTTTGAATACTTATTAGATTTTTGTATATAAAAAAAATTAAGCTATTAATTTTTTTAAATTTTTAATGCATTTTTTAAAATGTACTATATTTCGTACAAAAGGGTAAATCCAATCCATTAATTAAAAAAATATATTTAATAAATGTAAAATATAATATATAATAATAATAAGTAAAAAAATAAAAATTTTATAATAAATTGTGAAACCGTGCGAAATATTGCGAAACTCTGTATAAAAGCATGATTATGTGAATATGTATATCGTTTATTTATTTTTTAAAAAATTTTGAAAATTTGCGAAAATTTGCAAAATGTTGCAAAACAATGCGAAAACATCACAAAATATACAAAAATATTACTCCTGCGATCCTGCAACCCCCAAAGGGTCATTTTTTTATTTCGCATTGTATCATAAAATTTTTGAAATATTACAGCAATAACTTACGTAAGATTACGTATATATAATTAACTGATATACTAGAGTTTGGAACCGGTTTTATTTCTAAAAACCTGTTGTACTATATTTGAAAAAATCAACTCAGGTTGAACCCGGATTTGGTACGCAACCGGTTATACAATTTATAAAATAAAACCGAATTTAAAACTAAAACCGGATTTATTATACAATCCGGTTAATATCAAAAAAAGTATTGCAAATACATGAAAAAAAGGTGTAAATTTTAAACAAAAAAAAAGTACAAAACATAGGTGTAAATTCGCATATCCCATTTAGAGATTGAAATCGATCATAGTATGATCGATTGCTTGGTCAAATCGGTCATGATCGATCATGAAATTTGTTAATCGATCATGATCAATCAAACCCAATGATCGATCATAGCAATTTGATTGATTATAATCGATTAAAAGGCTATGATCGATCATAAAGTTTAATCGATTACAATTAGAGATTCGAATTTGATATAATCGATTTCAAAAAGTTTGTGCATGAAATAGTGTAAGATTATTGTTTTTATATGTTAATTGTCTTTGCTAGTAAGCAAAATTTATGTAGCTTATCAGAGATACTTATAAAAAAAAGTGTTATAATAATAATAATCGATCATATAATCAGTCATATAATTGTACAAATTATTGTTTGATTTTGATCGATCAATAATTTTTAATCAATTGGAATTCAATCGATCAAACTTTGAACATTTTATAAATAATCGATCATAACTGATCATCATTTAGTACCGTATCCACAAAGAATCCCACCTCAAGGTGAGTACTTAACAACAAGGCTAGACTTGCGTCAAGCTAACAGCAAAGACAAAAGAGGTAGAACAATTCCCAACTTTATACTTCTTAAATAACTACTCCTTGTAACTAATACTTACTTAAACACTATTCCTTATTCAATACAACATACTTGCCGAACACTTAAATACATCAACCCCATCATTAATATCTTAAAATTACTCATCAATCACCCTGCATCATAGACCTGGGCCATGGTTAATGATGCTGCCCGAAACTACTTTGGGCTAATGACCAAAACCGAAACTTCAACACTCTATCGAAATTCTGAAACTATATCAAAATTTTAAAACTTTTCCAAAACTAAGTTTATACATAAAACATAAGACAAATCTAAATCTGTCTTATGCTTAATTTAACATAAACCAACTAGCATGATACACTTTCAAGGTCAGGTAACCAATTCTTTAACAACCACTTTCCCGATATCAACACTTCCCAGATACAACTATTTCCCAATAACTACTGTTACAGTAGTGAGGCCTTCTTTTACACCTTACTATAACAACGACACGGCTACAGGGATCCTTTATCAGTTTATAGCATTGTCCAAGAGGTAGGTATAATTCCTTAGTCTGTAAGAAATTATACTCTTCTCTAAGGGCAGTTCAGTATAGTATTCAATGAGGAATTATCGATTTTACTATTACTTGATAATAAACTTGGTGTTGTTAAGATAAATAGTTTCTTTATTAATAATCTAAGATAGGGCTATCTTTAGGTTTCTGTTCCTAAGAAATCCCAGTACAAGATGTATAATAAATAGAAGGAGAAGTGGGGTGTCTTGGTCTAGTTTGACTAAGAGAAATTTTGTGTCTTTAAATACAATTTAGAATAAGCGTTATAAGCGTTGATTTACAATGATAAACACTATAATCTACAAGAGCAACATAAGCGTTATAAACGGTATAAGCGTTATAAGCGGTATAAGCGCTATAAGCGTCATAAGCGTCATAAGCGGTATAAGCGCTATAAGCGTCATAAGCATTATAAGCGTGATAATCGTTATAAGTGTTATAATCGTTATAAGCGTTATAATCGGTATAAGCATTATAAGCGGTATTAACTATTCTAACTTCTCAAGATAATAATATAATACAATATAATAATAAAATATAATAATAAAAATAAAATAATAAAATAATAAGGTAATATAATAAACTATCGTTCTATAACACTACTATTTTCCCAACAATCTCTTTTTAATAACTGTTTCTCTGACAAACCCTTCTCGATACAATAATCAACTTAACGACTATTTATCTAATAATCATTTTCTCATTTTCGACACAACTATTTAGCCCACAATCATTTAATTGAAGTTACTTTCTCAACAATTCAACTATTCTGATAACCATTGTTTCCGACAAATACAACCCCTCTGATAATATCCTTCCGACAACCTTCTCTTCCTTTAACAACCTTCCCTTTTCCCAACAACTTTCCTTCCAACAACATCTCCTTCTCTAAACTCACCTGTTCTCTGACATTACTACTTCTGCAATACTACCACTTCCTCACTACAAACACTTCCCTGCAATCACCTTTCAAAAACCTTCGCTATTAGGGTTCCGCAATTTGATTTGATCTTCAAATATTTGAATCAAATATTTGATCAAATTCAAATTCAAATTTGACTATATTTGATTTGATCAAATTCAAATATAGCCAAATTTGATTTGATTTGACAAATATTTGATTTGATTTGAAAATTACTATTAAAAATTCAAATTCAAATCAAATTCAAATTCAAATATTTGAATCAAATCAAATTTAAATCAGGGTCAATTTGATTTGATCAAATTCAAATTGATCCAATATTTAATTTGATTTGAATTTGAGGAACACTATTCGCTATTCTCATCACATTAATTATTTCGTCACATTTAAATATATTAATAATAAAATAAGTTATTAAAAAAATAAAATCGTTTAAATAAAAATAAATAAACATTTATATAAATATTAATTTAAAAAAAAGAATCATTAAATAAAAAAAATAACAGTTTAAAAAAAAAAAAAAACAAAAAAAAAAGAATCATTAAATAAAAAAAATAACAGTTTAAATTAATAAGATTAAAATCAAACAAAAAAAAATCA
This sequence comes from Gigaspora rosea, assembly GCA_003550325.1. Taxonomy (NCBI): domain Eukaryota; kingdom Fungi; phylum Glomeromycota; class Glomeromycetes; order Diversisporales; family Gigasporaceae; genus Gigaspora; species Gigaspora rosea. The sequence goes on along the minus strand of QKWP01000203.1, from coordinate 95,470 downwards.
AAGATTTTGCCGGCCAATAAATTTTAAAATCACATGTAAAGTTTGTAACTCAAATTTACAAACTTATATTATGTGACTTAAAACTTGATTGGCCGGCAAAATTTATGTACGATTTTTTTTTTTAAAGAAAAAATTTAATTTTTTTATTTTTGATTGTTTTATCTTTCATTTCTGGGTTATACTATGAAAATACAAATGAATGTTATTCTTCTGCTAATCGAGCAACAAACTACGTAGCTTTCTAGCATCGTGTAATTTTTTCTTTGACTGTCGTACTGATAGGTCATAGGTTGTATTACTTTGTACAACTAACTGTCATCCCGACAAGTTGTAAAATGCTTTCACTTCTATATGAATAACTGACGTCTTAATCATAAGCCATCTAACCCTCATTATCTATATGACTGTTATCCAGGGATGGTAAATGACTTTAGATGACCCAAATGACTCAAATGACAAATAACCAGTCATTGGTCATTTCATGGCCCAAATGATTTAAGAAGGTCATTTAAGAGACAAGTACTTCTCGTCTCATTTCAATCTGCCAATACTTTTAGCCAATCAAAATTGATTATTGTTCTCCGTAAAATGAAACGTTGCTAATAAAAATTATTATATATGATAATAACTGATGACCCCAAGTGACTGGTCATCATTTGATAAATGATTGCCTTGGCTAAATGATTGGATCATTTCCATACCTGTTGTAAAGCGATATTCCAATCAAATCATATGAAGTGATTAAAAAATACACTAGACAAAAAATAATAAATTTACTTTTTTTTTAAAAAAAAAAAGTTTGTAAATAATAATTTACCGATTACAAAATGATGTAAATCATTTTCGAATTTACAAATGGCATATTAATTAATAACAAAAAATGATGCAAACATTTAAAACATGCATTATACAAGTTTTTTGTGGTTGTTAGGATGTCAACTCTATGCAAAATGACCTAATGACCAAATGACCCAGTCATTTGGAAATGACCCTAGTCATTAGGTCACGAGTCATTTCCAAATGACCCAAAATTTGAATAACCTCAAATGACCGGTCACTTTGAGTTCATCTGAAAAATTGAAAAATGACCAGGTCATTTACTATCCCTGCTATCATCCCGACAGGCCATTTTGGAAACATACTAAGTAGGAGAAGAGAGTTGATGTAACCAGAACAAATATCGGGTTCACGGAAGAAAAAAGTCTACCCTACTTACAGTACTAAAATATATTTTAAACAATTACAAACGATTACTATACTCTCATACTTTCTCTTGATTATCACTTGATCAATCAATCGATTGAACATGTGGCCATAAATGGTCTATCACATGTCCGAATTCGAGTTGATTCAAGACAAAATTTGCCTCAATACTTACGTATTGAGCAGGCTTTTCTTATTTTTTTTTTTGTTTCATTTTTAATTTTTTTTTTGGATTTATTAATAATTTAAAATATTTTTTAATTTAAAATATGATTTTTTAATTGTTTTTTTTTTATTAAACGGTATTTTTTATTTTATTTTATTTTTTTTTTAATAATTTTTTTATTTTATAATTATTTTTAAATATATCAGAAAAGGTGATAGTGCGTTGAAATGGTTGTAGAGAAAAACTTGCGCCAGAAAAGTGATAGTATTGAAGGAGTGGTGAGATTAGGAAGGGATAGTATTGGAGAAAGGTAATGTTGGGAAAGAGGTATCGGGGGAAGGGTAGTTCAGGGAAGAATGGTGTTTAGGAAGAATAGTATTTGGAAAGAGTGATGTTGGGAAAGGGAAAGGTAGTATTGGAAAGAGAAGAGTCGGGGATAAGTGGTATTTAAAAAGAGGGTATTAGTGAAGGTGGTATTGGGGACGAATGGTGTTTGAAAAGAATTGGTGTTAGAGAAAGGTAATGCTAGAAAAAGGTAATTTCAGGAAAAGGTGGTGTCAGAAAAAAATGGTGTTAAAAAAATAGTATCAGGAAGGGTGGTGTCAGAAAAGGATTGTTATTAGGGAAAGGATTGTTATTGGATAAGTGGTAGTATAGAGAACAGGATAGTTTGGGCCCTTGTCTGTAACTTTCTCTAAATTATTTAAAGCTACTTATTTTTTTTAGTGATGGGATCTCTGAGTTTTTAGTTAATATAAATATTATTAATAGCTAACTTTGATTATAGCGATAATATGATATAAAATCATAAATTATGACTGATCTAACAATTTGACCGATTAAGTATTCAACCAATCAAAATACACGATCGATCATGATCAATCAACCGATTTTGACCAATCAACCAATTTTGACCGATCAACCGATTTTGACCGATCAACCAATTTTGACCGATCAACCGATTTTGACCGATCATAGCATATAATCGATTATTGATCGATTTATCTTGTACATGTTCGATCAATGATCGATCACAAAAAATTTGACCGATTCCAACCTCTAATCCCATTCAATTCCAAAAATCCAATGATATTTAAGTACTGATAATCACTCATCTCATCTTATATTTAACCGGTAGTGGTGCAGACATTTAAAATCTTGAGGGTAGCTACCCTCGGCACAACTACCATAGCAAATACGGCACTTTGCTGTATAAGTAGAAGTGTTGTGTGTCGTACAAGTGCCGTATGCCATATAAGTGTCGTATGCCGTGTAAGTGACATATGCCACATAAGTGCCGTACATCGCACATTTTAGTTGAACACAAACATATCAAAATGTTCGTGTTTACCACATATCCAGACACACGGATTATTGGCTAATCTGACTTTTATCTAGCGTTAAAGGGTCTTTTTTTTATACGTATCTATTTTTCCCGTTCTAAATCGTATCTAATTTCTATTACTCGGTATTGATTCGTGTTTCGGCTAAGCTAAACCTGCAAAAAGAAAGAAAGGTTAGTATAAGCTGGAAAAAAAGGTAACTATAATGAAAAAAACTGGTACTTATCTTAAAAACCAGTTTATACTTCTAAATTGTCCAATCTACATTTCGTACTGCCAATTTATACTTTGGCGAAGTCTGAGTTTGCAAGAGAAAAAATTAGCTCTAAAAAAAAGCAAACACAACAAAGAAAAAAGAATTATTACTTATCTTTAAGAATTGCTTTCAATTCTAGGTAGTATTTAACCTCCATTATATTAACTGGTATTAGTTCCAGACTTCTTGCTTTACCGACAGTTATTTCACTGAAAGCTCATTTAGTCGATATCATATAGAGTTAGGGTTAATATTTGAAAGTTGTATAATATCGGCTAAATAAGCTATTGGTGAAATAATTGTCTATGAAATAAGGGGAGGTAAAGCTCAAACCTACAAAAAGAAAAAAACGGTAGTCAAAAGTTGCATTGGCGAATATGGTTGTTGCTACAATGACTGTATAGCCAAATATGGCTGTTGTTGCAATGATACGTTATTTGTGAAGTTGTTAAGAGGACGAATGCTGGAAGCAAAGTTTCAAACGTCAAAGTCTTGGGTGCTAAATTTTTAGATAACTGGGTAATCGCCTTTTTTTTTCTTGGAGTCATAATGGAAATCGATTAAAATAGATAGCTCAAGCATCGATCGCAATCTTTATTTCAATTGATCGTAGCATTTGAGCGTCACCTCAATTACTGGTCAATTACATTGAGGGAGGCGCTTGAAAATACTTGAGAATAGCCTAAATAACAAAAGTAGTTAATGAATTAAACTCAGATTAAAAACATTAAATAAATAAATCAAACAAATAAAAAAAATAAACTAAAAATTAAGATAAATAGTAAATAAAAATTAAAACTTAAGAACAATAAATAAATAAATATAAAAATAAAGAAAAAAAATAATTTTTTTTTTTAAAAATTAAGAACGATAAATAAATCAATTAAAAATTATGTATTTAAAACCAATTACAACGTTAATCCCAATTTCGAAGCCTCTGATATCGGATATCATAATGAGTAATCATATATGTTCATAGTATCTGAGAATTAATGTACCACATTACAAACTAAATTCCGGGAAGTTTTGTAAAGATATAAATAACAAAAATAGAAGTATTTACACGTACGTATGTATGTACGTACTTACTAGCTCCATCTTTGGACATGGATACGGACGTCCAGTCCATGTTCATATTCATGTCCATATGACGTCTCTGTAGCATACTATCCCATTTACGGCACACTATCACATTTCCTCATTTACGGTATACTACACCACTTATGACATCTACCCAATGGCAATATGACCTTGAGGTAGTACAACTTCTGCGTCATAGTCGTAATGCCGTGGATAGTCACTACCTTGAGAAATGTCTGCACCACTATTAACTGGTTGTGTTCATACATCCGGTTTGAGTTCACACCTGAGTCGAATATTCTTCAAATTTAGACCCGCATTTATTAATTGCCAATCCAGATAAGATTAGCAATATTTCTATATTTAGAATTAGGGCAAAACAAATATATAAACAAGATAGTACAAAATCTGGATCAGGTCTGTATATATAATATTTTTATATGATTTAAAGAATTTTAAAGACGTTTTTACTCATATATTCTTATCTACTAGTCTGATTTTAATGAAATTTTACAAGTAGATGCACAAGAATCTGCTCTACAACTTTACTTATATCAAAAAATAATATTTACTTAGTACAAAAAAAACTTTTTATTAGGCCTAAAACAGATTTACTAATATATTGTTTATATATTTGTTTATCCTTAATTCCAAATATGAGGGATATCTAAAGCGGGGGCAACTCATATTTCTTAATAATTTTCTCAATTAACTTTAGGATTAGGGCCATCTTATATTAGGGTTAGGCTGGGTTTTAAATAGTTATATATAAGCAAAATTGCCTTCCCGATATTTTTACTTAACTTATCTGAGGTAGGTTTAGACTGCCGTTTTTTGTAGTTTTTAGGTTTTTTGTTTTTGTTTCTTGTTTTGCTTCGCCAGCGATCATCAAAATTCTGTAATTTGATTGGCTGTGATCACATGAATTTGCCCCCGCTTTAGACGACCCCCAAATATGGTAATAATATAGCTTTAGTGCCAATCTTATCCGGATTGGTAATTAACAATTCGGGTAGGCCCGGGTTTGAAACCGGGTTGATATATCTAGTTCCAACCTCTATGATGTACTATAGCATAAACTTACGTAATTAGAGAAGTGCAGTAATCATGTAATTAGGGTTTATATAGGTCCTGTCCCGTATTCACTTATTTGCGCAGGTAATACAAGCTCCAGAAGAGGAAATAGCCAATCGGAGAGAGCAAATTTTGACTATTCGGATCAGCCCAACGAAGAATTCAAACACGCGTAAAAGAAGAAAAAGCGAAAATATGCAAAAAATAATGTTTAAATTGATCTTGGTGCACTAATTAAAAATGACGGGAATGAAATTTTACTTATATTAAACATCACTCTAACCTTATAGCCTCCAACGTTAAAACCCTAACCCTAAATTTTATTTCACGCACTTAGTTTATTTACAAAATCTGATTTTCTTTTTTTGGATTGTGTTACCCGCGCAAATAAGTAAAATGGTCCTGACCCCCCTCCCCCCTAGTGATAGGACTATTGACCAATCAAATTTAAAAAAACTCAAAAACGTCTTTGATATAAAAATAAGCTACACTACAATTAACAAAAGTCGCTATATAGTAAAGTCTAAATTTTACTAAGCAAATCAAAAAAAATTAATTAAGTAAACTTATTCAGCAGATCAAAATACATTTACCACAAAATTTTTATAAGTATTAGAGAATTTTTTATTAATTGACTTTTGATTTTTACGTTCGACGAAAAAATTAAAATTTTTTAAAAAAATATATTTGATGAACGTAAAAGTTAAAAGTTAAATAATAAAAAGTTCTTCAATACTTAAGAAAATTTTGTGGTAAATGTATTTTGATCTGCTGAATAAGTTTACTTAATTAATATTTTTTCGATTTGTTTAGTAAAATTTAGTCTTTACTATGTAGCAACTATCTGCGATTAACTAAATATCAATTTTCTTCAATATGATTAGTTATTTATACTATATATATATATAGGACATGATATTTGGGGACCCCACCCTAAAAAATTACGTGATTTTCTGCACTTCTCTTATTACCTCTACGTATTACTCTGAACTAATCGTAAGAATTTTGCAAATTTACGCTCATGTAAAAACTTGCAGAGGTTTACGCATATTTTTTTTTGCTAATGTAGTAACATATATCTATTCTGATCTTAGGATTCAGTGATTAGATTTTAATAATTTTTTGGCTTTCTAGAATCCTCTTATTGAAAAGATCATTTTGGTAGTTAAATCTTTAAATTTGATCCAGTAAATTAAAAGTTATTAATTATTAAATATTGATATTGTTAATAAATCTATAATTTTGGTCAAAAATAATTTTGTAACTTTGGCTAGAATTATAAAATTTTGACCGGAATTATACCTGATACTTCAGTCGACCCACCCACCTCCCTAAAATCAGCTGATTTCTGGAAGCCCTCTAACTATCTCGAATAGGAGCTTTTAAGCGAAGTTGTGCCTCATGACACAGATAAATTCAAGGAACTAGAGAAACAGAAACCTATTTGGCAAGACCCAAGTAAGGAAATATCAAAGATTTTTAACGGTGCTACCAAAACCAGAATATTGGACCGGAGCTGAAGAATCGGACGTCAACTTTAGGGACAAGGTCTACCAACCTGGCTGCCGAATTGTGTACCAGAGGAAAAGGACCTATGTTATGGAAATAGATACCAGGGGGGGAAAAACCATAATAGCACCTAATGCCAAGTAGATCAACTCTTTCAAACCAACTGGATTGAAAGTCTGGGAGGTATTGGTGAAGAACTGGTAGAAAAGTGATAGTGGATACTAGGGTTGGAACAAACTTTACAAGGGCAGAAGAGGTAATGGTAGTAGTTGCAGGGTATTCTTGATCACAAGTTGCTTGTCTCGGTGAGTGTGTAAGTTACTGAAGTGTAGGTAATACCTGTGTGGAACAGGTACTGCTCTACCAAGTTTCCCGTAAGGATAAACTAGTTCTAAGAGAGGATTTGTTGGCATACGGGGCTGTTCTTGACTGGCTAATGCACTAGAGAGCTAACTTGGTGATACAAGTGGTACTGACAGGCAAAGCTTGGACCAAATAGTTTAAATAGGCAATTCCCTAGTTGGGTTGCAGATATAGCAGCTAGTGTAGAACCTTCGGGCGGACTACTTAAATTAGACAGCCAAAAGTTGTATGTGTGGCTAGTTGTACTCTAATTTATGTAACAAATATTAGGAGCCTGTAGAGGTTGCCGAGGTTCACATACTTGAATAAAAAGACTCCTACTCATAGCGGCGAACTTTAACTTAAAAAAAATAAAAATAAAAAGTTAAACTTATGCCAGATCTTTCTACTATAGCATAAGAAAAATATAACCATGACAAACAAGATACCTACCATAATCCCAATTTTCTTGAGGCATATACTAATTAATATTTGCATATACATAGAGTTACACCATATGTTATATTATAAGGGGCTTGCCATTTATTACATAATATTTTTTACTTAGTAGCCACCTCTACCCATGTATAGTGTGATCATTTTATCTAATTCTAATTGATTAATATAATATATAGACGTGATCACTACCTCTGATTATATATCCATAGTAAAAATTACATAATAAATGGCATGCCCCTAGAAAAATGGCAATTTACACAAGCAGATTTATGGGTCTAGTATTATAATAGTAGAATGATGAATAGGCAAAAACCTTTCTGATGGTTATAAATTTAATACAAAACTTGTATAAAGAATTGCAAAAGATCACAATCAGTGTTTGTACCTAGAACTCCTAAATGATTTATTGAATTGAATGAGAAATATATAAATTCTGATTCACAAAAATAACTCAGAGCTTATTATGATAATAAATTAAAAAGCAATTCTTCGATACAATACCATTTATAACTGAAGTTTATAAGAAAGAAATTTAATTTTTTTTAAATTAAATTAATTTTTTACAAATTCTATTTTTTTTAATAAATATTTAATTATAACTTATTTAAATAAATATATAATTTTATTTTTTTTTATTTTTTTTTTTTGTAAGCGAGATCTTGTCGCAGTTTATTTATTATTATTAATATAATTTGATACTATACATAGTATATGTTGTTTACTAAACTGAGACTTAGGCTACTGTACCTATGATCCATACTTAGCTAAGAGCAGCAATTGCTGCCACTTAGGCTATAAAAAAAAGTAAATGATATTAAGGCAGACCTATTGTCTGCCTTTAGCTAAAGAGAATCAAAGACCAAGCTTATGCTGTGAAACTTTCTATGTCTATATTACGAAGGGCTATTTTATACTATTTTATCGAAAGAAAGCACAGAGAGAAAGAATAGTTTAAATTGGGATGTTTTGGTATTTGTAGGTAAGTTAGAAAGAATATATAGGTTGTGTAGTTTAATGATCGTAGGTAAGTTGGATGAGAATTTAGAGTAAAGAGTGTGAAATGTAGTAACAGGATGTATGGAAGTTTCGGTGTATAGTTGAGATGGATGGCGAATGGTCAGATTAGTCACGTGGTTTTATTAGGTGTTTTGAGGGTCGATTTGGTAACGTGTGTTGTTTGTTGTGTTGGTATTGTAGATCGTTTTGTTGGTTTGTTGTGGGTCGATTAGATAACGTATGTTGTTGTTGTATTAGTATGTAGATCATTCTATTTTTGTAAACGATGATATAATTGTTTGGTTTGATAGGGGTAAGCTAGAACGCTCACTTTTGAGTAAATTTTTTTGTAGTATTTTGTAGAAGTGTAAAGATGTCCAGTATTTGGGTTGTGTTGAGTGTAAGGTGTTATTGTGTATATGGTTGTAACTCTAATGATAGAGTATAGTATAATTGTGTAGTTGTATAATAAAAGTGTACTTGCGGAGAGAGGTTTGAGTAAAATTATTTAGCTAACTAGTTTCTTTGCCGAAGACAAAGCTACTAGTGCAAACTTAAAAATTTAGCAAATTTTAGACTAAGTAGGAGTGGGTAACTAGTTTGTAAGGAGTGATAGTAGTTGGAAAACGTTCGTGTACAGTATAACTGTGTATTTTTCTTATTTAAGCTGCTGAAAAAAGGGTATGAGTAAAAACACAATAAAATGGAAATCAGCGGAAAGAGGTTTAAATATATAATTTTATAATATACAAGTGTCTGTGGGGTGCCGCTGGGCCCCTTTCGTGATTCAAACTATATTATTATTAAAAATTTTGTCACAAACTCCGCTACCTATTTCAGTAACATATAGTATGTGATTAAAGTTAGTTTTCATCGAAATTATTATGAATTCTATTATAAATTATTATAAATAATTCTATTAAGAACTTGTCATACCAGCAATATGTAGTATGTTGTTAATAGGGTCCGTAGTGGGCTAGGTCAGGCTGGGATTGGGCCTGCTCAAATTTGTGCTTAAAATTTAGAAATTAGAGTTATAATTTATTGCAACCTATTAGGTCGACTAAGTAATAGAACTATATACGGTACGTATTGACTAATAAATTAAAAACTCAAAATTTAATTTATTTTTTAACCCGGGGGAAATTTCCCTGTTACACAATCTGCATATCAACCAACGATATTGCAAGATTGATTTTGATATTATTTATTACGATCCATAAATTTTAGCCCATTGACGAAGTCATGCCAGGGTTATTATCACGAGGCTTATACGAAAAGATAATAGATATGCATGTGATTGTATACGATAGAAATTATAGATATGCATGTACTGGGTACATTTCAAGGCTACTTGTTGTGGTAAGCTGTGGTAAATATAGAATTTTTAATCCATGCAAATAATATATTTTATTATATCATGTGGGAGTAAACAGTGAATCTCAGTACTTTCTTACTTCACTTGTCTTGTTCACTTGTTCTCTTTGCTACCCGATTACAATCTGGCTCCTTTGTGTTAGGCCCACCTCCCTTCCCTCATTCATTGCACTTTGTACCTTGCTCATTGTCATGTGTAGTTAGTTGAATGCACTGCACTATAGTGTGGGCTCGAACTTACTACTTTTTTTAAAGTAGAATGCACCACACCATAGTGTGGTCCATACTTTCAATCTTCATTTACGCTTCGTCACATGAGTATCTACGTGAATATAAAATTGTTATGAGCACAGTATGCAATAACAAAAGATAAAAGTAATGAAGTGAAGCACTACTCCCATCATGTATCTTCATAATATTTAATAAAGTTCATTATGTTTGATAAGGAAATCCGAGCAAGAATAATATTTATTTATTTATTGCATTGAATATTTGAAACAACATTACAAACATTTCGCTATAATAACCAAACCATACACATATCATACCTTACTGCTAGCCATTGCCCTAACTGCTAACTATTGCCCTAACTGCTAATCTACTAATTCTATTCTAATTATTACTCTAATTGCTAATCTACTAATCCTATTCTAACCATTACCCTAACCATTAACTTTGCCCTAGCTTCAATCCATCCACTAACCCTAACCTAACTTTAACAATGAATACGTACTAATGGGCCCTAATCCTATCTAAATTACCAAAGTGATGAGATTCCAGTGATGACAACACTGAAGCAACCACTAAAAGATGAATTAATGACGAAACTAGCAATGACAAAGACATCAACCTAGAGAGAATGAAACGGTAATGATAAAAGCAAACAAACAGTAGTTAGTAAACGTGAAATAAATGAGATGATGCAAACAAACGACAAAACCAGCAATGTCACAAACGAACGACGAGGACACCAACCTAAGAAAACGAAGCGGTAACCACAAAAGGAAACAATTAGCAGTTAGTAAGAAATAAAATAAGCGAAATAAACGAAATGATGCAAACAAAAAGAAAAAAAGTAAAGCCCATAAACGATATCAGCAGTAACACCAAAATAACAATGCAAAAATAACGGCGACACCGACTATACGACGCACCATCATACGAAGGAAGCATCAACATACGACGACCCCACAAATGGCACCAACATACGACGACACCAGTATACGAACAAAAGCACCAACATACGATGATTTCACTAATGCACTAATGGTACCAATATACGATGACACCGACATACAAAAGGAAATGACGACGGTGACTCCAAGACATAGTACTAGCGAAAACGAAATACCAAAACAAAGACACCAAAAGAGGAAAAAGAGAAAAGGCACTAAAGCGACAACTATAAAAAAAAAATTGGATCAGATGTAAAAAAAAACAAAAACAAAAAGGATACGTATATATATAGGTCATGATCTGTGCAACCGAGGAGGGGATTCCCCCGGTTAAGTGTAGTAATTCTTAATTTTTATATATAGATTTATCTTACAATTTTAATTTATTTTATTTATTATTGCGCAAAAATTATACATTATATATATTTCAAATCTTTTAAACCAAACACGTCATATTTTACAACGAACATAACCAAAACCTTAAGGTATTTCATAATAGCATCTATCGAACGATAATAAATGAATGCATTATATTTCATTTCCATTCTAATTCTATTTTCATAACGTAACCCAACATTACATATCCCACTAGCATGCTCAACTTTACAGATTTTTGATAATACTGTAATATGTAAAGCCTTCATTTATCGTTTTCAACTCTAATTCCACTTAAAATTATATTTCCACTAATGTGCACTATCTCTGATTTTTGTTTATATGCGAAGTTCTGAGTTTATCCTTTTCAACTTCAATTTCTTTTTTATAATAGAGTCCAAAAATATATGTTTCACTAGCGTGCACAATTTCTGCAAATTTTTAATAATAAGTGAATGTCTTATATTCATTCTTTTCAACTCCAATTCCTTTTTCATAACAGTATCTATATTATATGTTCCAATATGTACTTCATCTCTGCAGATTTCAGATCCTCTAACTCTAATTTTTTTCATAACGGTATTCAATACTACACATTCCACCAACGTGCTCTATCTTTTCCCTAATAGTGAACTTACTGATAAGTTCATTTCACTGACAGCTTATTTCACCGACAATTATTTTGTATAAATTACACTAACCTTAACTCTAATATAACAACAACGAACAGAATTACTTTATCAGTGAAATGAGCTGCTAGTAAAATAATTGTGTGAAATGAACATGCCGATAAGTTATTGTCAATGAACTAAGCTATCAGTGAAGTGATTGTTGGTGAAATGCACACCACCCGTTCTGTTCTCAAGCACTTCTCTCAATAAATTCGACAAACACAGTGATTAAAAGTGTTCTTCAAGTGCTTTTCTCAATGAATTCGATAATAAGTCTAATTAGTAACAGACAAATTATAGAATCAGATTCATTGTCGGGTCCATTAATGGATGCGCTTGAGAATGCCCTAAGATAAACTAAAAAATAAAGAATAAAATATGGATGTAAGGGTGGTCAAAGTATAAGAGGAATAATAGCAATAAATCTAATAAAAAATGATCTTTGCACTTCTCTATTTTATTCACCGAAGTATCCTTGATTAGTTATTCGATTTTTGACTAAATTTCTTCTTCCAGCCTATTAAACGAAATGCATGAGAATACCTTCACTCTAAGTATAAATATTTATGCCTATAAGTTTTTATAATCTAAACAACTTATCCCAAATACTTTGATTAAATAATGCTTACAAATAATTATTGAAATAATTAACAAATAAAGTGAATCTCAACGAACTCGAATAGCATTTTCATGAAGCTAAATAGCTTATTTCAAATATGCTGAATATTTAAATCGATAAAAAAGATAAAGTTTAAATATAATAACCTTTTTATTCTTGACTTCCGGTAAGTGAACACTATAAAAAAATCGGTTAAAATTACTTTCTTTGATCTAAAAGTATATAATACAAAGCTATAACTTTAGGTCTTGTTTACCTTTTTGTAGACAGCTTACTTTGCGAGATTATTTGGAATTACTAAGAGTTGTCGCTTTTATTATCTATTCGTATATCGTTTAGATATCAGATATATATGAAATTGGTTGTAGATCCGTAATCAAAATGTCGCAATAATTACATATAGACTTTGACAATTATGTACCTGGATCATGATTCTAAATTTTTTATACTTAAATCCTGTTTTCGTTGTAGTATAGGATTTAGTCATACTCGTCAAATTTGGTTTAGCACTACCAAAACTGGATAGAGCATTGACTCGTATTAGATATACTCATCATTGTGAATTTCTCATGATATGCGATCATTGTCCATTTATACTATCTCATTTTCACACATGCAAAATGATTGGTAAAAATGTAGATGACACTCGTGACGGGAGTATCATTTTATAATAGTAGGATATATATTTATTAATATATATTTTTTAAATTACAGAATTAATTAATGAAGTCAATTAAAGTATATAATTTTTTACAAATTCAAATATTACAGTGCTATATATAGTAAAAGTATTCTTTTTTAATTATAGCTTCTAATATTTTCCAATATTAATCAATTAATATGTTATATTTAACTCAAACCTGTTATATGATCAACTTACTCAAGACTCCGAAGAACTCTGATACAACTTAAATCTGAGTTTGTATAATTTTAGTAGTATTTTAGCTAAATAGATATATAAAATAGAGCAAAATTTGAAAATTTACTATATAAAAATGCAATGTTTAATGAATTTCTATGCAAAAAAAATTTCTTTTTAGAATCATCTGAGTTGTATTAGAGTTCTTTGGGGGTCTTACCTACTCTCTTCACTATTAGTTTTATGCAAAAATTTTTTGCTTTTTCATTATGAAGCGTCGGGAGCCTTAAAAAGCTTGGAATGGCTCTGCCCTTTATATGAGTAAATTTAAAGAAAAATGAAACTTTAATTATATAAAATATATATAATCAAGGTTTTATTTTTTCTTGACATTATTTATAGTATTGTCTCCATACAACACCTAAGACACTATATGTAGTACTATACAATATATAATCTAAATAATTCTTATATCTATTAAATAAATGCGAATAAATAAATTTGATAAAGCATTATAGTATTACTTAGTATATTAGTATAAACCAGACAGAAATGTATAACTCCAAGAACTTGAGTATCTTATTTTTCACTACAAGTATAAAAAAAGTATAAGTTCAAAACTTTAATCGATCTTATAAATTGTACTTGTTAAAAAGCTTTATCTAAGAAAACTAGACTTCAGATTTAAAGTTATATTTTAACAACTTATTCTTTAACAACTTGTTCTAAAAACTGTTTTTTAGCGAAATAAATTGTATTAAGTTTAATTTTAGAAGTGTTTTGCTCATGCTTTTCCACTATTTGATCCAAGTTCATTGTTTTTAAGATTCCAAAAAGTTAGTAAAATGTTTGCCTTAAAGGGCTTGGAACGGCTCCACTCTTTATATGAGTAAAGTTAAAGAAAAATGAGACTTTAATTATATAAAATATATATGATCAAGGTTTTATTTTTTCTTGATATTATTCATAGTATCGTCTCCATACAACACCTAGGACACTATATGTAGTACTATATGATGTATAATCTAAATAATCCTTATATCTATTAAATAAATGCAAATAAATAAATTTGATTATAGTATTACTTAGTATATTAGCATGAACCAGACAGAAATGTATAACTCCAAGAACTTAAGTATCTTATTTTTTTACTACAAGTATAAAAAAAGTACTGGTATAAGTTCAAAACTTTAAATCGATTTTATAAATTGTACTTGCTAAAAAGCTTTATCTAAGAAAACTAGACTTCAGATTTAAAGTTATATCTTAACAATTTATTCCTTAACAACTTGTCCTAAAAACTGTTTTTTAGCTAAATAAATTGTATTAAGTTTAATTTCAGAAGTGTTTTGCTCATGCTTTTCCACTATTTGATTCAAGTTCATTGTTTTTAAGATTCCAAAAAGTTAGTAAAATGTTTGCAAAATGCTTCTGCTAATGATTTTTTATCTTCTGATTTAAGTTATTTTCTTTATTAAGAAAAGTTTTTAGGATATTTGATCTATACTGATCTTTTTTTATAAAAGATGCATAAAGAGTTAAAGAATATCATAATATGTTTTAAAAAAACTTTATTATATGAAACCATAAATTGCTAATTAATAATATGGTTTTTTATAGTAAAGATCATTTTAAAAATTTTTTATGTCGTATAATCTAGTGATCTTCAAGCCAATCAAATCAAATGTTCGCTATGCTGTTTTTTTTTTTTTTTTAAAGAATGTAAGTTTGTTTTTTTTTTAGAGAATATAAATTGGTTTTTTATTTAGAAATGTTATATTTCAAAAAAAGTTAAAAGCAGTTAAGGGTAGAGGGTACTATTTTGAAATTACATATAAACTCAATGGCAAATTTTTTAAAAAAGGTTTTTATTAAATATAACATTTATAAATTTTTAAATATAATTATTAGCTAGGTTTTTCTGATTCCAATACTAGTAAAATTATTAAAATCAGATAAGTATTTAACAAGATATGATCGTTTAAAGATAGTGTATTACAAATTTTATATGTAAATCAGCCAATCAGAATTAGGAATTTTGTACTACACAAAAAAATTAGGGTAACCCAAAAAGACTTTGTGATATATGTAAGCACGTTTTCTTAAAATAATACAACCCCTAAATTTTAACTATAATAAACAAGAGGTTTTAATCTACAAGCCACAAAATTTTAGCAAAAATTAATTGTGGCTTTAAAAATTTCTATTAATGGTATAAATTCTTTATCTATGTAAATCTCAATTTGCCACCAATATCATATGAAAAATGATCGAAATACCCTCTACCCTTAAAAGTTTAATCTAATATTTGAAATATAGCTTATATGTACCAAAACAAAAGTGCTAACCAAAAAAATTTTTACTATAATGCTTAAATATTACCTTGTATAAATTATTCAGGGTTCTTCTAAACCTGTCTCGAAGCATTAATAAAAAATGATAGAAAGGCAATTTTACTTATAAGATATTCCTAAATCTAACTTCTACCTAATCCTTACTTTAATTTTAATTAGTTAATAGTCCACTAGTTAATCAGAGATTATCTATATAAAAATTTTTTACTTTCTATAGTAATATAGCTGTGCCAGAATATATGAGATTACCTATACTATATACTCACCTAAATATTAAATGCATCCATAGTATAACATAATGCAAATCATATATAAAAATCACTATAGTGTGAATGTGGCATGCATATATATAAAAATAATTTTTTACTAAGTTCATATCGGCCGATTTGTTTCAACCCAAAATCAACCAATCATGATTGAGAATTATCAAAGAAATTTCGTACTTAAAATTTATTACAGTACGAATTTTCATAAGAACGGCCTTTTTAACTAACCTTGTGTTTATAATTAAATACGTAGAAAATTATAGTGCTTATATATTTTATTATAAGCCAAATATGTATTAAAAAGATTAGTTTTTTAAAAATTTGCTTCCGAGTTTAACCTTGAAGTTGTCAACCCATCATAAACCCATTGTTCCCCTTCTAAAACACTTGAATATTTCAACAAACGGTAAAAGCACTTCTTTCTACAGCTTAGCATAGCTCTTTTATTAAGTTTTATTGGTTTTTTAACTTGTCAAGACGTCAAAAAAGCTCTTTTGTTAGTTGTAATTTTGTTAGTTTTTCAACGTCACTTAGGAGCACATTTTTGTGTAATAGTTTATCAAAAAAAGGCCCAAAAAATCAAATCAGCCGATATGTAATATTACATGCCTACTAATTAAAAGTTGTAGAGCTCATTGAGATGTATCCAATGGTGGTTAGATCATTCAAATCAGCCCAGTGGATGGCAATGTATTGTTGAAAAATGATTGAATAACTATATAAAATTTCTATATAAACAAACATTATTTATATAGAGATTTTATATAGTCATCCAATAGTTTTTTGACAATATCTCACTATCAACTAGGCCAATGTGAATAATCTAACTACTATTAGATGCATCTCGATAAGCTCTACAACTTTCAATTAGTGGACATATATTATTAACTTAGTAAAAAAATTATTTTTATATGTATGCACTATACATGAGGACGAAATTATTTCAGGTTCTAAAACCCGAAATTAAAAATTAAAGACGAAATTGTTTTTGACCTATTTTGCTAGAAAGATAAAATTATTTGATACTTTTTTTTAATAGACAAAATTATAAAGAACATATCTATATAAATTTTATTTGTCCTTCCTTATAAAAAATTTTAATTTTCTCTAATGAAGATGAAATAGGCCTTTTTCAAAAATCAATTTTGGTGGCATCACTAGTTTGCACACCATATTTACACTATAGTAATTTTCATATATGATTTGTGTTATGTTATACTATATACGATCTCGGATTATAGCAGACTTTCAATTAAATAATAAAAAACATATTAAGGTATTTGGCTTTAATAGCCCTTTTTTTTTTGAACCAAAAATTATATGAAAAACATAAAATTACTTATTTTTGTTATTAAATTTTTTGAAAAATTAAAAAATGTACTAATAAAAATTGATCAAAAAACATAAAATTTTTGTTATAAATGTATTTTGATATTCTTAAACAAGTTTATTTAATGACACTTTTGAGGTTTACTTAGTAAAATTTAGACTTTTATATATTAACTACTAATAGATTTTTTGAGATTTTTGAAAAAATCAGGGGGGTAGCTTATTTTCGGTGGTAGCTTATTTTGGAAAAATATGGTATATTTATTTAAAATAAATATAAATATTTTTTTGTATATATATATTAATAAAATAGGCTTTTTTGTTAAATTGAAATTTTAAATATTTATAAAATATATAATGCTTAGTAGATTCACAAAGAATTAAATCAATTATGAATTATATTTTTTATTTATATAGTTAGTTTGAAAATATCTAATTATTCTTGTTTAAATTACTTTAAATATACATATACAAGATCTTTTAAAGCAATAAATCCACTACAAATTTGATTTTATTATAAAATCAAAAACAATTTAATTATAAATAAATATAGAAATCCTTATAATAATATATTTTATTTTATTTTTATTTTATTTTTTTTGGTTTTATTAATAATATAAATTAATAATTTTTTGTATTTTTTTGTTAGTATTAAGTGTCTAAAATTGGATTGCAAAGTCTGTAAACTACAACAAATTTTAAATTTCTGCAACCAAAATCTGAAGTGCATATGCAAATTTCACACATAAATTTGCAAATTTTACTTATAAATTTTGATTAAATGTTTATATGTGCAACTAAATTTTTATAAATTCTTATAATCTGCAGCCCGCAACTAATTTAAAAATTGGATTTCAGATACTGGTATTAAATTAAGATTTTTAGATATATATATATAAGAAATATATAACTCTTTAACAATTAAGCTGTATGTAGTTTTAAGTCAATTCATTTTAGAAAAATTACTTTTTTGTAAATAAATGATTTTAAATAGTAGTTTAAAAAAATGAAAAAAAGCATTAATAGTGCTAAATAATAAAACTTTCAAGTAGTATACATATCTTTATTAAAGTTTTCAAAACTTTTTTTTTTTTTTTTTTTTGTTAAGGTGAGGTTTTGCTTCTGTTTTCAAAACTTTAATTAATTATAATAACAAAATTAAAATCAATTTATTTAGAATATTTTCAAATTTAATTGCATAATATGCAATTTGATATGTTCTTTTTTAATTGTTATTCATTTTATTACAAATATATTTGTTGGTTGTTCAACTAGCAAAAAAAATTTGAAGTATTATTGTACTTGTGCTGCACTTGTACTACTCCAAAATGCTGCTTGTTTTTATCTTTACCATTTTTACTAGTATTTAAAAGTATCTTTTTTTTTACAATCAGTTAAAAAAAAACAATATCTAAAATTTTCTAAAAAAAGTTAAACTAGAGAATATCAATACAAAATATAAGCAATAAAACTAATTCAAAATTTATATAAAAAGCAATCAAGCATACCACAAAATGCTACCAATTTCTTCTAAGCACTAACTATTTGTATCTGTGGAGGTCTTTTTCAACCAGCGTGCTATTAATCAATTTTATAGTAAGATTAGTAAGCCCCTATAAATATACATATACAAGACCCAAGTCTGTTATTTTCTACCAATTTTTAAGCCACTTAGTAAACCCCGGGCCTTGTACATGCCCAGAGATTATATTATGAAAAGAAAAATTTAAAGTGCATACACACTTTTATTTATAAAAGGCAGTCTTCTATTTGACAAAAAACCACATTTAATTAATTCATAGTGGTCCACTATTTCAGGAAGGATCTTGAAAATGGTTTTAAATCCTAATTTGGGCAAATCCGTCAGCCGATTCGGCTATCAGCATAATCAGTATTTTTTGTAGCATAATGATTTTTTTTATAGATCATTATAATGATTATGTCAACATTATATATTCGAACGTTTGATATGTTTAGAATGTACGGAAATTTATAGAAAGACTGCTCTTATCAACCAATATATCTTCTGGTAAATTTTTTATCATGTGTTCCAAGAATTATGAAAACAGATGAAAACAGCTGTAAAGCATAAAAAGTTAGTTTTATATAAACATTTAAATATAAATTATATATTAAAAATTTAAAAATTGAAGTATTAAATTACATGATCTGGTTGGGTTAACCACCGATAACAAACAGATTTAACTTAAAATTTACTTAAATTGTTCACAATTGTATTACAATCATGAATGTATGACATAGGTATAGTTTGCGTCTATAAAACTTGAAGAGTGAGCTGAGGTAATAATATGTACTACATAAACAGCCTCTGAATTCTATGTACGATAATAGGAAAAGTCCTCCGAAATACCATACAGCCTCTGAATTCTATGTACGATAATAGGAAAAGTCCTCCGAAATACCATACGGCACAGTATTGGGCATCCAAATTCTGAATGAAGAACTAATGATGATCCGATTAATATACTGTAATTAATTGAAGATTAACACTAGCACGACAGCTGAACCGTTCATCGCAGATCACGATTGTTAACAATAGACTTATAAATAGGAGGCGATTCCCAAGCGTAAAACAGAGTAAAATTATTAAAAAAAGTGGTCATAGATTTATAGAAAAATAAATAAAAATAATGGGAAATATGCAAAACCTTGTTCAAAAACTTAAAAAATCTAGTTATCTCGTCACTTCCATCGAATCTTGTACCGGAGGACTTGTTGCAAATCTTATTACAGACGTTTCAGGATCAAGCAAAGTATTTTGGGGAGGCCGAGTAGTTTATGATAATGAAGCTAAAATAGCGCTGGGAGTTTTACCATCTATACTTGAGTCTTATGGAGCGGCATCACAAGAAACAGCGTTCTCTTTGGCTGAAAATGGACTTATTGAATTACAAAAATCCTCAAAAGCACGTTCCAAACATACAATTTGTGTTGCCACCACAGGGCTTGCAGAAAGAGACGAAGAAAATAGAAATTTTGGAGGGGTTTGTTGGATCGGAATAGCATCAAACTGTAATCCAACATTTGTTGAACGAGTAGATGCACCTCCTCAACTTTCAAGAAAAGAGACAAAATTACTATTTGCTAGACGAGCTCTTGAACTGTTAGAAAGTTTCGTTATCGTTAACGATTTACCATAAAACAAATAATCTGTTAAAAAACTGATAAAAAATCAATCCACCATGTCTGTTTCTAATATAGTTATTTTAACCTCTTTAAACCTGATATCTTCTATCATGCATATAGGTTTTGGCAAGGTAAACTATATAATTCGCATAGTAGAAATAAGATTTACTTGATTTATTTGCCAAAATCTCTCTAACAGCTAATAATAGAGATATGAAATATTGACCATGTAATACTGTATGTTATTTGCAAACCAATATAAATATTTACTAATATTGCAACAAAAAATTTGAATTGTAGAATAACGTTTTGATTCATTTGTAATAAAATATGATGTAAATCAAAAAAAAATAATATATCAAAAACATTGATTTATTTAAAGTGTAATCTTTAATCATTCATGTAAAGGAGATGACGACAAAGTCGTGCTAAAACATTTAATGAATTTATAACTTGTGTTTTCTGAAATATCAAACTTCATATTTTATCATAATGACTATCGTTATGAAAATGCAGTATTAGGGATTCCTTTAGTAATTTTGATACTCCTTTGTCCGATTTTAGGTAGGTTAATGCGATTCTTAACATTTTCAAGAATGTATATTAATATTAGAAAAAACTTTTTTTTTTTTAGAAATCGTCAAGTATAATGTTTTTAAATATTTGTAAGAAAAGCCAACGTCCAATATTTACACATACGTATATCTATATATCGGGTATATAAAAAAAAAGAATTAAAAATCTATATATATTTTATAATAGTTATTTGGCGGCAACGTTAATTGGGAACTCATAATAAATCGTGTTCGATCTCATGCATAGTATTCTAAAATAAGGTACATTGATCGTAACTGGATTGGCCATCGGATAAAACATCTTGCGGCAAAATTCAATAAAGAATTGATGTATTTATCTTTTATTATTATTATTTTTTTTTTATCATATCAATCGAAAATTCGTTACTGTGATCGTTATTATTCTCCTAAAGTTTCGTGCTTGTATACTGGACGATTATTGCAAGTAAGCAACGCATGCCTACATGTGATTTTAATTCCTATTTAACCATACATCCTAACTATAATGATTCTTGTAAAACAAAACAGTCATTTATACGATTGTAATTAATGGTGAAATTGAAGATGTTCCATTCACATGTCCCGAAAATCATTATAAAAATCTCCAAATATTCGTAAGCCTGTTTTGTTCGTTCCACGAATTTGGTTTGAATGTGGTTGTTCGTGGATTTGCTATTTTGGTATTGTTTCAATTTAAGTCGAAGATTTGGAATATACCTTCCTTGCACATGAGCCTGAAGAATGCGCCCCTCTTGTTGTTTGAAATCTATTTCTTTGTATTTATTTCATATCTTTTATGCATTATAATCAGGAATAATAAAGAATATTATTATAGTCATCATTATAATCTCTTAACTGTTAATCATTTAAATTTTATATTGATTGTAATTATAAAAATTCAGCGCCATGCCTGTTGTTTCATTATTACTATCGATTTTCGTAGGGTATCTGATGTTAGGATAGCTTATCTTTCTGAGTATGTACCTACAATATTACTCATACGTACGTACGTATTATACATATGTACGCATTTCACCAGTCGACTTAATTGTTATCTGTTATCATTAGTCCATATAACCTCTGATTAGTGTTGCTAAATATATGATGTGCATAAGGGGCTGAATCAATTGAACAAAATAGATAGAATTCATTTTTCACATTTGGTGTATCCAAAGTTCCAAAAAAAGTTTTTATTAACATCGTAATGATATATACATATAATCATATCTATACATATACGTGTTCTTTTGCACACTTGGTAGCTATCACCTCAGAGACTAGGTGTTTGCAAATTGTCTACATTAACAGCCTAGCCTGCTCCACTTAGAGTTTCCAGCTATTTCTAGTATCTAAAATAGTATTAGCACTATCACTACATAACTAGCTTTAACGAATATATTTTTTATTCTAATCCTATATTTGTATCTTTTTTTAAAAAAAAAATAAAAATTATAACAGTATATACTACCGTAAACTGCCGTATACAAGACCCCAAAATCCAATAACCAAATGCGGTTTTTTTTAAAAAAAATATCTAGGCTGCTACTATGAATGAAAAATATGCATGCTTTTTAAATTTTCTTTCCAAAGGTACAAACTTTCCACCATGTATTAGATCCGGAGTCTAATATTAGGTTTTAATTTTGGTGGGGTGTAAGAGGCCCGGATCTTTTATACGGCAGCTTAGGTCAGACCAACTGGATTCTGTGGTTTACATTACCCCCCTCTCCCCTCCGAAAGGGAGGGGGGTAATGTAAACCACAGAATCCAGTTGGTCTGGCCTTATGGTAAATATAATACAACATTAAATACTGTATTAATTTTTTTAAAAATAATATTTTTAAAAAGTACAGTAGGCAACAAAAGTAATTTAATAAAATGACGATTTATGAGTTATTCTATTTTTTGCAAAAAATTATTTTTATTAACCAATACATTATTGAACGCACGTTGCATTCAATATTATTCGATTCTTCCTGATATTGGGCCCAAAACCACCCGAAGAATGAACTTATTAAGGTTTTTGTATCCTTTTTTTAAACCCGGTTTTAAGATTGTTTATGCTTTTTTAAAGGCTTTTAAACTTTCGGATATCATTCTTTAATGCTTTCTAATTGTTTTTAATGTTTAGATCGGAGGGTCTTCCTTTATTTACATTATAATTCAATTTTTTTTAATTTTGACCAATTTTGTAGCTTTTCTAATAATACAAAAATGACAACTATCATATTAAAGAATTATATTTACTTCAACTAACAAACAAATAAAACACAAAACAGAAAAATATAGTCTTTAAGACCCTTATTATAAAAAATTTTATTTTTTTTTTATTAAATTCAAATTAAATATTAATGAATTTTTAATTATACTTGCAAACTACTCCAAACCATTACCAAGTCCTATCTACTTAAAAACTTAACATCGCCTTTTTTTTTCATTGCATAATAATATACTCTAGTACTTCAGGTTTACTTGTTTGCTTTTTTTTTTGTTTTATCAAAAAATGCTATGCCCTTACTTGTAAATATTTCTATTTTTTTTTTTAATATAAAATGTAATATATAGTTATATTATAATTTATAAACAATATGTATATATTACACCAGTAGTGTTCAACACCAGTAAATACAAATTATATAATATGCAAAAAATTTTTTTGCCATTAGGGTTAGGGTTAGAGATCATGTTAAGGTTTGGGTTAGTATTAGTATATACCAAAATTTTGCAAGAAATTTTTTTTGTTAGAATGTTAAAATAGGTTTCTTAAATAGAATTTTTTGATATAGACAATTTTTTAAAAAAAACACATTTTTTTGAAAAATTCGGGTTATACCTGATTTTCATATTACACAAATTTTATGAATTTTGATTGACCAAAACACATGTGGTGTTGAACACCAGTGGTGTGCTTTATCAACATCTTTTATAAATATGAGCTTTTTATTACTACAAAAAACTTAATTATGAAGCAATACAAGAACTTAACTATAAACAACAAATTGTACAAGTTCCAGATTGTAGTTGAAGTCATGCAATAGCATGTATTATTCTTTTATTGCTTTTTTTATAGTGTATATATATATTTTTTTTGCTTCTTAAAAAGCAAAAAACATCTAAACAATAGTAAAAAATTTATTTTTTCACTTTTTGCAGGCTATTACAGTATTAGGTATGCAATATCTTAAAGTGAATTTATAGTAAATTTTTGTTTTTTATTTTAGAGAAGTGCAGTAAATCACGTAATTTCCTAGGGGGGTTCACCATCTATCATGTCCTATATATATATATAGTCTAAATAGCCAATAATATATATATATTTTTTTTTAAATGTTAAGGTGAGACCTTGCTTTTATCTTTATTAAATTTAATAGAAACTTTTTACAATACAGAAAGAAATTTCATTTTTTTAAATCTGATGCTAAGAATAAAAACTCAGACATATATCTAAGTAAACCTAAATACTTATCTGCGGCCTAAACCTAATAGCCAATAATATTGAAGTGTTCGTCAAATATATTTTTTTAAAAAATTTTATTTTTCTGTCAAACGTAAAAATCAAAAGTCAATTAATAAAAAGTTCTCTAATACTTATGAAAATTTAATAGTAGTGTATTTTGACCTGCTAAATAAGGTTTTTTAATCGATTTGCTTAGTAAAATTTAGACTTTACTATGTAGCAACGTTTGTCGATTGTGGGGCTAATATATTTTTTTAAAAAACTTTAATTTTTTCATCAAACGTAAAAATCAAAAGTCAATTAATAAAAAATTCTCCAAGACTTATAAAAATTTTGTAGTAAGTATATTTTGACCTGCTAAATAAGGTTACTTAATCGATTTTAATCGATTTGCTTAGTAAAATTTAGACTTTACTTTGTAGCGATATTTGTCAATTGTGGAGCAAATATATTTTTTTAAAAAATTTTAATTTTTCTGTCGAACGTAAAATCAAAAGTCAATTAATAAAAAATTCTCTAATGCTTATAAAAGTTTTGTGGTAGGTGTATTTGACCTGCTAAATAAGGTTACTTAATCGATTTTAATCGATTTGCTTAGTAAATTTTAGACTTTACTATGTAGCGACTTTTGTCGATTGTAAGGTAGTTTATTTTCAGGCTAAAGACGTTTTTGAGATTTTTTAAATATTATAAAATTTGATTGGTCAATAGTCCTATCACTAGGGGGTCAGGACCTATCTAAACCCTAATCATGTAATTTATTGCAACTCCCTTAGCACTTATTTAAAAGTCAAAAAAAGAATGTAAAAAAAAAAATTTGTCTTGAAAAATATCAAAAAGAGTAAGTACAACTATGTTTTTACTTACATACTTTAATGTACAGATTAGATATTACTTTTGTTATCTACTGTACTTTGCAATTTATAGAACTTAAAAAGATATCAAATATTAGATAATTTTTTAGGGAAGAAGAGAGTCAAAATTTTGAAAATTACATATAAAAACTGATATTTTTTTATAATTAAAGGTAGAGTAAACTGCTAATAAAAAAATCAGATGATAAATAACATAGCTCTTATTATAAAATACGAAGTTTTTATAATACAGAATATTTTAAATCAACAACTTTTTAAAAAAGCTAAATTTAAACCAAAATACTAAATATTGATTAGTTAATATTTTAAAATTTGAGTAAATCTATTTGTTACTAGTATCATAGTTCCATGCCAATAAGAATCAAGATTAAATATAATATTATACCTAATATATAATATAAAAATAAAGCAAAAAACACTATCTTCAAAAATATTATAATAACTGAAATTTTTAACTAAGAAACTCCTTTTTTCTAGCAAAAAAAAATTTTTCATAAAATTTTACTACTTTAGATTTGGTACTTCTTTCTTGCACCTCTTTGGTCTTTTTGAAATTTCAAAAAAAGTAAATATTTTGGTTTCCCTTTTTAAAAGATTAGCAGTATTTACTCCTTTCAAATTGGAAATGCATCTTTGAATTGAAATTGACATCATGAATAAGGTCGATTTTCGCATATATAATAAACAAAAAGAACATATTAGAGGTTAGGAGAGATAATATAATAAAATTTTTTACTAGAACATTTTTTAAATGTTTAAATTTTTTTCTTTTGATATACATATAGTAGTTGGTTTAAAGTGTTTTCTTGTACAATACTATATAATTTTTATAGTCTTGCACAGTTATTAATAGTGCTATCATATTTTTTTCTTTTTGCTTTTTTCTTTTTATTTTATATTTTTGTCAAATTTGATTTGTCATTTAGGTAGTAGTTGATATCCTCTATTTTATTCTCTTCTTTATATATTTTTTCTTTACTTGTTATAGTTTTTCTTTAGTAGGCTCTTTCTACTAGAGAGGTTAGAAGAGAAAAGTTTAAAAAGAAGAAAATCTTAATATAAGAGTGCCAGGATGTAGGTGAGATTTTTTGGGTCACATGCACAATCGATCTCTGATCTGGGTCGGATTCCGTGATTACCTGTTATACAGATCAACAAATAAGTACACTTTTTTTTTTTTAATTTACAGCATTTTTTTTATTTTTATAATGTCGCTGTTCATCATTGGTGTAATCATTGTTGGTACCTCTTTTCATCATTGTCGTTGTTGGTTTGGCGTTGCTATTGTTGTCGTAGGTAAAGTGTAGATGTTAGTGTTCTGTATGATTTGGACCAGGTGAATATTTTTAAAGATCCAGGTCTGGTCCGAAAACCGATTCAGATCTAAAGTTAGAGTCTGAAATTGTATCGTGTAGGTCCAGATTCAGTCCGGATTCGACTGGATTCAAGAATTGTGGTTGCATAATCGAATGCTCCCAGTTCAAGTATAAAGTATATTTTCTTTAATTTGAAGCATTAAAAATACCATAATTATGACTAGTTTTATAACTTGTCATTTTAAAATACAAAAAATAGTATTTTGTATATGCCGTTATACTGTAGTTATGATCTAATAATATGCAACCTATAGCTTAATTTGCTCCCTTTATTTAAGCATTACTACTTAATATACGGTTTAATAAATTATATTTAAAATAAAAAACGATTTATTTAAAATTTTTTTTTGCTATTTAATGTGGCTTTATGAAAACCAGTAAGTAATAGGTATACATAAGGCTATACAAATTTAATTACTTGGTTTTCATAACACAAAACCTTTTAATTGACCCGGCTAGCCGGCCGGCTTTTTTTTAAATTTTTTATATAAAATTTTATAAAATTTTAAAATTTTTTTTTTTTGAAATTCCACCCGGTTAGTAAAATATATAAAAAAAATTTTTTAGAAGTTTCAAATTTTGACCCGGCCGGGTTATGAAAACCAATTGATCAATTTTGTATGGCCTAATATGTAAAATAGAATTTGAATAAATCGTAAAAATAATAATATATAATAAAGCGTTTATAGGAGGCAAAAATAAGAAAAAAAACCCCCCAATTGTCATGGTTACAATATTAGTAATCTTTAAGTTTTCTCTACCATAATCTTAGGCACATTGCTGCACATACGGTTTTTCCATTCAATCGATTTCACTTGTTAGTTAACATATTGCCACTAATGCTAAATGCATGCTCGCTTGGTACACTTGTAGCAGGTATTGGAAGGCAATTCCTAGTGAATTTTGCAAGATTAGGGTAACTACTTTCATTTACCCACTACCATTCTAAAATATCTGTATGCTGATCTACAAGTGGCGTCATTAAATATATGTCAAACTCATTTTGCTGTTCTATACATGTCCGCTTATAGATTCGTGATATTATACTTTGAGATGGTTTTGTGGTTGTGCTTGCTATTTCCTGATATGGAAGAGGCGCATATTGATCTTTGTATTTATCTTTAATAATATCTCTAACTTGATTGACAAGTTGAGATGGCCATCCAAGTCTTTCAAAATATCGGATTTTAACTTGTGGATCTAGCACGACTGATGATAAATGCAAAGCACTTGTTTTTTTGCAATAATCTAGAAATTTATTTGATGTCGATTCACACTCTTGCTTAAGCCATACTGGCATATTAACTTTTTGTATAGCTTCTTTAAACGATTCAAGCAATGAATGATAAAGAGGGACGACCAATGATAGTGTTGAATACTCTAATGACAACATAAACTTGGACACATCCTTAAAGGGTAATAAAACTTCAACAAGAAGTTTTATTTTTTTCCACTCATCATTAGCCAAAATATATTGATATAATTCTGTATTAGCAAAGGACATAGCATCCAACACAATATGTAGCTTTAATGCTCTTTCACACATATAAAAGGTGGAGTTTCACCGTGTTGTTATATTGAGAACTGGCTTTAACCCACTAGATAGCTTTAACCTTTTACAACGCATTCGTGATCCTCGAATACTTTTTATTAATTCACACAACTTTCAACTTCATTTCCTGCAATCTTTAAAATACATTAAACAGCAAGATTTAAGATATGACTAAAGTAATATTGTTTGCTGAAATTGTTTTATGCTTGTAGAAATATTTCGACATTTGATATTTAGTCTGCTGAAATGTCTAAATATTATCGAAATCCTAATTATGCCGAAATGTTTAAATAATGTCGAAATGTCTAAATAATGTCGAAATGTCTAAATTAAGAAATAATATAAAAAACATATAGTAATAGATTTGCTATCCAAATAAGCTCTAGCGTTTATACTTTAACATCAATACCTCTAGTCTAGGACTAATTATTTGAACCTATACCAATCAACTCACGTATAAACTACTGACCTCTCGGTTTTAAAATTTTCTAAACCCCAAGGTTCTAAACTACATGAAAACACAAGCATAAGAAGATGTCTAACATACACCCATATAGCTAAAGAGAATCAGGCGTCATTCTGCAGCATCTGTTTCAGGTCCCTGCACTGTTATTGCAGTCACGGAACTGTATATAAATATTACAAAGTAAGGATGCGAATCGATTTTAAAAATCAAAATCAATGTCGAATTCTAAATCTTTATAGTTATTTCTTGTATTGAGTGCCTGATTAGATTCTATTTTTTATTATTTAATACTGTAAGTTATTAGGTTTTACAAATAATATGAAGCAATATACAAATTTTTTTGGTTGTTTTAAAGCCATACCAGAGCTTATTGCGCTTTGCAAAAATGCGTGATCTCTGCAGATCATGTTGTCACGAGAAATCAGCTGATTTTTCATTTTTTGAAGAATTTTAATGATTTCGGATAAAACATAGACATTTTTGATGAAAATGATGATCAATAGGGAATTAAAATTTTCTGCCATCATCACCGTGTAAATCACAGGGTTACACTTTTTGCAAAGTGCTATAATTAAATAGAATCTTACATTTAGTCATATAGTATTATATTTAGTCAACTATTTAGACATTTAGTCATATAGTATTTATTTAGTCAACAATTTAGATATTTAGGCAAATTTAGACTTTTGATATTTCGAAAAAAAAATAATGCCATGTCGAAATATATTTAGACACTAATTGTCTAAATAGTTGACTAAATTAAGTATTTCGACTAACAACATTAGACTAAAGCACTATATTAATTGCTGTGTACTGTCAAACCTAAAACTAGTCATTCGAATAGAATTAGAAAAATCACGCACAAACTTCATATTGGCAGAGGCATTATCACATGTTATTAATATTAATTTCGAAAGGATCCCATTTTTTTGAAGAGACAGTCTTTTATAGCATTCGCAATTGCAACACCTGTGTGCAAATCTTTTATAAAAATAAAATCGAGCAAAATATGTTTCATTTTCCACGATTGATTTAGATAATGTATTGTGACAGCCAAAATGATTTTTCATAATTAGAAGTCGTCCAAATATTAGTTGTTATAGCTATATGTTCGGGAACATTCTGCAATTTTTTTTGAAGTTGCTCATAATCTCCTTCGAAATTGTTTATAATATGTTGTTTTATAAGGTCAGCTGAAGGAGCAACTGCACTAAGCTCTAAGTAAATAAATATAAATCTAAGTTTGTTGTCTTCAATGATTTGAAACGATCTATTATGCTTTACAATCCACCTTTTTATTATGTTAATTAATTTTTGACGACTGAAGGGCTTACGCTTGCAAGCTTGATTGTTTAACATTTCCAAAACATTAACATCACCTTTTATATTTGATTCATTCAGTTCACGTACTTTGTCTTTATGTTTCCTAAGATGTCTTAAAAGGTTTGATGTTATCCCATTGTTATAGACCAGCGATTGTTGCAAATACTACACTGCCTTTTCCCTTTTCAAAATACTTCCATACTATAGATCCTTCATTTGTAGAAGCTTCAAAAGGTTCTGCTTGGGATAATGATTCGTTTGGGCAAGATTCATCTTGATGTGGTTCATCTTGGTGGGATTCATCTTGATATGAATCATTTAGATCAGCTTGGCACGATTCATCTTGATAAGGTTCAGAGTAAAATTCACCATAATTAGGGTTCCGCAATTTGATTTGATCTTCAAATATTTGAATCAAATATTTGATCAAATTCAAATTCAAATTTGACTATATTTGATTTGATCAAATTCAAATATGGTCAAATTTGATTTGATTTGACAAATATTTGATTTGATTTGAAAATTATCATTAAAAATTCAAATTCAAATCAAATTCAAATTCAAATATTTGAAGCAAATCAAATTCAAATCAGAGTCAATTTGATTTGATCAAATTCAAATTAATCCAATATTTGATTTGATTTGAATTTAAGGAACCCTAATAATACAGGGATGGTAGCTCACGTTCCTCAAAATCATCTTGAGAATATGGTTCGGTTGACATTGAGAGTTTAAAGTATAAGATTTTTTTTAAGAGCGACAAGAGAAATAGGTTAAAAAAAAAAACAATAAAGGTGCGAGTTTTTTCTTTAAATGCAAGTTTTTATCTGAATTTTTTTTGTAGCTTTTTTATCACACTCAAGATTTTTCTCAGACTTTTTTTTATGCTTTATCACATGCTTTTCTAAAAAAAAAAAAACACAGGTTTTTCTCTTTTTTTTTCTTTTTTTTTTGTAGGGCTTTTTTATTCACGCTCAAGCTTTTTCTCAAGCTTTTTTTCATGATTTTTTTGTATGCTTTTCAAAAAAAAAAAAGTTTAAAAACTGCAAATTTTTCCTCTTTCTTATTTTTTCTTTAAATTGCATTTTTAAAAAGTCATTTAACCAAAATGCAAAAGCGCATCTAATTGTCTTCAATAAAGCTTAGTTTAAAAAAACCCCCAAAATCAGCCAATCAGAGATCGGTATTATTTGAATCAGGTATGACTCGGGCGGACCTTCATGTGGGTCCGAAACCGTATCGAGTCTGATAAATCACGGGTCCGAACTCAGTCCATCAACGGACCGGACTAGACCTAGTCTTTTGCGGAATACTAGTGAATGTCATTGGTAAGGCATCGCTTTTGCCAGTGCAATGTTGTCATTCAGTTTACTTTTTTTTTTTCTTCTATGTCGTTTCGTTATGTTTTTAACTTTCTTTTACTGTCGTTTATTTGTAGTGTTTCGTTATTGGTATCGTTATTTTGTTACGTAGTCTTAACATTTCGCTAGGTGTTGTAATGCAGTGATGTTAAATGACCTGGTCATTTAAAAAATTTTTAAATGATCTCAAATGACCTTAAATGACTAGTCATTATAGGTCATTTGAATTTTGGGTCATTTGCAAATGACTCATGACCAAATTATTATGGTCATTTGCAAATGACCGGGATCATTTGAAGGTTATTAGGATGATATGGTAGTTAAAGTCCGTGTAAACTTTATGCTTGACATATAATAGCCCGTTAACATATTAGTACGATATGTGTTAATGGTAAGAATTATAATATTCTAGATAGTGCATCAATGTGGCATCTACTTATTTCGCAGGTAATACAAACTCCTGGAGAGGAAATAGCCAATCGGAGAATGCAAAATTTGACTATTTCAGATCAGGCTGACGAAAAATCTGAACATGCGCAAAAGAAGAAAAAAGCAAAAACTAATATTTAAATCGATCTTGGTGCAAAAGACAGGAATGAAATCTTATATATTGTAAGCATCACTCTAGCCCTATAGTCTCTAACCTTAAGACCTAACACTAAATTTTTATCTTACACGCTTAGTTTATTTACAAAATCAGAGATCCTTTTTTGGTTTGTATTACCCATGCAAATAAGTAAAATGCGTCAACGTGTTGGGCTTAGTAGTGTTAGAAAGCTCGTTAATGTGCTAGGTAGCATATTAACTTGTCATGCATTAAATTCAAATGTATATAAATGAATGAATTTGACTTTAAACGAGAAATTTTTACTAATTTAATTTTAATTAATTAACAATCTTTTTTTGCTACAAATTTGCACAATATACCTGACATACTTTTGATGCGTATCATAAAACCTCATTATATATATATGTTGTAAAAGACTAAATGAACCTTCCATGTAAGTATCGCAACTATACACTAGTAAGACTAACTAAAATCAACTAAACTACTCTAACAATGGTAAGGCTTCGATTGAGGTGTAGATAGACTTGGTCCAAGTAACTAGGGTCGAATAAAGCTCTAGATTATATCACAAGGCTATAATGTGAGGTCAAGGGATTAAAATCGATGGTTAAGATTCTTAACATATGTGATCACAGAGTTTCTGAAATCAATCACGACAATTTATCACAGGACAACCCGGCTTTTGTTTAAAGATAAATATTACTTTCAAGAACTGGAGTAAATAGACTTAAAAGATTATAAATTGATCAAATTTTAGCATGTGTATTAAATATTTTGAACTATTGTTGACTTCGAATTTTAAAATTTAATCAAGTTTTAATTAATTGTATTTCTACTAATAAAATTCAAATGACCCAATAGATTATTTCATTCTTGAAATGACCCAATGACCGGTCATTGGTCATTTGAGTCATTTGGGTCATTTCAGGTCATTTAACATCACTGATAACTGGTAGAGTCATCTATGGGCGCTATAAATAATATTGTAATGGGTCAAAATTAGGAGATAGAGTACGATGGTTAGTGTTAGATAGTAAAATTAGTGATAGGGTTAGATAGTATTAGGGTAGAGGTTAAAGTGAATAGTGTTAAGGTTAGTATTAGTGTGTGTTTTGGATAAAATAATGTAAATAAAAATAATTGTAAAATAAAAAATATATATACAAACCTGAATCGAGTTGTAATTGGATTTCTTCTATAGATAAAGTAGGTTCTAAAATAAAAAAAATAATTTAAAATCGACCAAGTAAAATAATTTAAAAATAAATAAAATAATTTCAAATAAATAATAATTTAAGATTAAATTAAAATAAATTATTAAAGAAAAAAATAAAAAATAATTAAATTAAACCGAATCTAAAAAAAAATTTTTTTAAAATTAAAAAAAAGAAAAAAAAATAATTAATTTAAAAAGTAAATTAAAAACGAATTAAAATAAAAAATAAAAAAAAAACAAATAAACAGAATTAAATGAATTAAAAAAAAATAGAAAAAATATTTAAAAAAATAAATAAAAAAAGAAAAATAATAAATACTATAATAAAATAAAAAAAATAAAAAACAATTAAAAAAAAATAAACAATTAATTAAATAAAAAACAATTAATTAATAAATAAAAAACAATTAATTAAATATAAAAAAAAATAAAAAATAAAAAATAAAAAAAAGACAAATTAAATAAATTAATCCAATTAATTTATTGTTTATTTAATTTTTATACTCGTTTATTATTATTATTATTATTACTAGGAATCAGGAACCAATGTAAGTCCGGAGCATAAATTATACTATATAAAGTTACTTAATTGCTTCTTATAATTTAACTAATTTAACTATAATTTTGGTACTTATAAAATTTTATAAACTATCATATTTAGTATTAATACTTTAAAGTTAAATTTACTAAAAAAGTTTTTATAAATTTTTAATATTTTTAAAAAATAAGTTTAAAAAATTTTTTATAAAACTGTCCAATCAAAAGTTTTTATTTATTATAAGCGATATAATGTAATAATATTGATTTTATATACTAAAAAACCATGAATTTATTCATACGCGCAATAAATGACAACTTAATAATTAGAAGTAGACTAAAATGACTCAATACGATTTAATTTAGATAGAAATTATAATATATATCTATCGCCATATAAAATTACAATAAATGAAAATTTTTTATCAAATGTCGAATGACAAAAGTATAATCTCCACAATACATAAAAAAGCTATCTTAAATAAACCACGAATGAATGAAGTAAACCTATTTATTGCTTAAAAAAATAATAATAATAAACATAAGTTTTTTTATTGCGTCCTTAAATAATATTAAAAAAAAAACAATTCTGGACTTGTTAATTTTTAAGATCCCGAAATATAAAACTACTTACCAAATGTTTCTTTATACCTAAGTAAAGCTTCAAGTGTCGTAATCTATTTTAATATTATTGTAAAGTTACTATGTATATATTTAAGCCTTTTTTTCAAAATAGTTACTCTTTGTGAGTTAAATAGAAGCTTTAATACATATAACTTATTTATTATACATTCCTAATTTCCTAGCTTAAAAACCGTCTCTAAGTGAAGTGTACCTAAAGTGAGTGAATCCTAGAGATACATAAGATACTTAAAGCTTCGTTTACAAAGAGTCTTCTGTAGTATAATAAAACGACGTTTACATTTTTTTTAAAAAAAATTTACTATGTTAGGGGATAAAAGTACTCTAAACTATATAAAAAAAAAGTCCTCCTATATGGTTTTGCGTGACAACATCGCGCAGTTACTTATTTAATAAGTTTGTTACTCTAAAGTGTATAAATAAGTACCTGGGAAATTAA
The DNA here is from genome assembly GCA_003550325.1 of Gigaspora rosea. NCBI lineage: Eukaryota > Fungi > Glomeromycota > Glomeromycetes > Diversisporales > Gigasporaceae > Gigaspora > Gigaspora rosea. The sequence goes on along the minus strand of QKWP01000203.1, from coordinate 60,483 downwards.
TTTAAATCAGCCAATTATAAGAATGTCTTATTACCGTATTTTAATCAATACCAGTTTTGTTGTTCAAAACAGGCATGCAATCACGCGTCATGCGCCAGGACAGACAAAAAATTTCCAAATTACGTTATTAGATATTTGTATATAATAAATTAGGGGATGCATCAAAAAAAAATTTTTCATAATCAAAATGCATCAAAAACACAACTTTTGTATCAAATAGTGCGTAAAAATTGAGTGTCCGTCGCTACGCTCCGGACAATTAGGGGCATGCATTTATCACGTGATTTTTATCATGAATACATGGTTAAAGGCAGTATTGTCACTTGGACCAGACCCAGACTCGGACTGGACCGGACTGGACTCGGACTTGGACCAAACAAGACAAGTCATGTCCGACAGACAATTCAGACAATTATATTGCTGAAATTGACGATTTTTGCTTTTAAAACACACTATTCATAAATGGTGCCATCAACTACTATATAGATAAAACAATACTACATACAAATTTTTTATTATCATTATTTCAGTAATAATAATAAAAAAAAAGAAAAAGAAAAATCGCGATATTACTGGTTACACAAATTGGCATTTAAGATAAGTATTTTTGCAGTTTTTTTTTTATCAAGTACTAATCAATTTTTTTTTATAGCGTTAGGAATCATTGTTCATAGCAGAAGTCGTCTTCTGCAGGAGTCGTCGTTTGCAGGAGCGTCATTTACAGAAGTTGTCGTCATTGGTGCTGCGGCAGAACTGTGAGTTAGCGAAACAGAAAGTTAATCTGTAGTTGTGACTGCAATGCTAGAGATGTTGTGTATCCCTTGGAGAAATTAAACCGAAGGGGAAAAGAGACTTATTAGAGACTGCTAGTAAGTTGTGAAGATTGTGGTTGGAAAAAACTGCGTTTAAATAAGTTAGAACAGAAACAAATAGCCAACCAGTAATTAAGAGTGATTGTTGGTATTGCTTGTTGGTAAGTAGAGGTCTTGATTTCGTTGAATTGGATACTAGAACTTTTTTCTAGTTAGTATTATATGTATTAATACCCTCTTAGAATTTTTCTACGTCGTTTCATGGCGAGTTTTCTGTGGCAGTTTGTTGATGATTTTTTACGGTGTTTCATGTTGGTTTCTCTATGTCGTTTCATAGTGAGTTTCTCTACGTCGTTTCATGGTGAGTTTCTATGTTGTTTACAGTGAGTTTCTATGTCGTTTCACAGTAAGTTCGCTTGGTGTTTTATAGTGATTTGCTATATCGTTAGAGGTTCGCCATTCGAAATCGTTGATTGCGTGATTTCCTGTGATAAAAATAATTTTCACTAGGTGTTTGTTTTGACTAGCATACTTTGTCATGATGTGCGGTGCACTATGAAAGTCAAAACTATATGTGGTATCGTATATTGTATTTTGTAATTGAAATCGTCATTTATATACATTTAATTAAATGTACTGTTTTAACGACACAAAACCACAAAGTGAAATTCCAAGAAAATTAATAACGAGTGCCTATAAACTGAACTACAGAGCACTTTGACCAATCAAGCTTATCAATTTATTTAAAAAACTTTTCCTGGCCCCAAGTAATTAAAAAAATTAAATTTTACCATATGTAATATAAAAAAACTGTAGCTTATAAAAATTTTTAATAAAATAAGCTTGCGTGCGTCCCTAGTTTATTTTCAATTGGCTTAGTTGTATAACATAAAAAACTTCGGACATCGGACAATGTCAGTGTCCGCCATATGTCAGTGTCTGACAATTATTGTACAGACAATATCCGGTGACAATCAATTTACTTGGACATAATTCGGACACGGACTTCGGACAATATCTGAAAATGTCCGGTCCACCCAAAATAACTCGGAATATGTCCGGTGACAATACTTGTTAAAGGTAGTAATCACGTCTATATATTATATTAATTAATTAGAATTAGATAAAGTGATCACACCATACATGGATAGGGATGGCTACTAAGTAAAAAATATCACATGATAAATGGCATGCCCCTTATTATTATTATTATTATTTGTTTTTTTTTTATTTTTTTAAATTATTATTTAGTTTTTTTTCATTTTTCTATTTTTTTTTTATTTTTATTTTTTTTTTAATTTATTTTTTTTTTTATTTTAATAATTTTTTTTAAATTAATTTTTAATTCTTTCTTTAATTCGATTTAATTTTATTTTTTAAGTTACTTTATTTTAATTTAAATTATTATTTATTTTAAATTATTTTTTTTATTTAAATTATTATTTTTTTAAATTCATTTTAATTTTAATTATGGTTTTATTTTTTTCTTTAATTTGTTTTAATTTTAAATTATTTATTTTATTTTAATTACTTTAAATTATTTTATTTTATAACCCATAGAAGACTTTCAATTATAACAATTTAGAAGAGAGTACAAGAAGACCAAGAAGGTTTGTAGATTTTTATTTTTAATTCTCTTTATTTACATTATATCAAATATGCACTAATACTAACTTTAACTATACTATTCAAAATTCAAACCCGTACTAATACTAATCTTAACACTAATCCTGCATTATAATCTAACCTCTATCTAATCTTACACGACTATCTAACTCTATTCCTTATTTAACACCAACCCTTGTTAAAAAACCCATGAACAACATCAATTACAGCGTCACAATATCTAGTGAAACATTAAGATGAAATAACTAAACGAAGATGCAAAGACACGAAGACGCAAAAACACGAAAACACTATAGAAAAAAAGAGAAATGAAATACTACAAATGAAAACAGCAGTACAAGACCAAACCCTTTTAAGAAAAAAAAATAAACAAAGACCACACCAAAACGGCAAACAAAAAACCCGCCAAGAATGACAATTCATGGAACAACAAAGAACTTAACAACGATACCTACGACAACACCTGCGACAACCATAACCCCAAAAACGGCAATTCAAAAGACAACTCTAAAGGATTACTTCAAGGGGCTAGAACGGACTAACAAAGCTACAAAAATTAAGACAAAGGTTAGTATGAAAAAAGCAAAGCAAGATTAAGATGATGAAGTAAGAAAAAATACCAAAAGCGACGAAAAAGAAAACAAACAACTATGACTCTAAATAAAAAATAAAAAAAAGATTAGATTATCCAGTACACAATTATCACAATAATAGATAATCATCCGGGGTAGGGTCAGAGAGTTAAGATCCATGTGACCCAGAAAATCTCACCTATATCCTGTATTTGTCATCTTGATATGATGAGCATATGCTAGCTGGTGATAAAAGGGAACATATTCTCAGTAAATTGAAAAATCTGAATTGAAGCAAAAATTTGCTAGACAGGCAGTACCTAAATAAAATCAGGTAAGCTTTCTGTTATAGTAGATGTAATGTATATTGTATATGTTCGAAAATAAGCTATTATCTAAAATAAGCTACTCCTTTAAAAAATTTGTTAGCAGTTGCTATATAACTTTTTTTACTAAGTAAACTTCAAAAGTTTGATTAAGTAAAGTTGTTCAGCACATCAAAATACACTTATAGTAAAAATTTGATAAAATTTGAACAACTTTTTATTAGTACATTTTTCAATTTTTTTAAAAAACTTATTATTTCAAAAATAAGCTACTTTACGATTTTTTGTATAATTTTTTGGCCAAAAAAGGTAGCTTAATTTGTATAATAAAGTTTATAAATACAAAAGACAAAATTGCTAAATTAAAAAAAAAATTGATACTGGTTGAACTATCTTATTGCAAAAAATCAAATAGTACAAAAATTATAAAATTTGGTTTACTGGTTGGCAAAATAGCTCAATGTTTATAAAATTCATTTAAATGAGATTTTCTTGTGATCTAGTGAATAAATATCACCAAAATTTGCATGGGAATTACTATCGATTATTATTGGTTATTGGATAGTATTTATTTGTATTATTTAATAGATATTTTGTTATCCAACTGATATAAGGCAATGATAGTATCATGCAATACAGCACGTCTTGTGCGCAGCATGATACTTGCTAATTGCAAGGTGACTACTTCGCCTTTGGCTCAGTGTACTATTTAATCCGACAGCTAATCGATTTTAAATTTTTTGAGCCAATAAAACTATAACAAGTTTTAATTGATAAATTTGTAAACAATAACTAATAAAATATTAATACAATTATAAAAATTTTAATAATGTAAGTACTCTTTGTCATACTTTTCTAAATCATAATAATTCCACAAATATTTGATGTTATATTTTTTACACTCTTCATTTACGACTGAAAACCAGTATTCAAAATCTTTCTCATAACTTTAAGCTCTCCAAATATTTAAATCATATATATTGTTCATTAAAAAATATTTGAAACCTTCTTCAAAGATGTAGAAATATGAACAAATGTGTGCTTTTAAGAATGATAAAATATCTTGAAGTCTACAATTTTTTGCATTTGTATAATTTTAAAGAGAATAGTTGATAATTTTTTTTTCAACTAAATGTTTTTTAAATTCTTTATATGAGATGAAAACATTAAATTCAATTTTATATAATTCTTGAAACACTTTAATTTCAAATTGATTTTCTTTTTCATCTGTTAGTAAGAAGGTTTTAAATTCCTCTTTATTGATAGTCAAACAAGACGACCAGTTATTAGATGACCAACTATTTATTTGTTTTTTATTAAATTTTTTGTAAATTTTATCAATAAATTTTTTTAAAAATGACATTTTAAGCTTTTTTTACATATACTCTCCTGAAAATAAACCCAGTTTTTCTTATCTTTAACAAAGAACCAATTATTTTTTACTTAAGGTCAGCAAAAACATGTTTTTTAGAATAAAATTTCGTTTAAAGTTCTTGAATTTCAGAATTATTTTTATTTAAAACAAATATAATTAATATAAAAAAATTATTTAAAAAATATTTATATAAGAAAAATACGATTAAAAATGAATTGTGAATTAACAAAATATTAAAAATTTTTTTAATAAATTAGAGACCAGAATTAATTTTAAAAAAAAATTCAAAGCCAATTTATACAAAATATACTGCTTGTATTCTATGCAGAAAATGGAAAAGAACATGTGTTCGAGAAGAAAATTCAAAAAAAATGTAATAACTACTTTCGAAAAATGTTTGAATGTATCATATTTAAGCCAGCAAATGTAAAGAAATCAATTGTAAATTTAATCAAAGAAAATAGTGAACTAAAAAAAAAGATAAAACTTTACGATGAAAAATTACAAGAGTTAAAATCAATCATTAAAGAAAAATACAAAATCAATAAAAAATTAAAAAAACTAGTAAACAAACTTTAATTCCAATAAGATCTAAAATAGCCAAATTATATTTTAGAATAATTTTATAATACTCTAATAAATAAAATATTTATTTATATTATTTAGTTTAATTTTAGAATAAATAACATAAATATTTGAATTTTACAATAAAAAATATGTATGTGTATTTTAAATTATATATAAATAAAAATTTTTATTTATACATTAAGTTTATTTTTTTATAATGATATAATATTACACTTCATTTGTTTATAACAAAATTGATTTTGATTGGTACTAGATAAGAGATAAAGAAACTTGTCATATTTTCAATTGTAATTTTTAAAATAACAACAATATTGTCGATTAAAATTACATTATAAAATCTTGTTTAAAATAATATCGTAAATTCAAAAAAATTTTTTAAAATTTTTATTTCGAAATAACAAACAAAAAAATAAAACATTATTTTTTTAAAAAAAATATTTAAAAAATGTTTTTAAAAAATTTTTTTACAATTTTAACTACAATTTTCATACTTATACTTTTAATTACAAATACTCTTTCTGACAAATATCAGTTTTATATTTCTGGTATTTAATATATTATTAACAAAATACAAAAATCTATTTATAAAATTATACAAACCAAAGAATTTTTTTGGTTTTGTGCAATAACACTTGGATTAGTATTAAATTGTTTAGTAATTTTGTATGATTTTTTATATTCTATGGATAAATTTTCAATATGGATGTTTTTTAAAAGAACATTTCCTAGAATATTTTATATCTTGAATTTTTAACAAGAAACAAACGAGGTCAACTTGACCAACAAACATTGTTGTGGGTGAAAGCGAAAGTGTATGCATCGTGACATACAGCCTACTTAAAAAGGGGGTCGTCCAAAGCCAGGTGCGTTCACGTGATAGAAAGCCTTAAAATTTGATCTTTACAGATCAGCCCGACGAGACAAAAACAAAGAAAAAAAGTGAAAAACGCCGAAAATACAAAAAACGAGTGTCTAAACCTGTCTAGGAGCATTAATAAAAAATGTCAGGAAGACAATTTTACTTATAAGCCAAGTCCTAATTCTAACCCCTAACTAACCCTTACACTAATTTTAATTAAATAATCAAAAACATATAAATGCACCTGGCTTTAGCCATCCCTTTAAAAAGGAAGTAGTAAAAACCAGAGAAACAAGTTCTTAATTCAATACATAGAGATGGAAAAATATTCTATTTGTAATTTATATTTATTATTTGGAAAATTATAAATAGCGACCCATCGCCATGGTGACCCTATATGATCGACCAATCACAGTAAAGATTAACGATCATATATAAACAAGAATTATTCTGTTTATTTTGGTTTATTTTTGTTTTTTTTCGATTTTTTTTTGCTTTCGTTGTTTCGCATTTGTTGTTTCGTTTAATTTCGAGATCAGGTATGTGATTTTAATTTTTTCTTCATTTTTTTGTCTTCGTTTTTTTTTATTTTTTTTCTTACCTTTTCTTTGTTTTTCGCTTTTTGTACTTTCGTTGTTTCGCTTTTTGTGCTTTTGTGTTGCGCTTAATTTCGGGATCAGATATGTATGTTTTTAATTTTTTCGCTTTTTTGTTCTTTTTTCGTGTTTCTTTATTTTTTTTCTTACCTTTTCTTTTCTTTGTTTTTCTCTTTTTGTGCTTTTGTCTTTCGCTTTTTGTGCTCTTGTTGTTGCACTTAATCTCGGAATCAGGTATATGATTTTAATTTTTTCTTCGCTTTTTTGTCTTTTCTCTGTTTTTCATTTTTTCTTACCTTTTCTTTTCTTTGTTTTTCGCTTTTTGTGCTTTTGTTGTTGCGCTTAATTTTGGGATCAGGTATGTGATTTTAATTTTTTCTTCACTTTGCTTTGCTTCATTTTGCTTCGCTTTGCTTCGTTTTGTTTTGTTTTGCTTCATTTTGCTTTGCTTCGTTTTGCTTCACTTCATTTCGCTTTGCTTCGTTTTGCTTCGCTTTGGTAGGCTTTTTTTAATTTCAAACAGGGTTGTATTTTTTTTGTTTTTTTTTTTCTTTTTGTTTTAAAACTAACAAATTTTTTTCCTTCGTTTTAATTTCGCTTTTTTCTTGGTTCTTTTTCCCTTTATTCTTTTCTTTTTTTCCTTACGTTTTTTTAATTTCTTTTGTTGCTTTTCTAATTTTTTTTTTTCTCGCTATATTTTCCTATTCATTTCTTTTTTTTGTCTATTTTTTTGTCTTGTCTTTTCTTTATTCTCTTGATTTCTTTTTCTTTGTTTTTTTCCTTCATTTCTTTTCTTTTTCTCTCTCTTTTGTTTTCTTTCTCCTCTTTCGGTATTTTTCTTCGGTTTTTTTTTTTATTTTTTTTCCTTTCATTTTTTTTGTTCTGTTTTCTTTTCGTTTCTTTTTTTGTTTTATCATTTTTTTCTTTTACCTTTTCTTCATTTTTTTTCATTTTTTTCTTTCGTTTTCTTTTTTCTTTCATTATTCTTTTCCACTTTATCTTGTCTTTTCCCTTTGTCTTGTCTCTTTCACCTTTTGTTTCTTTTTTCTTTGTTTTTTTTCTTCCATTCGGTTTTTTTTTCTTTTTCGGTTTCTTTTTTTTTTTAATACTTACTAATGCGCTTCTTTTTTTATGTATCTGAGTTATCGTCGCTGGTGCCGTCATTGTTGGAGCTGTTGGATTCATTATTGTTAGTGTTAGAGTTTTTGTAGTTGGTATCGTCGCTTTTAGTGGTAAAACTTCGTTGTTGGTATTGTCGAATTTTGCAGATTCTTGCTGTTAGATTAGTTCTTTATTAAAGCTTGTAAAATCGTTATAGTTTTTTTTAAATAAAAAAAAATTTTTTTTAATAAATTTTTGTAATTTTTTGTATTTTTTTTTTAATTTTTTTAATTTTTTTTTGTGTTTTTTTATTTTTTTTAAGTAAAACATATGGACTCACGTGATCGATTTTGATTGGTCGATCATGGGGTCGCCATGGCGATGGGTCACCATAAAATAACGGCCTTATTAATTAGTATCAGTTTTTAAAATTAAAAATATCATTAGATTTTGTAATTTAATTTTGTTTGTATATATAAATATTTTGTAATAAAGTTAAATAGTATTTTTTATTTTGATTTTAAAAAGTATAAATTTTAGTTCAAAGAGTTCGATTATTTGCAAAAAGAGTTCTAATTTTGATTGGACCAAATTTAAAAGGTTCGAATATTTGCAAAAAGAGTTCTAATATTGATTGGACCAGATTTAAAAGGTTCGAATATTTGCAAAAAGTGTTCTAATTTTGATTGAACGAAATTCAAAGTACTCAGTTTTTTACCGCAAAAGATACTCATAAAAAATTTTGATTGGACAAAATTCAAAGTATTTTTATTGATCGTTAAATGATCGACAACATGAAATCGATGATTTCATGCAACTCGAAAACTTGTTACGTGCTTGTCAACTGTGCGCAAACATGTTCTGGCTGAAAAAAAAGGAATGCACCCCACAATACACAAATCGCCCCATGTCACAAAGTGGTGAGAAACTGAGTTAAAATTAATAGATAAAAAATTGATGACTTTATTTAATAAAAAATACACAAATTAATGAAGTAATTTATACTGATGAGAAATTTCTTTGAAAAATAATTCTAAAGAACATATTGGAACAATTAATTTGGGTCTAAATTTATAATTTGAAACATCAAATTTGTATGCTGAAAGTTTTAACGAAAGATCGATTACATGTTTGTTTTTATCAAATGAATTGAGAATTTCTTTCCACATGTTATCATATTTAACAAGTATTATTGTTGTTTTTCATCTTGTTATCATAACATACGGAAATTATCTTATTAATAAACTTTAAAATTGTTTGATACAATAATAAATCTTTTATATCAATTTGATCTGTGATGATATCAAAACGATATTTTTTATTTAAAATTTCTTTGAATTGTTTTCTTGTGTATTTTGGTAATTTTTATTGAGATGAAATTTGAGATTTCTTGTTTAGTTTCGAGGTACTTGAGATAAATTTTGGTTTGAATGATGATAAAAGCTGGCCATCTCTTAATGAAAACTGATCTAGTCGAATTTTTTCAAGTTTTTCAGGATCATCTTCATGTCTGCTTTAACTAGCGATATATATAAAAAATAATTCTAATTGTGCAATCGAAATTAATAGATACAGTTTTTTGTAATATAAGTGTGCTTTGAATTCAAACTGATTATATTTGATTGATAGATCAATCACAAATTTGATAGAATCTGATGATTTATTAATTTCATTCAACATATTTTTGTATTTATTATAAACCTTATCAAAACCTATGTCTCTCTCACAATTTTTGATTATATCTTCAATCATGGATTTAAAGACTATATGTAGATCAGGATCATTGATCAGCTTAATAATAATGATTTTTTATCTGTTTTCTTCTAGAAAATTCCACGTTTTCTCTTTTAAGATTTCATTAGCTGATTTTTTAATATTTATTTTTGAACAAAAAAATATTTTTTAAAAAAATAAACGAGTATTATATCATATATATATTTTTTTAAAATGGTGTAATAACTTTTTATAGAATATAAAATTTATTTACTTTTTTAAATTGTTATATGTAAAATAAATTTTAGTTTAATTAAATTGTTGTTTATTTGATATTATTTATGTAATTCAAATTAAATTGTTTCAATTCTATTTTTTAAAAAAATTTTACCACACCAAAAAATTTCTTTCTATATTTGCTAATTCTTTAAAAAAGTTTTAAATTTCTAGCAATATATAATTTGTTGGACTATTTTGTATCATGTAAATATAAAAAACATGGAGCCATCCAAATAGCACAATATTCATAATCAAGTATTCAAATAATCAGAGTCTTAAATAGCTTGTAATGTAATTGTAAAGAATTGACAATAATGGAATTATAAAGTTTTTTAATACGATCTGAAAATAATAATTTTCTTTAATTGCTAAGCGATATATCCTTAAAAAATTAATTATATTCTGAAGTATAATATAATTAGTTTCAAAATCTTCAAATACACCAAAAAATATAATATTGTCAACCCATTTTTCAAATCCTGTATAATTTTGATTCTTATATAGCTAGGCTTTACCCAAAGCTTCAGTGGTGACAAGTTTCAACACGTCGTTCAATCATGTTAATTCTTGTAATTGAGTTGATAAATCGTCTGTAAATTAATAATTTGATCGTGTAACTAATTATTTATATGGAGCAACTCTCTTTTTTCATCAAGAAGAGCAAGATTACATTGTAGTTGAGCATCCATATTTCAATTTAAATAAACAAAAAAATATAATTCATTTTTTATTTATAAATTTAGGTTTATTTATATTTAATATAAGTTATATAAGTACTAATATAAAAATAAACTTAAATAAAAAAATAACAACATATAAAATAAAATAAAATATTCAATCTATTTTTGTTTTTTTGCTAATCTTGAATTTTCACTAATATCCAACACGTGATTTTCGTACAAATCATCTGCTTCAACCAAAAATTCAGGATCAAATTTTTTGAATTTTCAATATCAACTTGAGGTTCGATTACTTTTTTAGATTTGCCTTTCTTCTTATTTGTGTATAATCTGAATCATCTGAATGAAGTTCAGATTCAGGTTCTGAAATATCAATATTGCTAGAATCTTCAGAGTATTGATAGTTATGTTGTTTAGTTGAAGATTCAATTTGTGGATCTGGATCAAATTCAGTTTCAAATTTATTATCAGATTCGATTTGCATGTGATATTGTTTAGAATTCTTTTGATTTGATTCTGTTTTAGGATCTTGATCTTGTTGTGTAAATTCCTCATAATTAATAATAATACTTTCACCTTAGCTCGAACTATTTTGATGATTCAATTTTTCAACAATATCTGGATAAATGATTATATTTGTTTTTTTTCTATCAGTATCCTTGTAGTCTGTTGTGATATATTTTGATCTATCGAGCTGATAAGGTAATCTAAAATAATATTTTTTTGTTTTTTTCTTTTGAGAAAATTTGCCACCTTTAATATTTTTGATTATTGATATCGCTTTAGATTTAATCACATCGTTATTAAATTTAATTTTAAATTCTAAGTTGTTAAATTTTTCACGTGATCCTTTATAAAAAATTCTCATTACCCGATAGCAAGTGCATTCATCAGAAAAAACTTTTTGATTATCTTCTCAAAATTTTCTAAATTCAATAATAAAATCAAACCGACCAATTAAAGAAGAAAAATATCATCTATTTGGTTTTGAATCACCATTCGTTAATTTAATAGTAGGGTAATCTTCAGCACAATAATATAATTCATCTAATGGAATATTTGAAGTAAAAGCCTGTACTTTTGGTGAATAATTGATATGAGAACCCTTGATTTGAACAGAATGTACCCCACGATCTAGTAAATCTAAAAGTTTTTGCCATCTAAAAAATAAAGCGTCAAATTCATTGAAAATAACAATATCTTCTTTTTTTAAACTCACACCATCATTTTCTATCTTCAGGCACTTTTTTATAAGCTTTTGGAAACAAAATATCCATCAAATACGATTTTCCAACGTGAGAAGTTCTATAAATGTAATATTGCATGGTTTCCAGCATCTTTCAAATGAATTTTTTTTGTTTTTCAATATTATTATATGCTTTACAAACTCTTTCTATAAAAAATGGATTATATTCTATTTCTTCCGGACATCCGTTAACAATAATTTCATCACTAGACTGATTTTTATATAAGTATTCCATTATATTTATACTATTGATTTCTTTTCTTTTAATATATTGATTGTTCCCAATTTTATTATTATATATTTAATTCTATCAGAATATCAAATGGACCAGAATTTTTATCGTAATGAGCCAATGTTCTTTGAGAACAACAATCCAAATTGCATCACACACAATTTGAAAAATTGTTCAAATCATCATAACTACACTGACAAATTGCTAAACGATTCTTATTTAAATCAGAAAAAGTATTATCATTGAACTCTCTTTTTGTAAGATGAGAATAATTTTCTTCTTTAACTATCATACGATTATGAATTGAACATTTGTTATGCTTCTTTTTACAATAAAGAATTGAATCTTTATCACTAGCAACTGAATTAAAATGAATCTTATCAATCTGTAATATTCCTTTGATCCCAGTTATTTTTTCTTTTTGATCATTGACAGCCAGCTTGTAATTGCCAATGCGCATCTGTTTTTTCAAAATAAAAAATCCTTGAATATGGCAATCTCGATCTTGATCTTTTGCATTATAATTTTTTTCATATTGATAAACAAAATGTCTAAATGGACAAGTTTCTTGATTATCAAAAAAATTTTTTATGAGCTCATCAAATTTTTTTCGATCAAAATAGTAGTATGTATTGAAGTTTAGATATAGATGTAAGTTTTTATGAAATAAATCTGTTTTTTTAGTAATTTTTTTCATTTTTGTTTTTGTTTTTTTTAAAAAAAAACAATGTAATAACTCTATATTTATATTTTTTATTTACGCGCTTTAATACATGGTCAAAGATGATTGATCATTAAAAAATTGCTAAAAAGTTTTATTTAATAAATTAATTATAATAAATTTCTTTTCATATTACGAATTTAGTAATACTGCGCAATGCTGCGCAATAATTGATAATAATCATATAATTTAAATTAAATAATTTATTATATAATAAAAATTTCTTATTCGTATTACAAGTTTGAAAATAGAATCAAATTACTAAATTTAGTAATTTGATTCTATTTCTGCGCATCGATTGTTTGATCATATGATTAAAACTTTAAAAATCAATTGCTAAAATAAAAAATTCTTTAGAACGTCTAACTTTTTCTATAAGTTTTTTATAGAATATTTCTGTAAACTATGATTTTTGATATGATGAATTTTTATTTTGGTTTTATTAAACAAAAATAATGTTTAAAATAAAAGTGTTTTGGAACCCAAAAGGAAAATGTTTTGGGCAATCATAAACTGTTTTGAATGATCACTTAAAAAACACTTTTTTGTACCGTTTTTTGGCCTTTTTTCATATAAAATTTGGGAATTTTTATATGAAAAATCGAATTATCTAACTAAATTAGGCAATTTTTAATAAAAATTTAATGTGAACAACAACATTGTGCAGCTTTTTTTTTGTTTACAGTGTTTTGGATGCTATAGATAAGAATTAAAAAAAAAAGTAACAAAAAAAAAACTAAGTTTTTAATTAGTAAAACCTAGATGTATTTATTTGTATTATTTAATATTTTGTTATCCAACTGATGTAAGGCAATGATGGTATCGTACAATATAGCGTTGGATAGTAATCGATTTAAATCCTTCCTAACGAGGACTATCGATTAAGATAGTAATCATTAATAATCAGTAATAATCGATAGATATCTGATTAAAAATCACAAATAATAATTTTAATCAATACTATTATACTATATACTTATTTTTAAACATTTTACAGGTTTTTGCAAATATACAAGTTTTGCAAAATTTCACAATTTAATATAAAATTTCATATTTTATTTATTTCTCTTTGATAGCCTTGCTAGTGTCACTTTTCTGATGAGTTATGACGATCATAGTTATTATTTTTATTTCCACCAATTGTAACCTGACTTCTCCAGCTTGCTTTTTATACCGCCTGGAAGCAACCTGTTGCACTGATCGCTATAGTGGCTGGATATTTTTGTAGCTGATTTTTAGACTGCAACCACTACGAGTTCATATAGTATCTATAATGGTTAGACTTCAGCCTCACATTACGTCTCGTGACTTTGGTTATTCCAAATTGAGGTTTTGGCACAGCCCTTATCGATATAGTCTTGATTAGCATGGTGGACATTTGATTTGATTGGTTAAAAAAATGTAAACAAGTAAACAATATATATAACGTGGATTATTATCAGTTATATAAATTTAGATATTTAATATATTTTTAAATTTTTTTTTTTTAACCCTAGTTCACTATGCTAGGGGCGCGGTTTGGAGCTCATTTATTAAGATCAACTTATTTATTATATGTTCGATAATCTTATTTTTCTAATTTAACTGAACTATCTAAGAATCGTTCATATATCCCTAATCCATACTCAGGTCCGCCGGACTCTTTCCTATTCTTATCATATCCATCTGGTGTCCTGACTTCCAAACCCATTCAGTCCTTTCAGAAATTTTCGTCCGGAGGCGGTACAGGACTACTTTGCTTTCCGTCCGGCTTATTAAGATGGACTTCAGTCCCTTGCTTCAGTCGTCCTTCTGCTTCAGATTAAGGCAGGTCTTTCTAGGTCCAGATCCTGCAGCTCTTTTTTTTATTAAGGTCGTATAATATACTTTGTAGATGTTCACAACTGGTTTTACAACCAGCTGACCTTATTTAACTAGAGGGTTTCACCAGAACTTTTCTTTCAACCGGAATTCCACCAGAAGTATCCAAATTCAACCGGAGTTTCACCGAAAGTATCCAAATCGAGAAATCACACACGCTATGTGGCTGTGTCGCCAATCGTGGTCCCTGCATCCTAGTTCAAACTATCCATCTCGTGATCTTGTATAGAATTATGTTCCTGGTAAGGCTTGAACCAGCAAACTTGCTACTGGAGCAACTTAACGACCCGGGAGCGCAACTACTATGCTATCGACCTACAGCTATATTTTTAAATTTAATTGTATATATATAATAAAACAAGGTTGCAACATGACAAAAGTTTTTTTTTATTGATTGTTATGTTAGATGGTTTTCATTAAATGTGATTGGCTAATATCTTAATACTATAATCAATTTAATAAATATCACGATACAATATAAGGTAATGATAATGATAATAATAGCATAGCGGACATTCGATTTGATTGGCTTAAAGATCCCTGAGTTACACAACATAAATAAAAATTTTTAAAGTAACTCTTACTAAGAAAAACCATACTGTCAATTAGCAACTTGTGGTTTTATATAATAATTTTTTCTTAAAACATCTTACAGTATTTTTTACCTCTTCGATAGATCATTTGCACTAATGACTTTGCTTAGAGAGCAAATTTTGGTAAGTAATATACAACAAATGAGATAATAAGCTTTCAAATTCAAAAAAAATTTAAGTGAGAACTAACTAACACAGATTGTTTTTCTGACAAAGGAAAAACTTTGCCACTTTGAGAAGAAGATGGAGTAAAATAGCCGTTGTGGAGTATGGCAATAGTGACGATTTTTTTAGCTGGATGTAGCACATCAGTAGAAATAGTACAATAGTTAGATTCCGAATATAGTATATAGTATAATATATATGTAGTTAAATTTAAATATAGTATGTACATATTTCTTTTAAAACAAGCTTAGAAATTAATAAATACTTTAAAAGAGTTTAGTATGTACTCGAAGAGCAAGAATAGATATAAAGTCACATTGGGATATTAAAAAAAGCGTATCAAATCATTTAATATTATTTAATTGAAGATCCGCCAGTTATCAGGTGCATGATCATAGTGTAACATGACACAGATCACTATATAAATTACTATATATGTGAATGCTACGATCGTCCAAGGAAAAATATTTTTTTTATTAAGTTAATCGATTTTGTCGACTAATTGAAAGTTGTAGAGCTCGTCGTTGCAGTTCTAATAGTAGTTAAATCATCCAAATCGGCCTAGTGGAAGCCAAGATATCTTTAAAAAACACGTCAACGACTATATAAAATCTCTATATAAAATAGATTGTTTATATAGAAATTTTATATAGTAGTTGACGCGTTTTTTAAAGATATCTTGGCTTCTACTAGGCCAATTTGGATAATTTAACTACCATTAGAACCGCAACGACGAGCTCTACAACTTTCAATTAGTCGACAAGATCGATTAACTTAGTAAAAAAATATTTTTCCTTGAACGATCGTAGCATTCACATATATATCTTTCTCCTCTGCGGTCAGGTTTTGTTTTTTTTTGTAATTCTTCGCTTTTTTAATTTCCGCCTCTTTCCCCAATTTTAGGGCCTGCTGTGCATCACGTTATACTATGATCATGCACCTGATGACTAGCAGATCATCAATTAATAATGTTGAGGTATTATAATTAATTCATAAATATACAATATTATTAATTACTATGTGGGGAACATCAATAGAAATGGGTCAAATTTATCTAATAAATTTGTCCCATTTCTATTGACTTCACCCCATGTACTATTTTTAATTATTATATAGATACTAAGTATTAATTCGCTACTCTTTCAAGGAATTGGTTCTGTTATGCCTAACACTTCTCCAAGTTTAACTCTAGTTCCCAAATTCAAATATAGCGCAATATAGATTTGAACATAGTACAATAGTTAGATTCAAACATAGTAATGATAATTAGATTCGAAACATAATAGTTATATTCAGTAGCAAATTCAGAACATAGCAAATAGTTAGTTCAGAACATAGCATATAGTTAAATTCAAAACATAGCATGATAGTTAGATTCTGGTATAGTATCAGGTATAATAGATTCAACACATAATACGATAGTTAGATTTAAGATGTAACATAATAATTAGATTTACGACAGTTAAATTCAGTTAGTATTTTGAGATAGTTAGATTCAAGTATAGTACGATAGTTAGATTTGGTTATAATATAGTACAATAGTTAGATTTGGGACATAATATGATAGTTAGATTCAGGTATAGCATGATAGATTCAGCATATATAACATGATATATAGTTAGATTTGAGTATAGCATGATAGTTAGATTTGGGACATAGAACAATAAGGATGTAGCATGATAGTTAAATTTAGGATGTATAGTAGCATAATATATAGCAAGTAGTTAAATTCGGGACATAGCACAAGTCAGATTTAGATATAGCATGATAGTTGATTTGAATTTGAACCATATTATATAAGTTTGATTCAGGATGTAGCAAATAGTTAAATTCAGGACATATATAGCACAATACAATAGTTAGATTTAGACATAGACACAATAGTTAGGTTTTTTTTTTTTTTTTTTTAAAGTGCCCATCTTGGGACTTAGGAATTTTATTCAAGATATTAGGGCCGTCGGTATCCTCTAGGGGAGTACCGGCATTTGTTACATAGACGAGAATACATCTAGCCACACGTACACTTTTGGTGTCTAATTTAAGTGGTCTGCCCAAGGGTTCCACACTAGCTGCCATACCTGCAACCCAACTATGGGAATTGACTATTTAAACCCTCTAGTCCTAGACAAGGATACATCTAGCCACACGTACACTTTTGGTGTCTAATTTAAGTGGTCCGCCCAAGGGTTCCACACTAGCTGCTATACCTGCAATCCAACTACAGGAATTGCCTATTTAAACCCTCTGATCCATGTTCTACCTGCCAACCCATCTTGTATTACCAGAACAGGCCCGTTACATAAGTCAGTCAGCAAGTTCCGGATGCTTTCCATTGCCTTAGGACCCAGCTGGGTATTCCCGGTCCTGTTATTCTCGACGGGAGACTTGGTAGAGTGGTACCTGTCCCATATCAGGTATTCACCTACACTTCGGTACTTATCGCTATGGCCGAGGCCAACACTTGCGAGACAGGGTTACCCCTGTCCTCTTACCAATACCTACTTCTGCCCTTGTAAGGTTCGCTCCAACCCCGGTACCCACTATTACTTTACTATCGGTCCTTCACCGGTTTCCCAGACTTCCAATCCAGTTGGCCCGGGAGGGTTGATCTACCCGGCATTAGGTGGCATCATGGTTTTTCTCCCCCTGGTACCTACTTCTATAACATAGGTCCTTTTCCTCTAGTATGACTCCGGCGGCCAGGTTGGTGGACCCTCTCCTTCGAAGGTCATATCGTCCAGTTCTCCAGCTCCGGTTTCCGATATTACGGTTTTGGTAGCACCGTCAAAGATCTTTGCTACCTCCTTACTTAGGTCTTGCCAAATGGGTTTCTGTTTCCCTGGTTCCTTGGATTTGTCTGTATCACGAGGCACAACTTCGCCCAAAGGCTCCTATTCGA
The DNA here is from genome assembly GCA_003550325.1 of Gigaspora rosea. Taxonomy (NCBI): domain Eukaryota; kingdom Fungi; phylum Glomeromycota; class Glomeromycetes; order Diversisporales; family Gigasporaceae; genus Gigaspora; species Gigaspora rosea. Next base: position 42,240 of record QKWP01000203.1, on the reverse strand, counting down.
GATAGTAACCAAGGACTACAGGTAATGTACCCAACCGATCGACAGGAAACAGTTACCGGAACACAGGTCTATTTTTCAAAGCGTCGTCAGTAGGATTTGAACCCTAGACCTGCTACTTGGGGGTGACAACTTACCAACTTCTCTAAGTCGCCACACCCATACAATAGTTAGATTTAAGATGTAACATAATTAGATTTAGATATAGACACGATAGTTAAATTTGGTATAGCATTTGGGATATATAGTAGTATAATAGATCGATTTAGGCATAGCACAATAGTTAGATTTGGTTATAGCATTTAGCAAATGCGTTTTGCAAGAGCACCATACAACATGTGTTCAGATAAGACTAAAATTTGTAATAAATATTTTGTATATAAATTTTTATCATAAATCAGCATGAATAAAAAATTAATAATAGATACACAGATTATTTCAAATATTTCGATTAATAAATAATAATGACTAAATCAACTTGAATAAAAGATTATTCATCAAGCAAATCAGCACAGTCAATAAACTAATAAAACTAATAAGAATATTTTTATTAACAAATTATTTTATACATTCCGGTTAAATTAAGCTAAATAAGTAAGACTTAATGAGAAGTAGCGAAATAAGAAATCAAAGTAAAAGTGAATAAGCACTATTTTTTTCAGATCATTTCTAATATTTTTAATTATTTAAAAAGTTTGTTTAGATATATTTATATACGTACATACGTACTTACAAATCAAATACCTTTCAAATGCCTTATTTTCATCCTTTTTAACACCAATACTATTTCTATAACAATATCCAACCAAATTTAATCCTTTAGTACACATATGCCCGATCTCTACTAATTTATGGTATTGAATAAATGCCTTATGTTCATCCTTTTCAATACCAATACCATTGTTATAACAATATCCAACATTATATGTTCCATTAGCGTTTCCCATCTCAGCTGATTCTTTATAATAAATGAAGGCCTTATGTTCATCCTTCTTAACTCCAATTCCATTTTTATAACAGTCAGCAAGCGCTAGTATTCCACTAGCGTACCCTATTTCTGCTGATTTTGATAATAAGTGAATGCCTTATATACATCCTTTTCAACTCCAATTCCTTTTTGATAATTCCAACATTAAATATTCCGCAAGCGCTTCTTATTTCAGCAGATTTTTGATAATAAATAAATGCCATATGTTCATCATTTTCAACTCCGATTCTCTTATTATAACAATATCCAATATTATGAATTCGATCAATGTCTCCTATCTCTGATAATATATGAATGCTTTATGTTCATTCTTTTCAACACCAATTCTATTAAGATAACAATTTTCAACTTCATTTATTGCAACAAAGTCAGTGGACTTTTGATAATAAATGAATGCATTATGTTCACCTTTTCCGTTCCAATTCCTTTTTGATAACAATGTTCAACATTAAATGTTCCACAGGCGTCTTCCATTTTGGCTGATTTTTGATAATAAATGAATACCGTATGCTCATCTTTTTTCAACTCTGATTCCATTTTGATAACAATATCCAACATCATTTATTCTAGCGTTCTTCATATCAGCTGATTTTTGGTAATAAACGAATGCTTTATGTTTATCCTTTTCAACTTCAATTCCATTTTGATAACAGTATCCCATCATATGAATTCCACTAGCTTCTTCCATTTCTGCTGATTTTTGATAATAAATGAATGCCTCGCATTCATCTTTTTCAACTTCAATTCCATCTTCATAACAGTTTCCTAATACAAGTGTTCCAATTGCGTTTTCCATTTCTGCTGATTTTTAATATTAAATGAATAATGCCTTATTGTCATTCTTTTCAACTCCAATTCTATTAAAATAACAATATCCAACATTATATATTCCTCTGGTATCTTCCTTCTCTGTTAATTTTTGATACCGAATGAATGCTATATGTTCATCTTTTCCAGTACCAATTTATTAAAATCATTCTCTTCAATTCCTTTTCTATTAGCGTTACTCATCTTTGCTAATTTTATTTTATGCTAATTCTTTTCAACTCTAATTCATTCTATAAAACGTCGATTTGTCCTGCTGCTTTAAAAATGGAGGATTTTAAATTAATATTTGATGCAAGAATGTATACATCGCAGATCAGATTAAAATTTGCATCAGATCTGAATTTAATGCAGAGTTTTATTAGGACTATAGCGGAAATCTATGTTAAGTATTGGAGAAAGAAATTATAATGATTTTAATGACTCAGATACTTTATATAGTCTAATATATTACTTTTTTTTTTTGGCAACCTTGGAAGTTCTATTTATGCATTAGTATTACACAAAAATTTATATATTAAAAATATATAAGTGGGGTTATATCATATGACTGCACAAAAAAAAATCATCCATTTTTTTTGAAACTTTACCAAGTTATTCTTTAGTCACAACGAAAGTTATTTGTAAAAATCCATCTTACCGATCTCACAATCTACATAACTTCTATAAGACATGAATACAAGCACATAAATGTATGTATAAACTTATAAATGAACGCATGAACATATAGTATTTATTAGTTAACAAGTAATATGTATTTTTTTTTTTATTTCTTTTGTGCTTACACAAAGCTCTTATTTTATAAAATATATTTAGGTTATTCGTATTGATTATTAAGACTGTGCTAGATAGTTTATTATAGTTTCTTATGTTAATAGTTTATAGATATAAATAATATTGTAAAAATAAGCACAAGTGTAAAATTATAATAATTGTAAGGTTTATTTTAATAAAATTATGTTAGATATTCTTGTTGAAAGAAAAATAAATAAAATATGAAAGACAAATGATAATGTTTTTGATTATTATAAGTAAATTTATACGTGTATATTAACTATATAAATCTCAAGGTTAGAAGTAGATATTAGCATATTAGAAATATATTTTAATATAGATACACAAGCAGAGATATTACATTAAATTTTTAAATATATCGTATTATTATTGTTATCATTACCTAATATTGTATGCGATATTTATTAAATTGATTATGGTATTAAGATATTAGCCAATCACGTTTAATGAAAATCATTTAATATAACAACCAATAAAAAAGAACTTCTGTCATGTTGCAACCTTGCCTTATTATATATATACAATTAAATTTAAAAATATATTGAATATCTAAATTTATATAATGATCTATATTATGCATATTGTTTACTTGTTTACATTTTTTAACCAATCAAATCAAATGTTCGCCATGCTATCTAGTGTGGAACCTTTGGGCAGACCACTTAAATTAGACACCAAAAGTGCACATGTGACTAGTTGTACTTTCATCCATGTAGAATCTAGATCCATAAACAGAATAAAATATATGCCTCAAAACAAACACTTTAAAATCGAAAAAAAATAGAGTTTTTTGAAAAAATTAAAAAACATATTAATAAAAAGTTGTCCAAATAATATAAATTTTTATTACTAAACAAGTTTACTTAATAGTACTTTTGAGTTTACTTAGTAAACTTGGACTTTTATATATAGCAACTACTAACAAATTTTTTAAAATTTTTAAAAAAAATCAGAGAGTAACTTATTTTAGGTAGTAGCTTATTTTCAGATATATATAGTATATACTATTTGGCAAAGTATATACTTTTATATTCTTTACAAGTTGGTACAGTGTTGGTACCCTTTTTTGTTACCTTTTTAGTTTTTTTAAATTTTAACAAAGTGGGCATTTTGGCTTATCTTTTCCAAAAAATTGGCAGTATTTACTTCTTTTTTTTTTAATTTGTATGCCTACTAAAAAGGAGCCAACATAGTATTGTGTTGTAAATTTGTAAAAAAATGACAAAAAATTTCTAAATGCATATGTTTATTATATGAAAATATAGTTCAAAAGTTTCTATATAGGTTTTTTATATATGTATATAGTGTTTATATTAGTCTTAGTTATTACAGTTAGTATTGGGCTCACTTATAAGTCCTGTAAAATTGAACTAGTATAAATAGTCCACTGGACTTATAAGTCCAGTAGTCCAGTTTATAAGTTCAGTAAAGCGGACTTTTGGTCCAGAGCCCAACACTGATTACAGTGCATGACACTTAAAGACTAAAATCACGTAATTTTGTTCCATTTTAAAAATTTTTATAGTAAATTTTGATGTTCTGCTGATTTTTTACATTTTAATTGACAAAATTTGATTTTTATATTTTAATTTGCTAAAATCTGATTGGTTAAAAATTTTTTAAAATTTTATTTTTTAAAATTGACCAATTATAGAAGACTAAATCATATGATTTGTTCTATTTTTGGCAATTTTTTATGTATTATATAAAAATTAAGCATTTTTAAAATGTTATAACTTAAATAATTTTTTTTTAAAAAACAAAGCCGCTAAGTTGTAGTAAATTAACTAAACTACAAGTTAGTGGCTTTCTTTTTTGAATATCTTTTCTATATCAAAAGCTATTAGCTTTTAAAATTATTTTAGTCTTTAAGTATTATGTACTGTAGCATAGAATTTTCTTTGTTTTTTTTTATGTTAATACTTTAATTTTGTTAGGAGTGTGACAAAAATCAGATAAGAAAAAGTATAAAAAAAGTTGAAATTATATATAAAGAATCTAATTAGGGCGCTGATATTTATTATCTACTATTCATTTACTATAGAGGCTTATCCCCACCCCAAGTAATATTTTCATCAAATTTAATTGGCTAAAATTTTTATATAAGATAAGATTTGGCTTGACCCCCTATTTCCTAAAATATTATCTAATAAATGTCAGCACTATACATAAGAACGAAAGCATTTTGGGTTCTAAAACCTGAAATTAAAATTTGAAGCCAAAATTGTTTTTGACCTATTTTATTTGAAAAACGAAATTATTTAATACTTTTTTTGAATCGACGAAATTATAAGGAACATATCTATATAAATTTTATTTGCTCTTCCTTATAAAAAATTTTAATTTTCTCTAATAAAGACAAAATAGGCCTTTTTCAAAAATCAATTTCGGTGGCATTACTAGTCAGCACCCTTCTATATATATTAAATAAAGGAGAAAAGAGTAGGCTTTTGATAAAAAATAATTAAATAATTAATAATACAGCCCTTAGTATTTGGGTTATTAAGGACCCCAAATATCTTTCATATAGGTCATAACTGGATTTTGGCCAATTTTGGTCCAATTTGCTAAAAACAACAAAATATATTGGTTTAAATAACTTTTGATTTAATGATCAGAATTGAAAAAACTTTTTTTGTTAGATGTGCCTTCTGAGAGCTTCATTTTAAAAAAAAGTTTGTTCAAATTGGTCCACTAGATGCCAAGATAATTGGCAAAAACTGTTTTTTGCTTCTCAAATTTCAGGGTTTTTGCTAAAAAAAAACAAGTATGACTTCTATACTAGATGTTTGGGGTCCTGTTTATTATATAGATTTTGTAGTTATATCTTACTTTCTTTTTAAATCCTTTTTTATTTTTTTCTGTATAGGATATTAGTATTTCTACTATTGTAACTAGATAGAAGAAATATAAAAAAAAATATTCTTTTTTACTCTTGGTAAGGCTAACAAATTTTTATTTGCTTTACTAGTAAAGTGGTGCCAACAGATCATGTTTAGGGCTATTAAAGTAACCAGATAATATTGAACTTTTTAGTAAAAAGGTTTAGAAATTTTTAGATTATTTTTGTAAAATTTATACTTTTTTAATTGAAGTTTGCTATTTATCACCACTGGTACCGTAGGTTTCCAAAAATAAGCTACCTCCAAAAAAAGCTACCCAGTAGGTACCTCCAGATTTTCAGAAAAATTTTTAAAGAAATCGTTAACAGTTGCTATATATAAAACTTTTTTTACTATATAAACTTCAAAAGTTTAATTAAATAAAGTTGTTCAGTGCAACGAAATATACTTACAGTAAAAATTTCATGGTATTTGGACAACTTTTTATTAGTACGTTTTTCAATTTTTCAAAAAATTTAACAATTTGAAAATAAGCAACCCTTACGATTTTTTGTGTAACTTTTTGGCCAAAAAGGGTAGCTTATTTTCGAACAAATACAGTAATCATCACTGGTATTCAATTTACAAATTAAAATTCAGGATCAGGTGTAACATGTAGATCAATTTTTGTATAACAAAAACAAAAAATTTTTAAAAAATTCCTAAAATTGCTTCTAACCTAAAATTTTGTCTATGAATACAAAAAAAAAATTTCTTGCTAAATTTTACTATATAAAGCCCTATCTTAATCTCTAATCTTTACCCTTATCTTAATATTAAAGAGATTTAATTTTATTGTTTATTGTGTTTTATGCATTGTAAATCACTGGTAATAATCACCAGTAATAATTCGTATGGTGTGCCAAGTCACTTCTCATCAAAAATCATATATATTTTAATAAATCTATAAAATCCTAAATTTTAAATATTTTTTAAAAATGTAACCAAAAAAACTATTGTTTTTCATTAGTTCTATCCAAATTATTAGTTAGAATATTTAAAAAAGTTTATAAAGTTACACAGTATGTGTTTAAAGCTATTATGCTTTCAAAATTTTGGCATTTAATATAAATACATTAAAAAAAATTTTTTTATATTTTTTTTAACCAATCAGAATTAGTATATAACGTATTCTGATTGGCTAAAAAGCATTTATATATACCCAAATTTGGCGCATTTGATGTAAAGTGACTTGGCGCACTATAGTAATTTTTTTTAATTAAATACAGTAGCCTACTATGTTATTGTGGACACTTTTTAAAAATTTATACAGAGCTAAATATATAAGATATTAAGCTAAAAATTAAATCATAAATTCTTTAAATCTATACCTTTTAAATAAAAAAAAGTTTAAAAAATTTTATGCTACAGTTTTTAAAATAATTAAATTTAAGTAAAATTTTAGATTTTTAAGTTTGACCAGTTTTTATTGTTGTACAAAATTAATTAAAAAAATAACTGCATAGTAAAAATTAATTTTTTATTAAGCTAATTGAACTTCAAAAATAAGCAAAAATTATTTAGCATAACAAATTACATATAATTCCAAAGTTTTTTTAAAATTTTATAAAAATTTAAGGTAGTTATTATTTCTAAATATAAAATGCAATTTTTAATTCAAAATTATATTAATTACCAAATATAGTAATTTTATTACTATATATAGAGAATCACTAAAGCCTTGTACCCATGTAACTTTTGAAATTTTAGTTATAATTAGGGTTAGGGTTAGTTTACCGTTAGGAAAGGGTATATATATATAGATAATATTGCCTTCTCTACATTTTTTATTAATGCACCAGAATAGGTTTAGACTATCATTTTTATGTTTTTGGGGTTTTTTTGATTTTTGACTTCTTTGTGTAAACAAAATTTCATGATTCTGATTGGCTGATCTACATATAAAAAGTCACGTATGTACAAGGCTTTAGCGGACTTCTATATATAGTAATTAACTAAAATTTTTTTGAAAAATTATAAAATTTTAAAGATATGTGCATTTTGTTATACTAAATAAATTTATTTAAAAAAAATTGCTAGTTTATTAATAAAAAATTTAAGTTTATCTATTACTATAATTAGTAATTCTATTTATTATGAAATCTATATTAAAATTTAGAAAACCGGTCAAATGCAAAAATTTAAAAATTTACTTAAACTTAATTATTTTAAAAACTGTAGCATAAAATTTTTTAAACTTTTTTTTATTTAAAAGGTATAGATTTAAAAAATATATAATTTAATTTTTAGCTTGATACCTTATATATTTAGCTCTGTATAAATTTTTGAAAAGTGTCCACAATAATATGGTAGGCCACTATATTAACAAGACTGTCTAAGAGTAAAAAAAAAATGCAAAACCTTAATAATTATGTTACCTTGTAATTGAATTTTAATAATTTTGGACTTGTTAGAACAGCTATTAGAACATCTCATTAAAATGATCATTTTGTAGTAAAATCATTCAAAAAGGACCAGTAATAAAAGTTACTTAATATTAAATATTATTTATAGAGATGAGTTAATAAAAAAAGGACTAAGTTTTTTAAATAAAAGTTTTTTGACTTTAAGCTTAAATATCTTAACAACTGTTTTAATAAATGTAATAAATTTTTTTATTCTAATTCTATATAATTTCAAAATTAAAATAAAAATTTTTTTAGCAAAGTTAATTAAATAATTGTTAAAATATCTTAATTTAAAAATTAAAAAAAAATTACTAAAAATGATTTGTTCCTTTTTTATTGACTTACCCCATGTCATATATAGACATAATTACCAACTTTAACCATGTATCCATAATAAAAATTATGTAATAAATAGTATGCTCCTTATAGATAGTTGTTATATAGATAAATCACAATTTTACTAATTAAATTATCTTTTATATAATAAGTAAATTGTAAGCAAAAATAAATACAGTCAACTCTCTAATCTGAACTGCTAGGACTGCTTTTTTTTACTATGTAAAAATTTGAAAAAGTTTAGTTTTCAAAAAGTTATATATGGCTTATCCAAACTTTATAATAAAATTTACAAATGTTCTAGGAGATTTTGTTCAGTTTAGAGGGAGTTTAATAGTGTTTGGTTTAGAGAGGTTCAGATTAGAGAGAGGCAACTGTATATACACTTTGAAATTTTTATACAAATCAAATAACTTTTATTAGTACAGTTTTTATATTTTATATTAACACAATTATTAGTAATAGGAAATTTGGCACCTCTTTGGCACCAAACAAGAAGTAAATCAAGCAATGATTTATAAATACTGTAGACAATCTCTGATCACCTGTTTAGGAGTTATTAGGACCAGTATAAGAGATGTGGAAATGCAGTAGTAGGGTAATAAAGTAGATTCTGAAGCATAAATTCTGGTTTGATACTTACAGGAGTTCAAATTTGGGTAGAGTATATATAACTCAGGGATAAATTAGTTCTAAGTTTATATAAATAGTATAAATATTAGAGTTTGTATTTGTAATTAAATATGTAATGAATAATATAAATGATAATAAAAATGTACGTAAACAATGAGTTCACTTTTTAAGAAAAAAAAAAATAGGAATATTTTTCTAATGATATTTATTTATCATATAAAAAAAGTAAATATCATGAATCATCCTAGTAAATTCATCAATCAAAATTTTCAAGAATCGAAATAAGATTTTATTCATTGAGTTTTTAATTTTATCAATTATCGAGCATCTGACGAAGTTAAATTTCAACTGTTTTGATATACGGTGATAAATTTTTTGATAGGCCTTTCAAACAGACATAATTTAAAAATTGAATTTTGATTTAGGGTGTTCTCAAGTAGCAATGTAAACCAAACCCGAATGGGACAGTTTTGGATTTTTATCTAATTTGGGATCAGAAGTTGACACTTGTCGATGTTCCAAACCCAATTTGAAACCCAAACCTGTGCCCATATATCCCAAATCTCAAGGTCCAATCAAACAAACATATGATGCAGGTGGGTAGACAATAGCAATTTATTTATTTTATGATTCGCGCTCTAGCCAGCGATACATAAGTTTGAGTTACAACGCAGTTACGACATAATTATTGAATTTAGTGAAAACCTTTGAGAATCTACTAAATCCCAAACTATCATGTTTGGTTTACATCGCTATTCTCAAGCAGCACCTCAATGCGATTAGCTAATGATCGAGGTTAGAGTGTTCAGACTTGTGCAATTGCATTTTATGGATACAAAATGCGTAATAAATTTATCTATTATGATGTAACAATGTGATATCGCATAGTCAAAATTTCTTATATCGCATAAAATTGCATTTTAAATTGCACGAGTCTGAACACTCTAATCGAGGTGTTGCTCAAATAATTGCGATTAATTGAGTGATTAATGCAATTAATTGAAGAACGACTTGTTTAAAAAAATTCATTGTATGAAATGTGGAATTTAAATTTTAGCTAATCAGAGCAACTCTATGAAAAAGAAAGTTGGTCTGTATTCCAGACTTTATTCATCGAAATGGTAACAATTGATTAGTTTATTCAATTTCTGACTAATTAAAATTTTGTCTCCGATTCATGAGTTCTCTTTTAATAACGAAGAGGACGAATCGGTTAATATAGACATTAAATTGATTATTTATTATTTAACGTTAAGTGTCACCTATACTAAATTTTAACCAGAAAATGCAAAGATCGACATTTTAGTTATTATTTACGATCGGGTCAAAGTGCAGCCAAGCCCAAGATCACAGTTACTATATATGATCGAGACAAAGTGCTGCCAAACTAGGATCGTTTTTAGATCCACCACGTGTTTATAATTTTTGTTTTTCCCCACTTTGTGAACATTCTTGGGATTCTGCAACAAACACATCAAGTGAACTTTATTTTCGGACGCAGGAAATGCTATAAACGTGAAGAGAAGATTATCAAGTTATTTTGCAGAATAAGATTTAAAAACTTAATATAAAGACAATTAATTCTATTATTACTGATATTTATTTGGATTAATATATAACGAATTGTAAGTTCATGTAAATTGTATATTAAAATAATTAATAGTACAATTGTTAAATTTAAATATAATATCGCAATATTATTTTAAAAAATTCGATGATAACAAATATTCGGTCAAAATTTTTCATCGATGTTCGGAAGTCTAGAGTTTGTGACCAAATAATGCCCGAAACTCAACAATTCCATCTCTATTTTAAAAAATATTCAATAGCATATATATGGGGAATGGATTGACAAGGGAACCCACCTTTGGAGAGGGGGTTTGAGTGATTAATGTTAGAGTTAGTGTTACATGAAAGTTCAATTCCAGTATTGACTCCAATTCGCTAAATTAAATTGATGGTCTTCTAATTGGTTGTTATTCTATTTTTAGACATTATCTTCAAACTTCGAATAATTGATTTGTTCGTTATTAATTTGATGTAGCGGTAGGACAAAATCGTACAATGTGTAAAATTTTAATTAGAATTGAAAATCTCAAATTTGAGTTAGAAAATGATTATTTTTTTTTTTTAGTCCGTGCTTAACTACTAGCGCTAGTTGATAAAAGATAATTGAAAAAGCCTTCGCGATTATACACAAGTCGGATCAACTCGGATCAACTCGGATCAACCCGAAATATTCGGTTGTGATAAAACATTGAGGTATTCGATATGCTACACGTACAATAAAATAGATCAAATTTTTTAATTTAATTTAGGCATTAAATTAAAATCTGCATCAGATCGGAATTTAAATATTAGGTTAGGGGGTCTATTTAGGTGTTAGCGGAATTATAATGGGTTTAATCTGACGCAGATACAATATACATGTATATGTTATCTTTACATAACGATAATAGCCCAATAATTTCATTTTCTAATCAACTTATAATTTTTTTTTTTTTTTTTTTTTTTTTTTTTTTTTTTGCTGGTGAATTCCAATCGCATCTAGTTTTAAAGAATTATTTATGTTATATATTAAAATGAATTCTAGAAATATTAGAGAAAGGACCAATTCTAGACGATTAATAGTAATTAGATGTTTATAATTCGCATAAGTCTTAACAAAAAAGAATGGGTTCTCTATTGGTAACACGTCATTTCTAGAATAATTGTAGATCGATATATATTATAGGACATCGTGTTACTAATCACTTCTATAACTGATAACATTTCTTTGTCTTTATCGTTATTCAAATTTCTTTGGTATTTTCAAATTTCCGCTGGTCAGGGGATACACGCACATGTTAGAACCAGTGTTGGAAATTCAAAAAAAAAATTGATTTTTGTGAACATATTTTTTTTTTATGTTCACATTGAAAAAGTAAATGATCACAAATAAAGTTCTATTAATTAGATAATTATTTATGTTCACAAATGTGAACCTAAAATAAAAAAAAATTTTGATTTTTATGAACACTGTGAACATGTAATTTCAAACGCTGGTCACAAAATCCTCCCGATCATAAGAAAAGGGCATACAGCGATTGAATAAGTTAAACCGTATGAATTTCCATGCAAGTTAAGCCATCGATTTCAGTCGTAGAAGGAACTGGTAAAGAAATCTCTCTCTCTCTTCAACATCTAAAACCACATGGCATTTCGATTGTACTTTTGTGTCACCGTACGTACGCAATATTTTTAGCTCAGAGGGTCAGGGTAGAGTTGATTTCTTTGATTTTGTTTTCGATTAAATTTATTTTTTGTTGTAATTCTTTATTCATACGTACAGTACGTACTTGCAGTTCATACGTAGGACCTATATCCTATATGACAATTATGTGCAATATATTTGTTAATCCATTAATTAATAAAATTATTAATTATTTTTACCACATGAAAAAATTATCTTCTTGTGTTACAAGCTTGATATAGCAATATAGGCACAAAATACATGTCAATAAAATTTTTTAATTTAAAATTTGACAATATTAAGCATAGGTTAATTACGTATAATTAAATGTTTTTTTTTATTTTTTTGTAATTTTAATTAATAAATTTTTGAAATACGTATTTAATTAATTTATTTAATCTTCTGTTTTAACTAAATTTATTAATTTTGTCATATAAATATTCGATTATATACCTGATACTGTAATAAATATAGTATATTGATATTATAAACAAAGATCAATTGTTTTGACTCCTTACCTGTTAGTACCAGGTATACAAAATTCTTCATGCATTGTGAGCACGTGATTATATCCGTCAACAAGAAATATTTACTTCGATAATGCACACAGAAGATCCTAAAATTCCGGGTCGGAATGCTGGTCGGGCTGGGCCGAAATTTATCAAAAAAACCAAAGAAATTAAAGTTCCCGATTCAGTTTAGTTCAAGTTCGGTCCAAAATCAGTCCGATAACTCTTAAGACTAGTAACTATAATAAGCTACCAAAATAGGTTAGAAGCATCCCTAGGTCTTTCGGAAACTTAAATGATTTCAGACTAGTAAATAGTTACTAACTAGTTTAGAACTAAATTTTTTTAAGGTTCGGATTTGCGTCGGACAGGTTTTTTAACTGGCTCAAAAAGGATAACTTAAAATTGGAACGATCAGCGCATATAATTCGGTTCCGATATTATTATGTTTCACCAGCAACAATATTTGGTTGGTCTCTTTACGTAGACACCTGCAGGACCCTCATCACAGTTATTAATTAATTTATAACAGGTCAATACAATTTACAATTATTTTCTTAATTGGTGAAAATTAATTAATTTTAGCTTATGCATGTATGCGTTGTCTCTGAAATGCCGCAGTGCGACATTCGGTTCAAGGAATTCTAGAAAGATTGGTTCAAGTTTTTTATATTAAAATAGGGGTGAAAAAAACTTTATAACCTTACTCTTTTTTTTTTGTAATTTTGTTAGAATTAACCCGTTGAAACGTTTTTTCTGTTCGTCCTTTTAGTTGGAATCGAAAGTTTCCACTATTTCCCGTCTCCCTTTCATCCTTTTTTTTTTCTTAGGCCTTTCCCCTAGGCCAACCTTCCTTTCATTTCTTTTATCCATCTCCCCCCCACCCCTCCTCTATTCTTCCTTATTATTTTTCGTTTGTCTCCAATTTTTGTAATCTATAAAAAAAAAAAATACAATAATAAAGAATAATCAAACTTACCATTAATTTCTTCAACAAATTAAAATAAAATAATTCATATACACTTTTACAAAAATGAAGTTCCTCAAAGTTTTTGCAATTGTTCTTTGGATTACTTGTACAGCGAACGCTGATGGCAGTTCGAATCCCACTGCTACTTCTAATTCGGCTTCTTCTAATTCGGCTTCTTCTTCTTCTTCTAGTGCATCAGCACCGAGCGTCACTGTGTCAATCAATGGCTCACCAATGGTTTATCCTCAATTAGATCAAGTACCCGATCCAAAAGATCCTATGGTTCAGAAATGGATGACACAATATGATTTAAGTGGAGTTCCAGACCTTCCACGTTCTAATGGCGGTGTAATCAATCATGATCAACCTTCCTGTGATAATAAAACCAAAATCGATCCAAATCAAGGTTCTTGGACTTGTCAAAAATACGTTGAAACCGATGATATTAAAACATGCCCGACAATAGGAAATTGGGGGGTAACTTATGATGACGGACCATCATCGGCGACGCCAATGTTGTTGGATGCTCTAGACGAATGCAATTTGAAAGCCACTTTCTTCGTTGTTGGTAGCCGCGTAATTTCTCACCCTGAAATTCTTTTAAACGCTTATAAAAAAGGTAATAATTTATTATAACGCGTGTAATTTAAAATATTTCGTATTCTAAATCCCATTTTCAATTATAGGTCACCATATTGCTGTTCATACTTGGTCCCATCCTGCACTTAGTTCTCTTTCCACCGAAGAAATCGTAGCTGAATTAGGATGGACAATGAAGGTATTTGAATTTCTATATAAAAATGTGTTTTTTTTTTTAAAAAAAAAAAATAATATTCCAATTTTGATTAAAAATTTAATCTTATTTTCATTTAGGCTATCAAAGACGTTATTGGCGTCACTCCTATATATTATCGTCCTCCATATGGTGATACCGACAATCGCATTCGTGCTATTACACGTGCCATGCGTTTAATAAGTATGTTTTTTTTTTCTTTTGAATATATATATATAAAATATATTTTCATTTTTATTCGCATTAATATATTTAATATTTATATTATTTTATTTTGAATACATAGCTGTTCTTTGGCTTCCAGACTTTGATAGCAATGACTGGACTCTTCTCTCCACCCCACCTCAACCAATTAGCTATGTAATCAGTACTTTTGATGGTTGGATGAAAAAATTCCCGACTATGTCCACAGGATTCATTGTTCTTGAACACGATCTTTATAATGCAACCGTAAAGGCAGCAGTAGAAGTCATCAAATTAGCAGTCAAAGTCCAAGGATTGAACATGACTACAGTCGCTCAATGTGTAGGAGATTCAAAACCATATGTAGAACTTGGGGGTAAACCCAGTAACGTAGTAAACGTAGTAAATTCTACAAATTCCACCACCACCAAACCTGCTAACACCACAGCCACATTACCCGCATCAGCCGCTGCAGCCACATCAGCCGCATCAACTCCATCAGGAAAACCGATTCCCAGTTCAGCACCTTCTAAATCCAATAACGCTGAAACTACTCCCTCGACAAGCTCCGGTAATTCTTTAGTGATCACAATACTTCCAATGATTTCCATCCTGCTTACATCGTTATTCGCATTAAAATAATGTAGTATTATGTATAATGATACAATTTCAAATATTCAATATTACATTCCTTCTCCATTATTTGTATTTTTAAGAGAAAACATGTTTTAGATCATTTTCTCCAAAAAATTTCGCATGTTGATGTTTAGAAAAATAGAAAGAAAAAAACTTTTTGTAGTGAAATTTTTGCATCATCATAAATCCTTTTTTATTATTTGCACATATACATTGTGGTTCGTTCATATCTTAGTTTGATTATAAAATTCAAATAGATGTTAAATTAAACAAACAGTATATTGTGTATGAAATATTTCTCTTTTTTTTTTTTGAAAAAAAATAGTAATTCCATTTTAATGTATTGTTTTTATTGTATACAATAATGCCTTTTTTTTACTTTTTTGATATTATTAAATGTCTATTTTTAATTTATGCTCGTGCACTAACTTGGAAATAAATTTAAAACCGCTCTAATTAAACCAAAGTTGGCTAAGCGTGAGTTAATTTCGGATTAACTGAATTTTTAGTCTTATCGAATCCAAGTCTGCACAAATGACTTTTTGTTGTGGGAGGATTTGTTTTAAAGAAATTATTAAAGTTAAAATTTTTAATAATTTAAAAAAATTGGTGGTCTAATATAAAAAATAGAATAAATGCATATCTCGTATCTAACGTACCCTGCGATGTGTTTATATATCGCATCCTAATTTGTTTGGCTAAATTTGTAAATCATTATTTTTTAAAATAAATTATTGCTAAAGCTTTTAGGTTAGGGTTGGTTTAGGAGTTTTTTAAGGAAATTCATAAATTTTTTGCGTCTATATGCAAAATTTTATGCTAAACAAGTTTATTTAGTGGAAGTAAAAAGTACTTTAAAGATATTTTCAATTTTTCAATTTTTCAACTTATTTTTTAAAGTTTTTTTTTAAATTTTATTAAGACAATCTTTCTAATTCAAACTAAGTAAACTTGTTTAGCACTAAATTTTGCATATAAATGCAAAAAAATTTAAGCCTTTTTTTAATATTTTTTAGAATAATTTTTAATCTAAAAAATTTTAACAAGATTTGTTTATTTTTTTAAAAATATTAATCTGCAAATTTAGCTAATCAAATTAGAGTATGATATATAAGCATTTATTGCACAGAACCCTGGATAATACTAACAGAGGTACAATTACTTAAACCAAACATGTTTTTATTAAATTTGACTATTTTTTTGGCTCAAACCTTTCTAAATTCTGGTCAAATTAAAATTTAATTTTATTTTGGCCAGAATTAAAAAAAAGTTTGGGCCAAAAAAGTGGACAAAATGTTTGAAAATTTACTATTACCTTACCTCGTACCTCTGTTAGTATTATCTGGGATCCTTATTACACTCAAGTGAAGTATATTAAACTTCTAAAAAATATACTATACATATAGTATCATATTTGGAATTCACCTCTTATATGAATTCAAGAAACACAATGCTTATAGTATAAAAACTATAAATATACTAGGTAAATACATGGCATTGTTTGTCCGGAGCTAAATATTTATATAAATAAAATAATTAAAAAAGTTTGCTATTTTTTAATATAGTACAGTCACCTTTCTCTAATCTGAACTTCTCTAAACCGAACACTATTAAACTCTTTCTAAACTGAACAAAATCTCCTAGAACATTTGTAAATTTTATTATAAAGTTCAGATAAGTCATATATAACTTTTTGAAAACTGAACTTTTTCAAATTTTTACATAGTAAAAAAAAGCAGTCCTGGCAGTTTAGATTAAAAAGAGTTGACTGTATATATGATAATAACTTTTGATTCACTAGTTCATTTTGAATAATTTAACTACCAAAATGCTCATCTTAAGAAGATAATTCCAAAAAATCTAAATTATTAAAATTTAATTACAGAATTAGTGATTTTTAAAATTACTAAATAAACTTCTTTAATATTGAATAACTTTTGATCTACTTGCCTGTTTTGAATGATTTAACTGCCAAAATTTTTGTTTTAGTGAGACAATTCTAACAAGCCCAAAATTGTTAAATTCCAATTACAAAATCCCAAGATTGATAAAAATTTAACAATTATTTAATTAAAATTAGTTTATATAAAGTAGATATAGGTATTATAGTGCATTATCAATTATGGTGCACTGCCAATATCTTATGATCTACTAATCTAAATCATGTGATTTTAGAACCAATTGATTTGTCTCAGTCTGATTAGTGTATCATATTACAATTAAACTAATATTTAAAGTAGATAAAGATATTATAGTAATAAAAATATTGCAGTGTATAGCAATATTTTGTAAACCATCAATCAGAATTATGTAATTTTGGCACCATTCAATTTATCTCATTGAGATGAATCGAATGGTACCAAAATCATATAATTTTAATCAACTTCTCGATATATTTTAATTTAACAAAAATAAGCTATACAAAGCAAATTTTAAAATTAATATGAAATCATGAATAACTTCTGATAGACCAGTCCAATTTTTATAATTTTACTACCAAAATGACTATCTTGAGGAGGCAATTTCAACAAGTCCAAAATCACTAAAATCTGATCATGAGATTACAAAATCATTAAAAATTTATTATTTTAATTTTTTTTTTATTGTTAAGGTGAGGCCATGCCTCTGGATGTATATTAATTGTTACAATATATATTGCTTACAATTTTTATACTATCTACTATATCAGCAAATTTATAATAGCGTAATTTTACGTAAGATTTTATGAACCATAATATAAGCAAAATATTACATAATATATTTTGAAATATTTTGAAATATCAAATTTTCGAAATATTATGAAGGTAATTTTGAAATATTTTGAAATACAGTCAGACCTCTCTAAATGCATATCATTGGGACCAAACTTTTGGAGGTATGCATTAAGAGAACAATAAGAAAAAATGCATTTATAGAGGTTTGGTATATATTTGGGCCAGAAAACTGATATGCATTTAAGGAGGTTATGCACTTAGGGGGGATGCATTTAGAGAGGTCCGACTGTATGCTACAAAATATTTCAAATATTTTAGGACTAGAAAATAGTGATATGAACTGACCCCGGCCCCACCGGCCAGGCTAATAGTGGGCTGAGGGTCAACCTATACTTTTATGGGCCGGGGCCAATTAGAGTAAAATAAAAAAATTTTTCCCACTTGCTACAAGGTCGTTAACGTATATTGTTTGTATGGTTTCTTGTTTTAAATTTGTAAGAAACCTGTTATTGTTAGTTAGCTAAAATTAAAAAAGAAAGTTTGAATTAGTAATCAACCTAAGCCCCAAATCGTGATTCTGTGATACATGACACTGAAATTCAGAATCTGAAAGTTGATTTAAGGGCAGGGTGAACGTAGATCAATTTTCATATGATCTACGTGGTACTATAAGATTTTATATAGAAATTAAACACATGCCCCTGATAAACTTTTTAGAACTGTGACAAATTTTAACAAAAATTTGGTATCATGTAGAATGAGCCCTTATTTTCATAATCATGAAATTCTAGAACTTATATAATATTTGAAAAAATCCACCTTTATATATTGATAAAAAAACTTAGATAGACCTAAATTTACTTAGGTGCACAAGAAATTGCTTATTCTGATTGGTCAGATCACGTTGTTTACAATCCTGATTGGTCAATCACATGATTTCATATGATTACAACGTAATTACTATTAGAAATGATCTATGTTCACCCTACCTTAAACTCAGGCGCACTTGAATAGTAAAGAAGCTAATTCAGAAGATATTAGCAGAAAAAATTAAAAGTAATAATAAGCATTAGTATAGTCAACAAACTCAAGCTCAAAAGTAATAAGAATTTAGAACCAGTATCGTGATAGCTGCAGTATTGGAAGACACCCTATTTTCAGACCAAATTAATCCATGCCTCGATCGAGGTCTACCAATTAGGGCGTAAAGGAAAGTTATTATTAGGTTTAGTAAGTAGTCTTTGTGTTAGTAATACAAGTCGTTATATGTAAAATCGACTTAAGTCGACTAGTCGGCTTAACCAAACCGATTTTTGCAAAGCCAATTTAGTCGATTGGGTAAAATTACTACCCAAAAAAATTTCAATCAATATTAAATTACATATATGCAATTGAGTAAACTAATACAATGCTCTAGAAATATTAATACTAAATTGAAGAGCATGTTTAAATAAAACAATCTAATATTGTGTAAATGGAAAAAAATTGATATTGTGCAAATTGTATTATTTTAAAAATTGTAATCATAACTCGTTGTAGAATAAAATTAAATCATTTAATTATACATATCGATATTAACTATATTAACTCAAAAAACAAGTGTTAATCTAAGTATAACTTGTTAACTCAAAAATCAAGTGTTAACTGTTAATCTAAATGTAACTTGTTAATCTAAGTGTAACTCAGACTGTGATTGGTCGTTGCATGTCACGTAATATGAGCAAATAAAGAAATCAACTTTCGGTTAATAGCTGAATTTTATAATCAACTTAAGTCGACTTAGTCAAGTCAATTTTTTAAAGTCAACTTGGTTCACTACTTTGTGTTAGGTTTTTTGTGTATTGGCGACCCTATTAGCCTGGTTTTTGGTGTTATACTATTTTTTACCAACACAATGTGCTTGAATTCAGTGATCTGATTGGTTGAATTTTTTTATAAGACAGTGTGGCCCGATTGACCAGGCTCCACTATTTAGTTTCAGTCCCGGGCCAAGGTTTTGTTATCGGCCCATATCGCTATAGGAAACCAAGCTAGATTAGTAAATCTATAATCTGAATCGCGCATTAGACTGATTTTTCAAAATAGTTTAAAATAGTTTAATGAGGACCCCGAACAATACATATAGAGGTTACATTAGCTTTAATATAAACTTTTTAAAATTTTTATCTACTTTTTATCAGAGCTAATTAACCATATTTTATATATAAGCTTTAATATTTAATAAATTTTAACTAATTATCAAATATAACAACATATTTTTTATCAAAAAAATTTTTTTTTCAAAAAAAATTTTTCTCAAAAAAAAATTTTTCTTAAAAAAAAATTTTTTTCAAAAAAAAATTTTTCTTAAAAAAAAAACTTTTTTTAAAAAAATTTTTTTGAGAAAAAGATTTTTTTAAAAAATTTTTTTTATCCAAATTTAAATATAGCCTATTTAAAACTTATTAATTTTATCCACTTTTAATAATATAACATTAAAAGCTTTTATCCACTTTTAAATATAACCTTTTGACCAATATCCACTTTTCAAATATAACATTTTTGCAAAAAAGTAATCTTTTTAGCCAAAATTTCAATGTAACCTCTATATATATTGTTCGGGGTCCTGTTTAATGATATTCAAATTCTGTACTACAAGATCAGATTAGATCTTTTGTTTATAATTAAATTTTCTATTTTGTTTTTTTTTCACTTTGTTTGTTTTCCATTTTTGTTTTCGTTTGTTTTTTTCATTTTTTTTTATTTATTTATTTTTTAATTTTTTCATTTAATTTTATTTCGGCACTTTACAAGAAAACAACCAACTTTTCGAAACCTTGCACATGCCAACTACAACTTTTGACACTTTTAAGAACATACCCCAGCAATTTCTAAATTTTCAAGAATGCTTCTTTAGAGAAATAGGCACAAGTTTTTGCAAGTTTTGGCAAGTTTTTGCTAGTTCTTGCAAGGTTTCGCTTTATTTATTTTTTTGTTTTGTGTTTTGTGTTTTTAGTTTTTGTTTTTTAGTTTATTTTTAAAATTTTTTTGATTAATTTATTTTATTTCGGCACTTTGCGAGAAAAACTAACAACTTTTCGAAACCTTGCGCATGCTAACTATGACTTTTGACAATTTCAAAAACACATACTAGCAATTTCTAAATTTTTAAGAACGCTTCTTTAGAGAAATGGTCGCAAGTTTTTGCAAGTTTTTGCAAGTTCTTGCAAGTTCTTGCAAGGTTTTATTTTATTTATTTTTTTATTTCGTGGTTTTGGTTTTGTTTTTTTGGTTTATTTTTAAAAATTTTTTATTAATTTATTTTATTTCAGCTTTGCGAAAAAACAAAACTTTTTGAAACATTGTGCATGCCAACTACGACTTTTGACACTTTCAAGAACACACACCCAGCAATTTCTAAATTTTCAAGAACGCTTCTTTAAAGAAATGAGCGCAAGTTTTTGCAAATTTTTGCAAATTTTTGCAAGTTTTGCAAGTTCTTGCAAGGTTTTGCTTCATTTTTTTATGTTTCGTGTTTTTTGTTTTTGTTTTTTTTGGTTTATTTTTAAATTTTTTTTTATTAATTTATTTTTATTTTGGCACTTTGCGAGAAAACAACAACTTTTCGAAACCTTGCGCATGCCAACTACGACCTCTGATACTTTCAAAAATAATAGAAAACAAAAAAGCGAAAATAATAGCTAACTATAGTGTGAGCGAAAATAAGTATATAGAGCTAGTTTTTTGTATATAGTAATAGAATTAGATGCGACGAAGTGCGAAAGTAGTTTAAAATATTTGTAATAATATAAAAATAATATGTAATATAATAAAGTATGTAATATTAATTAAAAATGTATATTTAATAAAGGGTTCTTCTAAGCATCTCTAGCTAAAGATATATAACTTATATATCTCTAGCTCATTAGCCAATTAAAATTGGCAGAGGGCACGTGATCCATTTTTTGAATCTCTAGAGATTTGTGCAACCCAAATATCGACTTCACTTTTTGAACTTAAAAATTTTCTAAACCTAGGGTCGTCTAAAGCTATGTACCCACGTGACATTTTTGTGTAATCAACCAAACGGAGTTGCGAAATTTTGTTTACACAGGTCAGTCCAAAAAAGTCAAAAAAACAAAAAAATGCAAGAACATAAAAATGGCATTCTAAACCTATCTTGGGCTATTAATAAAAAATGCCGGGAAGGTAATTTTACCTATATTAGTTCTAACTCTAACTTGATTCTAATGCTAAACAGACTCTAATATTTCAAAAAATCATGTGGGTACATGGCTTTAGCTACCTACTGTTGATCGATCCTGTCAAAATCAATAACTTGATAAAAAATTAATCTACTAAGTCTGTTCCCGTTATACAAACCTAGTAAATTACAAACCGGTATACATATTGAGATTTAAAAACATTATAATTTACTAGGCCCCCTAATTTGCATTTTTTTTATTTGGTCTATTTTGCAATATTTTGCAATATATTTCGAAATATTTTGAAATAAATTCTGTAATATTTCATAATAAATTATGTAATATACCATATTGATCAGTGTTGGTCACTGGAATGGTCTAGTGAGAATGGACTTAACTAGATAGAATTGGAAATGTATTAGTTTTCAGTAGCCCGATGTTACTGGACTCTTCTAGTGATGATTTTTGGGTCACTAGATGAAGCTTTCAATAATGTCCAGTAACTTTTAGTGGTTCCAGTAATATAAAAATATATCTTGATATATTATTTTCTATAACTTTTTATTCAGACATATTGACTCTTTCCTATATTTAGGGTTTGCAATGGGCCAGGCCAAACCCAGTAATTTGTGGGTTGGGCCGGGTCTGGGCTGGGCTTGGGCCCAAATTTTAAGCCCGTGATTAATTGGGCCGGGCCTGGGTTGGGCTTGTAAAATAATGGGCCAGGCCCGGGTTTTATAAAGAGGCCCGATAAAACCCAGCAATACTCATTAAAAATATATAGTTTTTACTAGTTACAGTCCTATTGTATTTAAATTAGATATTAAAATTTTATTTCTTTTTAAACTATAATTTTTTTAATTTAGTTAGCTATTTTTATAATTTTTGAAATACATAATAAAAATTAACCAAATAATATTTTAGTTAATTTGGTAAAGTGTGTAATTTTTAGTATAATATAATATAATAGATTCAAGAATATACATTTTAATAATTAAGTTATTTAGAAAATATAATTATCTTAGTATTTCAAATCAAAAATTGATTAGTTGTCAAGTTGCCAACTAATCAATAATAATTTTATTGAACAATTAATTGATTGTTGATGATTAATTAATTAGTAATACTATTTGCAAATTATGGATTGGGCCAGGCTTGTTGGGCCAGGCTTGGGTTGGGCCAGGCTTGAGTTGGGCGGGCCTGAGTTGGGCCAGGCTTGGGTTGGGTTGGGTCGGGCTGGGCTAAGCTCGAGCTGAGTTTGGGCTTATATTTCAAACCCGTGATGAATTGGGCCAGGCTTGGGCTGGTTTTATAATTCTACGGGCCGGGCTTGGGTTTAGATGAACCTGGCCCAACCCAGCCCATTGAGAACCCTACCTATATTGTATAAAATATAATGTATATTTTTTATTTATTATTTTCAAGAATCAAATGGCTAATTAAAATTCTATATAGTCAAACTAAAATTTGCATAGCTAATAGTAATAATAATTAACTGGGTTAAATTAACAAAACTGAAGATCTTCCTAGCCCACTTATTTTTTTTTGCGCTCATATGGCGAAAATATCCAGATCCAGATGTAATTATTAAAATTAACTGATGTATGCACAAAAATTTATAAGTAATTATATCACAATCATTTACAAAAATTTATAAACAACCATATACAAAAATTTATAAACAATTTATAAGCGATTCATAAACGATTTATGAGCGATCTATAAGTGATTCATAATTGGTCTGATCAAATAATCACTTTTTGATTGGCTCAAATTTTATTTAATGTTATCGCTCATGCTAAATAATTGCTAAAATTAAATATTTTCGCCTATATTAGTTATCATAAATATATATATAAGATTATAAGTACTGTATATTAAGATCATAGGTATATACATAAAATAAAAGGAACACCTTCCTTGTTTCTTATTTATTTTGGTACTGGATTAAGATTATATACCAAAAATATTTTGGCTTGCCAAAACAATTTGGCAAATTCGACTAATAAAATGAACTTTTATATTTTTTTAGTATTCTGGTAAAACCAAGTACTGCACAAGAAATCCCAAAACTGCTAAATTATTGAAAAGAGATTGTAGTTTGGATTTTTTATACTGTACCTACACCATACCTATGCTAACAATACCTATTTTCAGCAAAAAACCTTATACTATCCATTTGACTATAGTGTAATCTATATTAGTGGACCACCAAACCCTGAATAAGCGAATTAATCTCAAAGTACCTATTTTTAGCAAAAAACCTTATGATATCCATTTGACCAGTAAGGGAGGCGCCAGAAATCAGCTGATTTCCTGAGGGGGCTGAAAATCTGAAAATTTAATATGAAGACCTGACTAAAATAGGGGGGGTCAAAATTTTGGCCAAAATCGAATCAGCTAATTCCTGTCCTCGCCCTAATTATGTGTGCTGTGATCCATATTAGTGGACTACCAAAAAAAGGTGGTTAAATAAAACTTGAATAAGTGGCAATGGTGATATTGCTAGAAAAGAATCAACAAAAAGATGCATTAAGTGGTTTTTGCCTTATGAAGCTCAATTTCCAGTATTGCTAAGAAATAAATAGCATTACCGGAGGTTGAATTCCATGAGACAGCTTACTAAATACATGATATTACGAATATAGAATTTTGTTTTTTCACATCACACAAATCAATATACACATTAAAGTCAGACATTGATTGTCGCAGATCATAATTTAAAATAAAATCTACATTTTATACTTAACCTGCTAGCCTTCTAAAACCCATTAATACTTGTTTATTATAATTTTTTTTAAAACTAACCCTAATCCTAAACCCCTAAACCTAAAAAATGTACCCCAAAAAAATTTAGTTTTTGAAATTTTATTATCATTTCATTTTAATCTGGATTTCATTATTATCTGTTACATTGATTGAGAATAAAATATATAATCAAACGGTTTTCACTCTTATCATTTTCAACAAATAAATTGTTCTATAAAAATATCATTAAAAAAATTTTTTTTGACCCATTATCCTCATTAATTTATTTGTATATACCTAAAAAACTATGAGACAAGGCTCTAAGGCATTCTATGAATGACTTTAACGACTCACTTAACTGATATTTATTTTGTATAGTTAAAATGGCTCAATAACATACTAGTGGCCCCCAAAAAGCACCAATTTACAAATAATATCATTGTATTTGGTGTAAAACCTACAAATAAATACAATACTTATGGTGTATATAAGGCTTGTGATGATGCACTTGGCCGGGGGAAAGCTTTAAATAAAACAATTACTAATAAAAAAAATACAGTATGAAATCACCTAAAACAATATGTTCATTTTTGTGCTAAATTAGAATTTCAGGAAGCGGTAGACACGTATTGTGGTAAGACAGATAATGAGGCGGAACAGGCTTCATGAACTTCTAAAAAACGTCATAATATTGAAATTACTGATAGATCAGGTAAAAGTCAACTATATCTTTTAAATGCATGTCTATAAATGCACATATTATATAAATTCTTTTTAAATGTATAGTATAGTTTGGTTCTAGTTTATAAGAACCTATTCTCTTTTTTGTGTTAAATAGATGACGATAATTACACGAATGATATATTTTCCAATGTTTCTTCTTTGACCATGCATTCAACATCCAAAAAGCTAGAAAAAAAATTGCCTTATTCTTTGTCAAATGTTATTGTTAAAAATATTACTGCAAAAGAGAGACCTAAATTTGAACAGTTATTACTTCAGATGACTATATCTAATGGATGGGCCTTTCAATGGACAGCAAACCCAGCAACACAAGAGTTTTTTGAGTTTTTGAACCCATTGCTTACCCTTTTTAGTCATCATGCTTTGTCTAATCATATCCTTGGAAATAAAAAAAATGTTGTTATAATGTCATGCGATCAAAAATTAAAAAATAGCACTGGAGTCATCTTAGCATTTGATGGATGGAAAAATATTTTAAAGCAACATATTTTTGGCTCACTTTTTATCTTATCGATAAGGGAAGTTCAGATTTGGGAGGCAACTAATATAAGTTTAGAAAGAGAACAGATGATTAATATTATTCCTAAAATTGAAAAAATGATCGAAGATGCATCAAATATCAGAGCAAACTATTAGCAATTGTGTTTGATAGTGCACCAGCATATGCTGCTGCTAGGCAAATAAATTTTTTAATCAGTTTTTTGTTTTTTTATTTTATCCTATTTTTTTTTCAGTTAACGTATCTGAAATAGACGCCAATTATGACTAAAATATTCAGAAATTGTTTTTCTTCCTTGCTTCGTTCATCAATACAACCTTGCTATGGGTGAAATTTTCAAGAAATCCACCAAATTTAGAACTACAATGAAACAAGCTATAAAAATTACTAGTTATTTCAATCATGCTATTAATTTATATTTTACTGGGAAAATTCAAGACACACAAAAAAAAATATATTCGAAATATATTACCTTAGCTTGTCCAAATGATACCTATTGGAATTCTTATTGTAACTGTTTTAAAAGTTTAATAAAATCTTGCCAAGCTTTAAGGGTTAGTATTTAGTATATATAATTTAATGAATTTTAATATAATAAAGCTTTTTTAAGACCTTAGCTACTATACTTGAATCATCTTTGGAATTTTTGACCTGTGACTCTGATGATGAAGAATCAAGTTGGCCTTCAACTAGTTTAGACGAACTTTATTTTCCACAAAATATGTCGTCAGGTTTACTTAATGATAATTTTTGGCAATTAACAACTCAGTTATATTCTTTACTTCTTCATTATTGTGAGTTTCTTAATAAATTACAAACAGATAAAGCTCGTCTTTATGAGGTGCTAGAAGCTTTTAGCTATATTTTAAAGATATGGGAGGAATATCCAGATCGTAATCTAGCACAGAATATAGTTGCACAGTTAGAACGAAGATAGAGACAATGGGAGCAACCTCTATTATTATTATTTTTTCTTTTAAACCCTAATATTTGCACTATGTGGTTTAATAATTATACTAACAATTTGAATTTTACATATCTTACTCAGTTTGTTACCTATTATTATAAAGCATGGTTTAAGCATCGGCCAGTTTGTATTTTACTTGAACTAGAAGAATATCGCAAAAAACTATTACTCTTTTAATGCTAAAACATATAAACAATTTAATGCTAAAACATATAAACAATTTGGAGTAAATGTGCTAGGATTTTGGGAATTTGCCTCTTCTTTAAGTAAAAAATTAGACCTATTAGCAATACATTTATTCAGAATTTGTATTAATGTGGCATCTGTAGAATAACTATGGAATTCAATGAGATTTCTTCATACAAACTGATGCAATCGTCTTCTTGTAAGTTTTTTTTTTTGTTTATAAAAATTAATTTAATTAATTTTTAAAATATAAAGAATGAAAAAGTATTGGCCATGTATCAAATTTGCGCTTCAATTAACTTTTCTCAATGAAAAAAATAAATCTGTGCCTACAATGCTACATTTAACCAATCCAATGCACCACCCGTTGAAGTAATAGAAGAATTGAATGAACCTAGCGCAGAATCAAAGGATAAATATGATTTTTGTGATGTTGACCAGTCAGATACAATTGATTTTAATAATTGGGAATATCAATTGCATGATTGGGAGCAAATGTTGAAAAATAAAAAGGTTGCTAGATTAGAGGATGAAGAGAAAAAATGTGATGGTTATAATGATATGGAAGATGACTTATTAAGTAATTATAAACATCCAGCTATAGACAACAGTGCAAAATAGAATTTGAGCAGTATATTTAATATATCATTTTCTGGGCCTAATTATATGAATTACAATAATTAAACTCAAGTATTTGTACATAAGTATTTTTTTATTTTTTAGAAACATCTATACAAAAAAAAAAATACTTAGCAATCAGATAGAAATATTTACTAGAAATTTACTATACTACGATATTTCACACAATAGTGATCTCATTTTTCTTTAAAAACAATTTTTAGTATAACTTGTAAAATAGATTTTTAAAAGTAGATCTTGGTAATACTGTAAATGTTTTCAGAATACGAAGTTGGAATATAAAACGCTTGAGAATAATAAAATATATTTATATTTACTGTACTGGATTTCTTAACATATAAAAATATTTCGACAGTGAGTTGCGAGATAATATGAAAAAAATATTTTATCCTAACCGTTCTATCGAATTTTACTTAGAAAGTAAAAAATTTTAGTATGCATATGTACATATGTACGTACATATATATATTTATGCAGGACGAACCGATAAAAAGCTTCATTTAATATTTACTGGGATCTAGCACAAGTTGAATTTGGGCTGTGCTTGATATCTATTTGCAACAATTACCGCATAATACTGTATATAATACTCCAATTTTTAAAATTACTATGATCAACATTATAAAATAGAGCTTCATAAAAATAAATAATAGAATGTTATTAATTTTTATTGGTTAATAATATCTGCGTTTTTATTGGTTAATAATATCTGCGTTTTTATTGGTTAATGGAATCGGGTTCCAGTGAAAAAATTCTTTCAGAGGGATTTCACTAGAACCACTGGAACTCTGAAAAAATCTAGACGTCCAGTGGGATTCCAGAAGTCCAGGCCAACACTGATATTGATTGTAAGATTTTTGAAATATTGTAGGCCAATATAACTTATATAAGATTATATATATATATAATTTACTAATATATATATTGATTTTGAGATCATGTTCTTGTTAAATAGTTAGTATCAAAATGCAAAACTGGTTAATGAAAATAGTAAATATTTGAAATCAAAAAAAAATTCGACTTTAAAAATAATTTGCTATGATAAAAATTAATTTATTATAAACATATCCTTTCAAAACTAGTAAGTGTAGTAAAAAAAGTATTAAATTTGAAAAATATTATATAGCAAACAAATATCATAATTAAAGTTTCAGATTCATATTTGCTATTCGAATAATATTTATATTTGGTAAATATTCAAATAAAATTTTTTAAATAATTATTTAATTAATAATATAAATATTCGAATAATTGTCTTATTCAAATTATTTAAGTAATATAATTATTCAAATAATTTATTTTTATTCGAATAATTTATTATATTCAAATAATAATTCCTATTTAAACAATTTATAACAGGTTTACTAAAGTGCACCTATAGAGTTGAACACCATGTTATACAAAACTATTAGAATAGTCAATCAAAATTTAAGATCATTTGTAACATAAAATTTTGTTTTTTTTGTTTATTTTTTAAAAAATGTTTATAACTTAAAATTTTGTTTATGAAACCGCCTTTGGAGCTCTAATAAAAAAAATTTCTGGCTAAATTTTGTATATACTAATATTCCCGATAAAATCCCAGGCCTCACCCTAACCCTAAAGTAATTAAAATTTATTTTTTGTTTTATAAAAGTTTATTTTTTTTGTTTTTGTTACATGAATTTGCAAATCTAATTTACCTATGGTGTTCAACACTATATAGGTAGGTGCACTTTATAATAATTAATTTATAATATTTGAATAATATTTAATATAATTATCAAAATATAATTTTTTTTTATACTATTTGTAATTTGCGCTTTGCATATAATATTTAATATATATATATATATTTTTTTTAAATTTCCTTTAGGTTTCATCCCTGAAGGTCACGTTTGGCGATCTTTTATTAAGGTCATTTGTTTTTTTTTCTAATTACAAAATTTTAGTGATACATTCTATTACTAAACTGAACTAGTTGTACAACCAAATTCTCTTACTCAGTCACCCAGAAATCACTTATTCTAGATACTCAGTCCGCTAGCGATGTTTTCAGTTTTCCAACTTCTTTCAGAACCTCTAGTCATCCATACTGACCGGGGCGAGCAGCGAGAGCAGAGCATATCTCAGTACATCCTTCCTTCGGCCTTTTAAAGTTTCAGCTTTAACTTTGTCCAGATCATCCAGTCATCCGTACCGACCAGGCAGCCAGACTTAGAGAGATTATTCTCGGTACTTCCTTTCTTCGGCTTTCCAAAGTTTTATGGTCTCCTTCCGTTTCGGTTTTAGGACTGGGCTTTACTGAGTTCATCTATCCTTTTCCTTTATTAGGTTAGTACGACTTGCCATTTTAGTGTATTACCATTCAACCGGAATTTTGTCAAAAGTATTCATTTATTCAACCGGAATTTTACCAGAAGTATTCATTATTTTCCTTATTTAGCAACGGGAACGGATTAATGTGATTATATTAGCCAATCGCGGCCCTAGTATTCTAATTTAGCCCATCCGTCTTATGATCGAGTATAGTTTTTCTATTGTCCATTAGTAGGGGTTGAACCAGCAATCTTATGCTTGGCGACCTGGGAGCATAACCACTTACACTATCAACCCACAGGTCGTTTAATATATATTTTAAATGAATATATAGTATAGTTTATATGATATTAATGTTAACCAACTTTTAATTAAATTCATTAATAGGTATCTGTTTGCTATACTAAATTAGTACAATGTACTAAATTTAGTACATTATAAAAGTACAATTTTAAAAATTGGTATTATTAACTTCAAATTAAATTTATTTAATATATAATCCTATATTTAAAAGTCATTTTAGAATATTTAAAAATTAGATAACATATCTAAAATTTTTTTATATTTTTAAAAATTTGTTTACTACTAAAAGTGCAAAAAAAAAATACTAAATTATAAATAGCAAAATTTTGATTTAATAAAATTTTTAAAATTGCTTAATAAAAGTTATAAAGCTAAGTTTTCTGGTTTTAATAATAGTAAAATCATTAAAATTGGTTCAGTAGATAAAATGGTATTTTTTTTTCACTTAGGCAGTTTCGCTAGTATTTTATTAAAATACTAAGTATATCGCTACATAATATACTTGTTTACTCCTAATTTGCAAATCTAACATTATCCGGCTGCCTTAATGGTGCCCAAGTACAACCTGCCACACTAATTTGAAGACGAGTCTAAAAACTAGAGGCTATATTAAACTAGCCTAAGTGCCACACCATAATGGCTTCTTCTCTCCTTCATATTCCTTTAACTAACAAGGAATTTACTAAAGACAAAATAAAGAGAGATGTAAATATAAAAAATATCAAAAGCCAAAAAAACGAAAAATACAAAAAGAAAAACTAACAAAAAAAGAAAAAAGGAAGAGGAAAACAAAAAAGGAAAAAAACCACATGGTATAGCACGAAGGCTAGTCTAATGAAAAGAAAACAAAAACCAATGGAAAAAAAGAAAAGGGAAAACACTAATAACCCATGGTAGATTGAATAAAAATTATATAACAAATGCAACTATTGTATATCTCTACTGTAAAGCTACGCCTTAATAATATCTTCTTCTGACTATATAACCAACCTCGGATATCCCTAAACTATATCAACTAAGCTACATCGATATGGAGTAGCACTAAAACCGTATTCGTAAACAAACATGTCACATGGTTGCATTCTACTAGGTCATCCGGATTTGGGAAAGTAAATAGTCGATCTTTTGGAGGGGGTAAACCAAATCCCCACTTTTTATCGAAAATTTTGGAAAAACAGCAGGAAGATGAGAAAGATGATACAGAGAAATCACTTGTAAAAAATTTAAAGGAGAATGTTGTTGGAAAACTTATTTTTTTGCTGTTTCCATTATGTTGTTACAGGTTACTTTGTCGACGGAGTGGAAATGATGACTTCACCAAAATTTTCCGTACAAGGGCACTACCTCCTGCCAGTTATCTTGTACCAAAACGCTTTTGGCTTACATGCCGAATATATCAAAGGAGTCCCTATATGATAGCGAATAGTTGACCTTTGTAAAAACCGTAGGTCCTGTATACTCTACCCACGCTCCAACAAAAAACTTTTTGTTTTTTTCTGTCGGAAATTTGGTCCAAGTGATTGTCGAAAAGAGTGTATCGATAAAATGTTATAAATAATTTAATTTTACTAAATTTTTACTATATTTTACTATATAAATATACAGAAAATCTAACCATTTTTAGGGATGTATTACTTTAAAACATGCTTATTTAAACTATTTAAAAAAATTATTATTTATTTTTTTTAACTATATCAAGATCGAAATTAGGTTCAAAACAATTTAAAAATTTAGTATTTCTTTAATTTTATTACAGTGCATGACACTTAAAGACTATATTTTTGTGATTTGTCCTATTTTCAAAAATTTCATATTGAAATTTGATATTTTTTTGATTTCTTGTATTCTGATTGGTCAAAAATTAATTAATAAAAAATATTTTAAAAATAATTTTTAAAATAATTTTAAAATTAGCCAATAACAAGAAGCCAAAACATGTAACTTGTCCCATTTTTGGTTAAATTTTTACATATCATATAAAAATACTATATTTTTAGAGCTTTATATTTTAAAAAGTTATTATAACTTTTTAAAAAATAAGGCCGTTNTTACATATCATATAAAAATACTATATTTTTAGAGCTTTATATTTTAAAAAGTTATTATAACTTTTTAAAAAATAAGGCCGTTAAGTTGTAATAAATTGATTTAGCTATAAAATAATGGCTTCCTTTTTAAAATATCTTTTTTAGATCATAAGTTATTAGCTTTTAAAGTTTGTGTAGTCTTTAAGTGTCGCGCACTGTATAAATTTTTAGACAGTATGATTTTTTTAAGCTGTACTAAATTTAGTACAGAAAAATTTTAGAGAAATGCACAAGGTTTAAGAATGAACTGTATAAAATTTTTATTATTAAGTATTACTAAAATTATACAAAAAGATAGTTTAATATTCAAATATATTTTGCCAAAATTTAAATCAATTTGGTCAAATATTTAATTAAATAATTTTTTTTTGTACATACTAAATTTAGTAAAAAGCTTGACGTATACCCATTAAAATAATTAATTAATGATATTTCTGATTGTCCTATTGTCTTATCTTACCATTTCCTATTTTGTTTTTCTATACTTACTCTACATTATTACCATATATTGATCAATAAGCTTATTAAAATCATTATTAAATTAATTGAAACCAATTGATAATAAAATAATAAAAGAGTTTTTTAAAAAAAGCTATAGGCACAATATTTGATTTGACTTAATAGTTAGAAGTAGAATTAGTAAAATTAGAATTAATGTTAATATATAAATATTAGTTATTTTTTTTTTTTTTAATATTAAGAGTGTAGCTCCTGCCCCAAACTTTATTAATACTTAAGCAAATTGACATATGGCGGTGCCTTTTATACATACATATAATATACAAGTATTGAGACTAGAACTTCAGGCTATGAAACCTTTTATCCACGGCTAAAACCCACCAGAGCCTCCCATATTCCCATTTATATAGTTGACCTGGATTTGTACGTCCCTTTTCAACCAACAATTAGCACCCACATGTCCGCCACTTTACCCATATTTCCTAATTCATCACTTCCAATTTGGTGTGTGTTGCCAGGTAGGCGCTTTATGCTTTCAAGTTGGTGTACCCGAAATCTGGTTACCCAGAAAATCCCTTACTAGTGTACTTCTTGGGGGTTCATATTTCAAGCCATGATGCAGCTGCTTCTATCACATTGGGTAAGTATTTCAAGACCGCAACCAGCCGGTTTCCTGCAACTTGAGGACCCAGAATTTAGCGTTCCGAATTTGGAAATGTGCGAACGACTGTACTTCCCACCATGGTGGCAAGGACCTGGGCTTTCGCAAATGCTTCTAGTGCCAAATATAGTTGGATGGCATCATGAGGCTAGGGAGAACCCGATCACCACTACATGCATGTATACTAGCATATACCCATATTGGTGGTCCCAAATTCTCTTAGTGTCCAAAGACTCCCATATAGGTACGCCCAGAGCTCCGTTGGGTTTTGACACGTACACGCCTCCATGTTTCCGCCTCTTATTGGCTGATTAGTTCTGTTTGCCCTTGTGAAGTTCACTAGACCCCAGTATCCGGTCAGTCACTCTTTGGATCCTTTTCCCCAGTAATCCCAGACTACCAATCCAGTTGGCCCGGAAGGATCGGTCTGCCAGGCTTTAGGTGCCTAAGGTCTCCCTTTCCTTGGTTCATGCTTTTATAACACATGGCCTTTTCCTCTGGTACGACTCCAGCGACCAGGTTGGTGGGCCTCCTTTTGCCATAGGAGCTCTTGCCTGTCCAGTTTCTCGGTTAGTCACCGCTAAGATCCTTTTCTCTGGTACCGTCGAAAGTCCAGCTACCTCTCCACTCGGGACTTGCCAAACGGTTTCAATTGTTCCGGTCCTTTGGCTTTAACCAAGGTTACAGGTAATCTACCCGACTGATCGATGAACAAATGTTACCATAACACAGACCTATTTTTCAATTCGTCTCTAGTGGGATTTGAACTCTAGACCTGCCGCTTGGGGGTGACAACCAGACAGCTTCTCTATGTCACCACAACCTTATAAGTATTAGTTATTATTATAGTATATATATATAAATTATAAGATATTGAAAGTTTAAGAGTATAGTGTAATACAATATAAATATAAATGGCAAATTATTTGTTGTACATACAAAAATCATTAGTTTATATAAACAAAGTTATAATAATTTTAAAAATTAGATTAAACTAGTTGAAAACAATATAAAAAATGATTTTTAATCTTTTTTAAATATAAGCAAGAATATTTTAATATATTTTTCAATTTTTCAATACTATAGTACCAGATAATAAAAGACATTCACTTATTATTAGTAAAACTTTAAATTGTTATAAATTTTTTAAAAAATTAGATCAAAAAACCCTCTGACAAATTGATAGATTTTTTGATAAACTACATTTTTTGTCAGAGAACTTTTTTTTATTTTTAATTTTAAGGAAGTTATAAGATATTAAAGTTTATATGAGTTTAAATAATTGGCGTTTAATATAAAAAAAAGAAAAAGAAAACATATATAGGTTTTTAGCCAATCAAAATCAATTGCACAAAATTAGCCAATTAGAATTAATTATATAAGAATCCAAAATTGGTGCCTATATGTATAGTTTGGATGTCTTTTACTGTTCTGTACTATATAAAATTTTGCGAAAAATTGTTAATGTTTATGAGGAGAACTATGAAATAATTAATTCTGATTGGTTAGAATCTATGTAAATCATATGATATCATATAGTTTGTATAATTCACAATATGATTACTACTGTATTAAAAATAATCTGTACTAGGAACCGGAAACCGGTATAAGTCTGGAGCATTAAAATTTATAAATATATGGGGTCATTTCTACTAAAAAGGCCCATTTTGCAAATTTTTTGAAAAATGAGTTTTTATTAGATTCATGTAAATTTTGACATGAATGACATTTTTCAATTATAAATGAAAAGCGATTTACATAATAAAAAATGGAGATAATGTAAAAGAAAAACTACACGAGGCTGTCTAAGGCAGTGTTGTACACGGACATTGTCCCGCTGATTTTTCAGAGACGCGGACAGTCCGGGACGGGACGTCCGGGACATGTCCGCAATAATGTCCCAACATGATACATGTCCGCCGGGTAAAACCAATCAAATTGCGGAATTATACGAATTTTATTGGTAGATGATCACGTGTTGAGTCGCAAAATGTTCGGGACAAAAAAAATTCTGGGCGGACATGTCCCGGACGTCCCGTCCCGGACTGTCCGCCGTCCGTGTCTGTGTCCCATGACAACACTGGTCTAAGGTACAAGGTACAAGTGTATCACGAGATTACCCAATAGTCACCTGTCATTTTTAACCAATCAAAATCATGAAATTTGCTTAATCCTGGATCAGTTCGAAAATCAAAACAAACGATTAAACTCAATTATCTCAAGATTGATTATATTGCAAAATGGGTAGAAATGACCCCATATATTTTTATAATATTTTAGAAAATTACTACAAATCACCACTGGTGATCATTATCGGTGATCTACAATGCATAAAACAAAATAAACAAAACAAACTAAATAAAAATTAAATCTCTTAAATATTAGGGTAAGAGTGAGAACTGGGATATGGCAGGGAGTATAGTTTATACCAAAATTTTATGAGGAATTTTTTTTTTGCATAAAAGAAAGTAGTTTCATAGACAAAATTTTAGGTTAGAAGCAATTTTAGGAATTTTTTAAAAATTTTTTGTTTTTGTTACACAAAAATAGATCTACATATTACACCTGATCCTGAATTTTAATTGGTAAATTGAACAACGGTGATGATCACTTGTGGTGATAAATAGTAAACTTCTATTTTTTTATATAATTAATTGATTTTTTATATATATATATTTATTTTTATAACAAATTTATTTATTTTTTTATTTTATTTTATTTATATATTTATATTTATAAATTTATAATAATAATATTATTATTATTTTCATATCTGCGGATTTTTGGAATTACCCTTTTTTAGGGTTCCAAATTTTATATCAGCTGATCATTTTATACCCTAAAATAGCAATCATCTGATTATTTATCACCCCAAATTGTCTAATAATTAGTTATTAAAAAAACAAAATTATATATATATTAAAGCACGTCAAACCAATCGCCCGTCCTCAAAACCAATCACCAAAACCAATCATAGCAATCTTTACTTTACTTTAGTAAGTAAATAGATTTAAAAGCTATGAACGTTTTACTTCTTTGCAATAGTAAACTGTGATTTGTTGATTTACGTGCCTAGTTATTGAAAGAGTTTTCGGTGCTTTGATCATGATTAAAATGTATTGAA
Source organism: Gigaspora rosea (assembly GCA_003550325.1). Classification (NCBI taxonomy): domain Eukaryota; kingdom Fungi; phylum Glomeromycota; class Glomeromycetes; order Diversisporales; family Gigasporaceae; genus Gigaspora; species Gigaspora rosea. The sequence continues at coordinate 5,440 of QKWP01000203.1, read as the reverse complement.
AATAAGGGCTTTTAATTAGGAGAAGTATTATAGTTTATACGGTTTTGTTATAGATCTTTGTTATATGTAAATCAGTGATAGAAACAACTGCTTATTATTTTTTGCATTTGGAAATTTTCAGTGGCATCTAACAAACCACTTAGAATCAACAAACACTAATAGAGATTTTTTATTTAGATCTGTCGTAGCACTATATAAGTGCGATACTTGAGCACAGCTCAATAACATTATTTGTATCATTGACTTCGATCGCTAGAAAATTTCATTGAAGTTTGTTTACTGGAACTAAGGAAAGCGAAGTCAAGGAATATCTGGTTCAACTGGTTAAGGTAACGAAGTAAAAGCCTTTTAGCCTTACTCTACTGAATTTCAGAAATGTCCGGGTAT